>JAOXYF010000015.1:15218188-15260729 GCA_028565775.1 Sternarchorhynchus goeldii
TAAAACAGGACAAGAATAAAACAGGACAAGAGTAAAACAGGACAAGAGTAAAACAGGATATATAAAACAGGACAAGAGTAAAACATCAGACAGACCCAATGTGTATCTATATATGTATGAATGTAAGTTCAAGAGCAAGAGACAGAACTCATTCATACTACAAATATCAGAACACTTCCTTCACGAAACTGAAACAGAGAAGTTCAAGTTCTGTTAAACAAAAAAAGTGATATTGGCCAACATACAGTTTCACAGTTTGAAAAGACTGCTAAGGTGAGCATTCAATTTTGCTTATAATGCAAAACATTTGGAATACTTTGTAAATGATTGTGAAAAGTCATGTTGTTTTTTTGTTTGAGGACTAAGGTTGTAGTAATCAGAAACTCAGAAACTGGCAGTTTTGGCTAAGAAATATGAGTAACACCACTAAAGGGTATGGTTTATGCTACATGACAACTGGCTTAAACATATCTAAACATTTACAAATGCTACATGACAACTGAGTTAAACATTTATAAACATTTACAAGTGCTACATGACAACTAACTTAAACATATATAAACATTTACACATGTTTATTCCAACAAGCATAAACTGTCATAAAAGCTGTTTTTGTCAACTTTGTCAATTGACAAATTACAAAAAATAGCACTTTGTGGAGTGAAATGACACGGTATAACACCTTTATAACCATTATAACACCTGGCGTTTCCACACACTGTTTTTGTGGGGTCTGTTAGGGTAACATTATGCTGATGGTAAGACACAGTTTGTCAAGTGAAGTTGTTTGTAAAATGTAACAAAAGTGAGGACTTCAAAAATATGTCACATTTCCTGTACTGTCATAATAATGTCATGAAACACTACTGTGTAACAAATATTTTAGAGAAAATTTTCACATTAAATTTTTACCCTCACTGTTTAAAATGTTCTCTGGGGAAAAAGAAAGATTTGCTGGAACTACCTAAGATATAGAAATAATTGCCCCAATCATTAAAAAAGTTCACCAAATGAACAACAATAATAATAACTAAAAAAGTGATGCAGATTTTTCAGATTGACTGGAACACAGAGAGACTGGAACACAGTTATCGACTGCAGTCGAGGCAGGATGATTCCACAGTATGTCTGTCCTGTGAAGGACAATCTCCTCCTGAGTAGCTTGTTGTTCACACAAATGGTTATGTCTTGAAATTACAGTGTGAAACTTGTGAGAATAGTCTGTTGTGATGCATCTTTTACTAGCTTTGCTTGATTAGCATTTGCTATTGCATTCTATTTTATATAGGTAATAGGATTATCCACAGTTGCCTTTACTATCCACATCTTTTCTAGCTCTTCTTTCAGCCCTTGTTTTTTCTCAAGCTTCTTGTGTTCCTTGTGTCTGATGTTGGGATTGGGACATCTGTTAAAGCACTCTTCTGTTGTTTATCCATCACGGCCATTACCACCGTTTTCTTGTTTTGATGTCAGTGGCTTCTGTCACCTCCTTTGGCGAGTTTCTTATGCCAGCGGGGCATCTGATGATTGGTAGTGTGTAGGTGTTGATATCTGATCACTGGTAGTGCGTAGGTGTTGATATCTGATCACTGTTAGTGCGTAGGTGTTGATATCTGATCACTGGTAATACATAGGTGTTGATATCTGATCACTGGTAGTGAGTAGGTGTTGATGTCTGATCACTGGTAGTGTGTAGGTGTTGATGTAAGTATTTGGATATGGCTGCTTTTCTTGTGGTCTCTTCATGATTCCCTTTTACCTGTTGTTTCCTTCTGGTAGTATGTTCCTCTCAGTTCTGACTACCTTTCCTCTGTTTATACACACTTATCAAGGCTGAATGACATTCCGATGTCACTGCTGTATATCCTGGTGAGATGAATCAGTGAGTCAGTGTCTTGTTCACTCCATACAGCTTGATGTTAGGAGGTGACTAATGGTTGCTCCATTCCTTCACTGGTATCTGTTGATGTTACAGCCTCAAGCTGTGTAGTTACAGGATTGAGGTCTTGTAATTCTTGTAATTAATCCAGGTGGTGCACAGACTGGTCTGTCTGGTTTTACAGTCTTGAGTAAATGTTTTAACCACCAGTTGCTGGTGCTTGGCTCCTCTGGTGTTCTTGCCGATGGCTTTATGGGCACCACACATGTATTGAGCCATGTGCCTACTCAATGTAGCATGGTTCTTCATACATGATAAAATGATAGTTACTGAATCCTTCTCAGAGAATTTGCTGTGGTCTGCTCTCAGGTTCAGTAACCACTGGACACTGGTGTTCAGTGATACTTTCTTCTCCCATATGCTTTTCCACTATTCTGTCTCCAGCTTTGGTAGGTCTGTTCTCATGATGTTACCCTGCCCTCGAGAGTACACTCTGGATGGTTTATGGTTGAAAATCCTGTTTATTTTCCAGGGTTCTATTTCTTTTGTGAACTTCTTCAGCCAGAGCTGTCAGTTTTTGCTTAGCAGTTTCTGAGGCCTCAGGAATGGACAGCTTCTTGTATTTCTTATGTACATAGTTCATCACATGCCCTTATTTGGCCTCCAACTTCCTTCTCCATGGGGGATAATGCTCTTTGTAGGTCGTCTTGTAGCCAAGAATCTCAAGTATCACTGTTGCTGTGATTGCTATCAGATTGGTCTGAATGGTGCTTACAGTAGTCACTGTCTGTACTAATGCATATTTCCAGCAGCTTTTCAGGTACATCACTTGGTCCTGGTAGGCTGGTACCCAAGTCTGATGTTGAGCTTGGTGCATGGGTCCTTTGGGTCTTGGTTCCCAATTTTGGGGTGTTGGGATGATGATCTCTCCTCCCTGTCCTGTTGTCCTAGCTGCCTGTTGCCATAGCATTCTGTTGTTCCTCGTCAATCTCTAGTTGTGACAGCAGTGGCCACACATGGATGTTGGAACACTGAGCTACTAGTTCTTTTGGTGTTAGTCTAGATGTTGGGTATCAAAGCATCCATAGTTCTAACATCACCTGGATTTACCCTCTTGTACACTCAGGTTGCTTGTGTAGTACCATTCCAACAGTCCTTTATTCTCCACTCTAGTCCGTGAGTATCTTTTATTATTTGTTCCAGTAGCCCACTTGTCATCAGATTGCCCTGGTTAGTGTCAAGAACTAACTTCACTAAAATGTCTGTTGCACAGTAGTTTTTCATGACATTGTGATGATGGTACAGGAGATCTTTTTGACGTTCTCACTTTTGTTACATTTTACCAACAACCTCACTTGACAGACTATCTGAATCATGAAATTTACAAAATATGTACATTTATTTCCAGGCTGATAAGTTTATCTTTGTGAGGTATAAATGTTAGAGTTAACAGACAATGGAGAGTTACAGTTGGCATATCTAATTTTTGATTTTTTTATTTCCTGTCCACAGGTCATTACAACTTCAGGAAAATGATGTTCACTACAGTTTTGATATTCTGTCTTTATTTTTCACAAGGATTTAGTTGCTCTTTGAAGAGCATACCATGTGATGTTACACTCTCTAACACCTCTGTTTATTTAGACTGTTCAAAGAGAAAACTAAATGCAGTTCCGAAAATCTGTCTCTGGAACACCACCCATCTTGATCTGAGTAAGAATAAAATAACAAGAGTGACAAAGGATTCCTTCTGCAATATGCCCAATATAACATTCCTAAACCTCAAAGGGAATGTAATACAGTATGTTCTTCATAAAGACAAACTGTTTTTTTCTGGTTTAGATAAACTTAAAGTATTGCTACTTGATGGTAATCACATTACAACTGTTCCAAGAGATGTTCCACCTGGACTAGAATATCTCAGCCTAAGTGCCAATCACATTAAGACCACTGGGCCTTCAGACTTTGCAATAATGAAATATATCAAAATATTAAAATTGAGCATGAACTGCTATCATAAAATAGGTTGTCATGGGTCCTTAATTATTCAGAATGGAACTTTTTCTGATTTACATAATTTGACAAACCTTACTTTATCACAAAACAGACTGCAAAAGATCCCACCAAATTTGCCTCAGGCTCTTCTAGAACTCTCTTTAGAACTGAACATGATTGAATATATTGAAGAATCCAAGCTGAAACATTTAAAAAATCTAAGAATTCTGGATTTATCTGGAAATTGTCCTATTTGTTACAATGCTCCTTTTCCATGTAGTTCCTGTAAAACAAAAAATAATGCAATACAGATTGAGACAGAAGCTTTTTCTCATCTCTCCCAACTGGAAGAGCTCCGTCTATCAGGAAATTCATTACAAACACTGAATCCATCTTGGTTTAAGAACCTCATAAACTTAAAATACTTATATCTTTCCTTCAATGTTCTGATTAGTGAAATTGAAAGTGGAAAATTCTTTTCTGTTTTACCCCGTGTGGAAGTCATTGATCTATCATACAATAATCCACTACAAACATATTCCAGAAGATTAAAACTCTCTGAAGGTTTTTCACAACTTGCTTCACTGAAAAGTTTGCACCTTGAGGGCTATGTGTTCTACACTCTTTGTGAAAGTGATCTTAAACCTCTCTTTAGTCTAAAAAACCTCTCTGTTCTAAATCTGGGAGTGAACTTTCTCCAGCAGATCAACCTCTCTCTTTTTGAAAACTTTCAAAATTTATCTGTCATTTCTTTGATTGAGAATAGGCTTTCATTCACTGGGATGAAAGCCAGCAAACAGGATGAAGAATGTGTGAGTGATGGTGACTCTGACAATAACAAAAAACATAATTTGCTACATCCCTATTTTCATGTAGATACAGACTACCGCTACTATCCTCCCTTTGTAAAACCTGAGTGTCTGGCAACAGGGACAGTATTGGACCTCAGCAGGAATAACATATATTACATCAATCCAGAACTTCTTCAAGCTGTGGGAAATATTACATGTCTTAATCTTTCCAATAATGGTATTAGTTCATTTTTCAATGGCACTGAGTTAATTCATTTCCCAAATCTAAAATATTTGGACTTGTCACATAACCGAGTCTATCTACGCTTAAAATATGCTTTTAATGAATTAAAAAAGTTGGAAGTTCTGGATTTAAGCCACAACAAACATTACTTTGAGATAGCAGGACTAAGTCACACGCTAGCATTCTTGAATAACCTTGAGAACCTAAAAGTGCTCAACCTCAGTTGGAATGAGATAAATACACTCAGTGACAAGACGCTGAACAGCAGCTCTCTTAATGAGTTGCAGTTCCAAGGGAATCGACTAGACATTATGTGGAAAAAGGACAAAGATTTCAAAAAACTTTTCACTTTTCTTACAAACCTAACACATC
Source organism: Sternarchorhynchus goeldii (assembly GCA_028565775.1). Classification (NCBI taxonomy): domain Eukaryota; kingdom Metazoa; phylum Chordata; class Actinopteri; order Gymnotiformes; family Apteronotidae; genus Sternarchorhynchus; species Sternarchorhynchus goeldii. The sequence goes on from JAOXYF010000015.1 coordinate 15,223,470, forward strand.
TTGATATATCATTCAACAAACTCAAACAAATCCCAAATGACATACTGAGCTGTTTCCCACCAAGCATCAAATACATCAACTTGAGCAGAAACCAACTTGCTTATTTTTACTGGGAACAACTTCAATATTTACCTCAGTTGGAAATACTGGATTTAAGCAAGAACATGTTGCACTTGGCAAATGCAACTCTATCAGATCATACAAGTTCTCTGAAAATCTTAGACTTGAGCCACAATATAATTTCAACACTAGAAGCCAACTTCTTAAAGAATGCCATAAGCCTCCGGACATTGGATCTTAGTTTTAATCGACTGGAAATGATCAGTGAGCCTACATTGCAGTTACATAATGGAAACTACATCAAAACATTGTTTCTGGAGAATAATCCTTTCTGTTGTACATGTGATCTTCTGGACTTTGCTGTGTGGTTAGAGAGCAGTGAAGTAATGATTCCTCATCTTGCAACTGGGGTCTTATGCAACTTACCAGCTCCAAGTAAAGGCCTGCCAGTGATCAGCCTTGATTTTAAAAACGCATGCATCAATGACAGTACTGCACAAATACTCTACATTTTCTCATCAACACTCATTCTTGCCACAATACTTACTGCCATCACATTACACCAATTCTACTGGGATGTGTCTTATATCCTTATGTTCTGCAAAGCCAAACTGAGGAGCCGCAGCTTGCAAACAGAGTGCATTTACGACGCATTTGTTATGTACGACACTAAAGACCTGTTAGCTTCCGACTGGGTCCTGAACCACCTGCGAGTTGAACTGGAGGATAGGGGCGAGAGAGTCAGGCCCCTCTGTCTGGAGGAACGGGACTGGACACCTGGATCATCCATCATGGAGAACCTTAACCAAAGTATCCAATGGAGCAGGAAGACTGTTTTTGTGCTCACTGAAGGCTTTGTATTTAGTGCAGTTTTTAAGGTTGCAGCTTACCTGGCTCAACAGAAGCTGCTGGAAGAAGGTATGGATGTGATGGTGTTTATCCTTCTGGAACCAGTCCTCCAGCATTCCAGGATTTTGAAGTTGCGACGTTGCCTGTGTGGAAACAGTGTTCTTGAATGGCCCAGGAACCCTTCAGCAGAGAAGTGGTTCTGGCAGAGGCTGAGGAATGCCATCAGGAATGAAAACCAGGGCATGCAAAGCAAGCTGTTCAATAACTATTTTAATAGGTAATAAATTGGCACAAAGTGGTGAAAGCATAATAATTTAATTTGATTCTACACAAAAGACATTGATGAAAAATTGTTCTTTTTGCAACAGTAATTGCATTTTTTACCATTTATTGTATTTTACTTTAATGTTTTATTATACATTTTTTCAGTTTTTGCATTAATTAAGTTTGCAAACTGCCACACAAGTGCCTTCTATACACATAAATGTTTCCTTCCTTCAGAAACTACAATGAGAATGACTTCTTTGATAAATGTTGGATACCGATTCATCATTCTTGTTAATTACATACAGCTGCCGTGACTCTTTTAAGTATTATTGTAATCTTGAAACTGAGCTTGTGAAACTCTTAGTGCTGCATACAGTGTCACTTACGCAAGCTCTGCCCTGCTCCTCGCTCATCTTTTATTCATAATGTAGAGGAGTAATTAATTATTCATGAGCATAGCGGTGAAATGAATGAGGAATGAAACACTGGAAACATATACAGTGATGACAAGCAGAATGTCTCTATTTGGTGGTGAAGATTTGGAAGGGCAGTGCTGTAGGCGCTGCCAAACAACTAATGTTTTATCAGTGCTGACCCCAAATCAGCTGCTTGCTAGTTTGGTTCCAGCAAGCAGTGTTTTTTTTCCAATTTGGGTAGTTTATAACAGGTTATATGTTAAGTGATTATAGCAGCCCTGGTTGATGTTATGAGGACTAACTGCTCTATATAACTCTCTCAGTTTTGAAGTACATGAATATGTACCCCTTTATTATCACTTTTAATGATTTGTAGATTCTGTAAATGAATTGATTGTATTATTTTTTTATATCAATTGTTCTCTGTCGGTAAGATTATTAAATGGTTCAATCTCATCTATTTATTGAAAAGACAATAGAACTGGATTCTCTTATTATTGTGCCACACCTTTTTTTATAAATACAAATTAGCTAATCTTTTTTTTTTAATTATTAAACTCAACCAAACAAATACTAAACAAACGTCCTCACCTAGGATACAAGCCTCCCGTGTCTGAAGTAGTGTGTGCATGTGTGTTCAGTCATGCAGTTCTGAGAGTGTGAGAGTGCGTGCTTCACTTGAACTCCAGGCTTGTTGCCAGCAAACAGCTGCCAACACACAGCTGCTAGACCCATGAGGCTTTCTATGAGCCCTGCACTGCTCATGGTTGGATGTGGGGGGGGGGGCAGCAGCTAGCCAACAGCAAGACAAGGCGGAGACACAACAGTACGTCCTCCTGGGAAATCCACACGCACGCACAAGCTGCTAACCTGATTGCTGCACTGTGACAACTCTGTGAGCTCCCACCACAACAGGAAGGGATTTTCTCCTCTGAGTATTGGAGTGGACACAATCTCCTAACACACCCTGACACATACAACATCCCCTCCACTCACCAAAAGAGACTGATAAGGTTTTCTTGTTTTGTTTTTTTATCAGCAATTAAGTTTTTTATTTATCACACAGATTCTCATACTGACACTTTTTAGTTGTTAAATTAAGAGATCACATGAAAATTCCATTCAAAGAATGTAAGCATAATTAAAATTATAAGTGCACTGTAATTACCTTTTGGGCAAGTCTTATAGGCTGTCACGTCTCATCGTGAACCCAGCTCCCAAGCCACGCCCACCTTGCCACGTTCGCAATCACCGGCGTATTGAGCGCACCTGACGCCAATCACCAGTGGACTACTTAAAGCCCTCGTGCAGCACACTCAGTGCTGCACATTAGCCAGCCAGCCGAACTGCTACCAGCCTCTGTTACACGCTGCTCTACGTTTGTTGCCTTGACTCTTTGTCTCTTTCGTTATTGTTGTTTTGCTTTGTTTGTGCGCCACTGGCAACTCTGTTTTAATAAACCCTTCAGTATGTTTCCAGTAGCGTCTGCTCCTGCTCACTCGCCCTCGCCGTCACATAGGCTAATAGAGTTTAGTATAATTTGAAATGAGCTAGACTAACAATAGCCACATGCTGCCTAGGAAGGAAAATATCGTCCAGATAAAATGACTTAATCTCTTCAGTGTAATGCTGTTGAGCATCATGTTTAGGGAATGTTCATTTTAAAACCTGCGTCTCTGTCACTGTCTGTTTGGCCCGTTGTATATGGTTGCTACAGCTGTGACAACGTCAGTTAGAAAACGTCACTCTTCTGGCAACAAGTGGTAAATGTAAATAGCTCTTAAAACACTGAGAAAGAACCTTTATGCATGTTTGAACATCAGATATGATGAAAACAACAAATAAAATCCTCTGTTTCTTTAGAAATTAAAAGCGAGCTTGGGAATGAGAATGGTGCTATGCAAATTAAATGTATTATTATTATTATTAATAATAATAAAACCATGTTTGATGTCAATTATTAGAGTAGAAGAATATCCTATATTTGAGGACGCAACCTCTCAGTCTCCCCCCAAATCTTTACCTATAGACTCTTTAAGTTCACGACTTTGTGTGTGTGTGTGTGTGTGTGTGTGTGTGCCTGTCATTCTTGTCATTTGTACGTTTGTACATTGTTTTATCTGGACCTCTCCTGATTCTGTTTTACGTGGATCTGGACCTCTCCTGATTCTGTTTTGGTGCCTTTTTTTGGTGCCTGCCAAATGTATAGGTTAAAACTGTGTGTGTGTGTGTGTGTGTGTGTGTGTGTTTGGACAATTTGAGGTTACTGGCTGATATTTTATGCTGCATTAATAAAGAGAACATGCCAGTGGCTAATTAAGCACTCAGACCCCCACCCCACCATCTCATAACTGGGAAAGTGATTGCTTTTGCTCAAAGCATCAATGTTTCACTGACATGGCCCTGTTTTACTCACATGACCCTTTTTCACTGACATGAACCTGTTTTACTCACATAGCCCTGTTTTACTCACATGACCCTCTTTCACTGACATGACCCTGTTTTACTCACATGTCCCTGTTTTACTCACATGACCCTGTTTCACTGACATGACCCTGTTTTACTCACATAGCCCTGTTTCACTGACATGGTCCTGTCTTACTCACATGACCCTGTTTTACTCACATGGCCCTGTTTGACTGACATGACCCTGTTTTACTCACATGACCCTCTTGAGATGTGACAACAAAGGGTGAGTAGAGAATGTTTTTTTTTCTGGCTTTTGGGAGGGGCCTTTTTGCAATAGAATTTGTCCCCAGATCATAATGATACTTTTATTAGAACCTACACATCCTTTTAATAAAAAAAATGTGTATTTAATATTAGTATTTCTGCTGCATTTCTACATGAAGGATTTAACCTCTGAAGACAGATTGCTATAACTGCTTTCAGAACTAGAACTGATCCTCTTCTGTGTGGCAACAGCTCATAGGTGATCATCATAGATAATCATAGATAGAGAAAGAGAGAAAGACATAGAGAGATAGAGAAAGAGAGAATGAGATAGAGAGAAAGAGAAAGAGATAGAGAAAGAGAGAATGAGATAGAGAGATAGGAATGGGAGATAAAAGTGGAAGACCCATGCGCAGGGTCCCTGAAGAATACTCTCTTCTGTTTTAAATACACCCTGAGAGTCTCCAGTTATGCCTTATGCAAAAAAAGAGATACATACGCTGCTTTAAAGAATAAATAAATAAAGCTATAAATAAAATTATACCAATAGTTCTGATGTGATTTCAGGTTCTACATGATAATTTAAAACAACCAACATTGTCAACCGTAGTAAATATTCATGACGTTTCAATTTGTTTCACTGGGTGACTAAAGCCAAATGGCAATTATACTGCATATGATCCACGTTGTATCATGTTGCTTCAGTACTGCATGATTAAAACAGACTCCATACTGCCAGGGGGCAGTAGAGGACAGTTTTGGGGGAGAGGGAGAGACAGGCATGTGCTGCTTTGTCCTGCATGCTCACTGTCTGAACTAGCAGCAGTGTTCTCTGCTGCACAATTGCACAATTGAATAAACATGTACTTTTATGATAGCATTTCATTACATTCTATGAGATTAAGAATTCTTGCTGGGACAAACCCCATAATGCTGAAGAGCCAAGAGCCCAGACAGCGATCGCAACAGGACGGGTGAGAAAAAAAAGCTTGATCCCTGAGCAGCGTGCTGGGAAGGCGTGTTAAGGTGAAAACTGTGATGCTCCTTCACATTAGGACAGTTTTTTTTCAAGTTCCTTTCCTTTCTGTACCTCTTCCTTCAACTTTCTCTCATCTCTATGAAATATGCCCCATACCATCTGCTTTTGCTTGTGTTTTTACTCACCTCCACTCTCTCACCTCAGTTTGATAATGCAGGATGGAGAACAAACTTGACCCAAATCCATATGTGACTGTTCACCTCGCACGTGACCCCTGCACGTGACCCCTGCACGTGACCCCTGCACTCTGTCTGACAGCTTGATTAATTACTCACTTCTATGATTCATGGGCAAGAAATATTTTCAAATAATGGACAACAGGTGGTTGTCAAGGACATAGATGGGTGAGAATGTGTGAAACATCAAGCACATGACTACATTTTGTTGCATTAAATGTCATAATGGAAATGAAAAACGTAAAAACTGTGCATTTATTTCATCTTTCCTTATAAGTGAAGCATAAAATGTTCAGCTCTGTATGTGAAAAGTTATTTAATGTTTAGGAGAGAACTATGATGAAAGTTTTTTAATGTTTAGGACTATGATGAAAAATACCTTTACACTTGATGAGAATGAAACTCACACTTTCTCAGTACATATTAAGAAAGTTTCTCTCCACCAATAAACCTGACACAAAAGAAATCTTCTGGTTATTTAACACAATTCAATGAAACTTGTTTCTCTACAATGTTATTGTGTCTGGTTTTGAACTTTAAAATATGCTATTTAGGGTAAATTATTGATTTATCATCTGGGAATACATTGTAAACTGACTTTTCAAGTAAAAACCTGAATGGAATTACATATAATTTAAAAATGAATGATCTTGTTCCATATATTCATATTTTCTCTTTCATATTTTTCTTACATTTGAAAATGTATATCTTGTAAACAAAAAGAATCAGATGATGTTTATTATTTAGTTTATGCTAAATTGTCAAAGAAAATTTTGTTAAATTAGTGTAAAATGATGGTATTGAATCCAATGATGGTATTGATGGTCATAAGAGTGGATTAAAAAATTTGAATCCACTGTTTATGTATGAGTGAAACTAGAATGTGGGTGGATTTTTCCTGAAAAGACATTTTTCTCTGATTAGTGAATCTGTCAAAGAACTTCCCATGTGGGATTACTGAGGGCAAGATTGCCATCCAGAAATGTTCCTTCAAATATTTCAATATATCTCAACCTAAAAAAATCCATTTGATTAATTTGCCTTCATAGACTCTATCACAATGACCAGATGAGGTCAGTTTTTGCATAATCTCCTGCATAAGTTACTTTCTGACCCCTCCTATGCCCAGTTGTTAAGGACAAGGATGTTGTTCCTTTGTGCCATTTCAAATGCCAGATCACAGCATTTCTGTGAAGTAAAACCACTGAGCCAGTTAGACACTATTAAGATCCTTCTCTAATGCACTTTAATTACAATGAAGTACCATGGCACTCATTTGTACCATGGTAATAATATGAAAAACAATCTACTTGTCTTTACCATGGTACTCATTTGTACCATGGTGAAGACAAGTACATTGTTTTTCATATTATTATTTCTATATATTAATGCTAACATTCGGTCTATAAAATGGATATAAAAATATCAAACCCATATTTCAGTTTTGATGCACATTTAGACTAAATTGTGACTCTTCACTAAGGAGTTAAAACCACATGACAAACAAGCAGCTTCAGTCTGCTTTAATCACCATTCATAATTCATGCACTGGCCAATAGCACCATTGAACTATCAAAACAACTACCGCACCACTGAACTATCAAAACAACTATAGGTAATAGCAACTTTGTATCAAACTTTGGCGTTATTATTTTCTAGTGTTATTATTAGCATTTGTATAGGTATTGGTCTTTTAAAGTGTACTGTTTTTGTACACGGTCCCTCTCTTGGTCAGCGTTTATGAAAAATACGAGCCAGTACTTCATTGTATGCTGTTCAGTGGTGTTGTAGTAACATAGCCCAGGGCAAGGTTGACTCCTGACATTGTTCTGATCCTCAAAGTGTGCTTGTGTGTAGTTCTCCCAGAGATACTGTCATGTGGAGTTCATTTCTGACAATCTAGACGTGAGCATGTGCGCATCACTGTCATACAAAAAACCTGGTCATACAAAAGTCAAATTGATCTCTTTATATTGGCTATGTGGCTTTTTTATGTGTATATCAAATTATACTGACTGCACGCACACACACACACACACACGCACACACACACACAGGTGTGTGTTGAGGTGTTCTGAAGTATCTTTTGGTATATTATAACAGGCTTTAAGAGACTTTAAGAGCCAGGTTCCTACTATTGCTCAAGTGTCAGAAGATGTTTTTTTTCCACATTTTTCTTCTGTTTTTTAATGCTGCATAGAAATGTCCTATATTTTCTGGCTGCATTCTAATAAAGATTTTGTGAAGTAATTACATATGGTCATTATACCATTATTAACTTAATAAATCTTGTTTAAATTAAAAAGCAAAATAAAACTAATAAAACTAATGGTTGCCTATGTGACGGTGGCGGTGAGGGAGCAGAAGGCGAGGCTGCAGTAAACAGTCTTTATTGGCTGCAGGTGAGCAGCGGATCACAGAGCAAAATAGAATAAGCAATAAGCAACGTAAGGCTGCGATTAGCACAGTTAACATTAGCTAAATAAACGAGAAGCTCGCGAATGTGGGCGGCAGTTTCGCTATGGTGCAGGCAGCAGGTTCAGTCCGTCGAAGGCAAGCGAACGTGCAGCAAAGAACGGCCAGGATTTACGGGTTTATATGCTGGGGAGAAATGGTTCTTGGTAATGAGGGACAGGTGCAGCTGATAAACGGGTGATTGGGAAGGCGTGAGTGATAGGCGTGGTGTTGAAGGGGGAGTGGTGCTGGGTCTGGGTGCCTGGCGCAACGTGACAGGTTAAGACTTTTGCATAGTACTGTATATATATATTCCAGAGACGTTTCTCACTCTATTTGCTGTATTGTTCACTAATATTTTACTGCATACTACCTACACTATCTCTTCATATTTTACTACAGTACACTGCATTTATTTACCTGGAATCTTCACTGACAGAAGGGGTAGCAGCAGTACAATGTGACTTTGTGTGTTGCTTTTGTAGTTCACAAAGGCATCTCTCAGAGAGGTCCTGGAGGGAACTGTGATCCAGTGCTGCCCAATCAGTGAACAGGGCCTGACAATGCTGACAGTGCAGAAGTCTCAACTCTGCTGTAGATCACTGCTGACAGCATATGGCCACTTCCATAGATTAGTACAAGAACACACTAGATTTATTGTCTACACACTTTCTTAAAGAAATGCTACTTGAAGTAACTGAACCTCTAAATCAAACTAGCACTTATCCAATCACTAATCAAGAAAGAAACCATGACCCATGTCAATTAATTATAGGCTAATTTCAAACTTGCTGCTCAGCAGTTAGTCTCATACTTGCACAGGACCAGGATACATGAAGTTTTACAGTCACGGTTTAGGCCTTTAGGCCTTAGCGTTTTAACTCTTTACTAGACAGGCTTGCAAATGTTAGGATTTAAGCAATTGTCCTTTCCTTGTTCGTACTTAATTGACTGTTATGAGTTTGTAAACACAAATGGTGACTTTTCAGCATAGACTAAGTTTAGTTTTGGTGTTCCACAAGGCTTTGTTCTAGGGCCCCTGCTTAAAATATATATACTACCTCTGTGTGAAATTATTCACAAACACTGTACTAGTTTCCACTATTATACCGATGATTCACAATTATATGTCTCAGCCAAACCAGAGGACAAATTTGATCTTCATATTATTGAGGAATGTGTAAAGGACAAGAGACACTGTTGGAAAACTTTCTCTCACTTAATCCAGGCGAAACAGAAAAGCTCTTATTAGACCCACAGACAGCCAGGTACAATTTGAGTATATAATAAACCTTGATTGTCTCTCAGTTTTATCCTGTTTTACAGTTAAAGATCTTGGTATAATTATTTATCCCAGGCTCATGTTTTATGCTCATGTAAATGATATTTACAGGCTATTTCCCTGTCACAACCATTACAAAGATTAAAATTATACCATACTGCAGAAAAACTGGTCCATACATCAGTTATTTCCAGATTGGACTGTAATATCTTACTATCTGGTTGTACTACGAAGTGCATAAACCAGCTCCAGTTGATGGTACTTCCCCACCAGCCTCCACTATACAGTGGTGGATGAGCTTGTGGCCTTTGACTTATGTTGTATTGTTTTTATTTTTGTTTATGTGTTTTTTTTTCTATGTAGTCTCTCACATGACACGTGTTTGACAGTATGTTTGTCAAACCCTGAACTCCATTCGCCCCTAGAACCTTCCTTGTGGATTGGATGCCCCACAGCTTTAATATAGATACGTTCCATCGTCCTCACCTCCACCAATGAGGAGACGGGATCCGAGAGCCACCAATGAGGAGATCGGATCCGAGAGCCACAAGCAACTGCTGAAGGGTTCCAGGAGGGGTCCCTGCCAACAGAGTGGGGCACCATATACATGTCCAACCATTGGGGGCCCTGTTCATCAGGATGGGTGCCATGTTGCACCTGTAAATTTGAAGGACCGTGCTGAAGCACAATACATGCCTGTGCTTCTCTATTGGCAAAAGAGAACCCCATCAGAGAAGAGGCTAGAGGGTACACTGAGTCACCGACCCAGGGCTTGAGAGAGGCAGGTGTCCTCTATCCCCCACGCTTGGGTGGGCGCTGTGCCCGCTCCCTTGGCTTTGCCACCGCCATGGTTTCCCTTATTTAAGCCCCTGTTGTTTTGTTCTGACCTAGTCATTGTTGTTATGTTGGATTCTTTTGTTCTGACATAGTCATCATTGTTATGTTGGATTCCTTTGTTCTGACATAGTCATCATTGTTATGTTGGATTCTTTTGTTCCAGTTAGAGCAGTTTTATATTCGGTTTCACTGTGAGTATAGTTTTGGTGTTCCAGTAACATTTTGTGTTAGTTATAAAATGCTGCAAATCGCCTACAAAGCACTGAATGTTTAGGTAAATTGGCTTCCCACTAAGTAGTCTTTGTGTGAATGACTGTATAACTGTATGGCGCCCTGCCCTGAGTGGTATCCTTTCTCCCCTTCTGCGTCTGATGCAGTAACCCAGGGAACAGATGAGAATATGCTGTGCGTGATTAGCTAGGGTTAGGATCTTCTCACTGGTGTGTGTCTCAAAGTTGTGTGTGTGTGCTGTAAAGTGTCCTTGAGTATGAGAATGAGATACTAAATAAATTGAACATTCATTCATGTTCTTGCCCCAGCACCTGAGAGAACTGTTGTGAGCTGCCACATCTGCTTCCATCAAAAGGCACTTTGTTAGCACATATAACTTTTCCTATAAAACTCCCAAGCTATGGAATAGCTGCCAGTGTTTGGGGTTTAGACACAGTCTCAGTATTTGTTTGTCTGAAAACTTTTTGTTAAATAACTTTCGTCTTAATTAAAGCAGTAGATCTGAGAGGATCATGGACATTTGGAGATATAGTGAACTGGGATGTTTTGAAGTTGTCACTTCACCTCCTCCTTGTCACTCCAGCTGGAGCCCTCAGGGAGCCCTTGTTCTTGTTGGCTGGACCTAGCAGGGTACTGGTGTCCCAGGGTGCCCTCATTCTTGTTGGCTCGGCCTAGCAAGGTACTGGTGATCCAGGGATCCCTCGTTCATGTGTTACACTAGTGCAAGACAAAGGCTGATCAATGTTTCTCTCAGCCACCTTTTCCAATGCACATTCTGTCATTGGAAAGTAATTATTTCCGGTAAAGTTGTCAACAATACATTAGTTTTTCTGTAGCAGCTTTGGTGGAACTTGCCTTTTGCCTCTGCTTGACTCTATCAGATACAGGGAAGGTCACCCTGCTTGCAAGGGAATTAATTTCTTGTAACTTTTGGTGAATGTCATAAGGGAGCAAACAGACTTACCCACAAGACTGCAGCTGTTCCTACACTTGTGGTTCCTCAGAGGTGTCCTCTGTACCAGCCAATGTGTCACTCAGTCAGAAGGGCGTGGGACAGTTATTCATAGAACTATGTGTACATATGTACAGCATGGTCAACAATTTTTATTTAATGAAGAAAATTGAGAGGTTATTATATAACAATTATTTAGTAATCTAGTGTTTTGGTGTTAATCTATTTACAATCTATAGAAAAAATATAATAAAATGGAAAAGTTTGTAAAATGTTTTTAATAATATGTCTTTTACGTCATTTTTTAAGTCATTTGAATGTTTTTTACTTTACTTTTCAGCGCTCATCTATGTACTCATTACACTGAATAGTATGATGCTGATCTTACAGTGAGAAGATAATAAACTTTATTTATGTAGTACTTTTAAAAATAAACATTGGAGAGTGATTTACATAAAGATATAGTATATAGAGAATACAATGACATAAAAATAAAATATACAATAGACCAGTGCAACATTTCAGAGTTTGCAATTCTGAGTAACAAGAAATTGAGTAATTCAGCTTTGTTTGGCTCCAGGATTTTAATGCCCTCCAGCCCCTACACCTTTGAGGGTCTGAAACTAGAAACATATACAGCTGGGTATTGTCTGCATACTGATGAAAGGAAATTCTGCATTAATGAATTATGTTGTATGAAGTAATTATCTATAATGATTCATTATTTCATTATCTCATCAAATAGAAGCATAATAATCTAAAAGCTCCCTGCAACTTGAACATTTCTAAGATTGTTAATAACTACTCTTTCTGTGCCATGATAAGCCTGAAAATCAGATTGAAATATGTCATATGAACTATTAAACTTGAGATAATAGTATCATAGAATAGAAACCACATTCAGTGATGTTGCTTAGGAAGGCAAAGTTTTGAACTATAGTTGCTGAGAATTAAAATCGTCAATATTACTTTTTTCAAGAGAATAACAATTGATAACATCTGTTTTAAGGCTTTGTGAATAAATTCCTTGTTACAATGATCGATTAACGATAACCAGAACATCATATGAAAGTAAGGCAAATACATGAAAGAACTGGTAGAGGAAACAACGTGCACAAACAAGGATTTTTTTAATTATTAAGACAAGAATGTGACTCTCAGCTTCCTGCCTCACTGTGGAATGGGATGTCTATACTACTATTTTGTCTTCAGTACCTAAAAGTACATTTTTCACAAAAATTCTGCAAACCCATTACATTTAATATTTAAGACTTTAAATGGTCCATGAGAATAAAACTGCATGAGAAACCTTGTATGTTCTATGAGATATTCCAGAAATGTGTTTGTGCATGTAACACTGTAACGCTTGAATGTATTTGAGCATGTAACACTGCAGACAGTGACCATCCCGTTACCCTGTAAAAATGGAATATTGAAATGTGGCCATCATGCTCAGCGACTCGCTCCAGATCTTCAGGTGTTCCTAGGTCATGCCTGAGTCGAGCAGATTGTCACTGGTGCTGACTGCTCCTTGACAAGGGAGAGCTGGAGTTCATGACCTATCAGTGTGTCCACTGCATGGATGAACTAAAAGATCTGCACATGATGCAAGATGAAGGAGTTCAGGGAGTTTCACACAGGGAAGTGATGACTACAGAGTCAAGCTGTCAGGCCAAACACAAAGGAATGCAGCCACACACACATGCACACACACACACACACACACACACATGAACATGCACATTCACAAACACACAAACACACATACAAACATACAAACACGCTTAAACAAGCAAACAATAATATTCTGTGTAGTATTTGCTTTATTACTTTTATTCATTAATAAATTGACCATTTTATGAATAATCAATCCTTCAATAATTTATAATTTTATAACAACACTCAATGCTTAAACACTTAAAACAAGTGTATACACACACAGCATGGACTAGAAGTTTTACTGTATCCAATACAATTGGCAAGAATATTTAGCTCTCAGGTGTTTCTCTGTACGGTTTGAATATTGTTCTAGATTTTCAGAATACATTGTTATTTGCAGTACAAAAAAAGAATATTCCAAGTTTAACTTTGAAGTAAACTATTTACAATCATTAAATGGCATTCTAATGTAAGAAGCAAATTCTATATAAAATGCTATTGGCCAGATTTCCCAAAAACACCGTAATACAAAGCGCCACATATTTTTAACGGATAAATGGTGAAAGCGAATAATACACTGAACATTCATTCTACTTCAAAACTATTTTAATGCTTTTTGGAAACTATGAAAATATATAAAATAAGCCTTAATATGTGAATCAAAAGGCATCTAGGATAAACAAAAAGTTAACATCAATCAAAGTTATTAATCAAAGTCGTTTTAAAAGTATGAAAGCTTACAACGAATAATTTACAAATAAAATAGGAATTTAATTGAATTTACAAAATAAACCTTTTGTGAACAAAAGAATAGAACATGCGATTTACTGATCTGTTTACGTCTCAATTAGATATATATTACTCATTTTATAATTTATGTTTACAAACAATTAAACCAATACAATTCTTTATTTTGAGAAACATTTTGGTTTAAATTAAATACATTAATCCAATTCCAAGTGTTTATAGCAGCGTAAATGAAAATTTGGAATATTGCAGTCCATCACAAAAAACCTGTTTCAACACGATACATACAAAACATAGCACCAAAAATCTTCATTCTGTTATTATTGGTTTAATTGACATAGATGGTCTTTTCACTGAAACTAGTAAATGCAAACGTAAAATGTCTATTAATTATAGCGCTGCCTTGATGTCTATTGAAAGGCCAACAAAAACTAAAAAATATTTTACTACACTACACTGCAGCAATCTATTTAATATATATGAATGAATAGAGTATCAAAGGATTGCCGGGTAAGAATTATGAATTATGGTCATGTCAATGTCCAAGCAGGCGAACTTTCTGTTGTGCTTGATAAAGGCGTAGCACCATGGACAGCGCTGTTCTCGCAACGCGTGACACCTAGAAAACACACCTGACTGTATCACGCTCTCTACGCACACAACACCTGATTGCGCATCGACACTTATTTCTATAAACCATTCATTTCACATCCCCGTCGGGTTCTTGCAACAAGCAACGTTCATAGACGTCCGCAGCATCCAAACTCTCCAGCCCAAATTTCATTAATTGACTTTGTTGAAATGAAACGGACGATATACACATTTCGACAGCGCTATCTGTGCAATCATTATGTTTTGGGACTGTTGACCAAAACTAAGACACGCATCTGTTAAGTTGTTTACACCGCCACTATTTCTTCCCAAATTCACTTTTATTATCAAGTTCTCAGGTCAAAATTTGGAAACGGAAGATTACTTATTTTAAAATGTCGTTTTAGAAAAATATATAAATTATATATTGGCGCGGGTTAGTCATTTTATTCCTACTGAATTTTTTTAAAATGTTGCTGAATGTCTTGCATATACGCAACCCCCCCCCCCTCTACATTTTTGTTCAGATCAGTATCTTTCCTTCACAAGGGTCCAAGCTGGGAAAATAACACACACAAATAAACGGCCAATACATTTTATTAAACAATATAAACATTATCTTGCCACAATTATTTGTCACCATTTTTGGGATGTGTATATATATATGAACTAAAAGATCTGCACATGATGCAAGATGAAGGAGTTCAGGGAGTTTCACACAGGGAAGTGATGACTACAGAGTCAAGCTGTCAGGCCAAACACAAAGGAATGCAGCCACACACACATGCACACACACACACACACACACACACATGAACATGTGTGTGTGTGTGTGTGTGCGTGTGTGCGTGCGCGTGCATGCGTGTGTGTTAATTTCACATAACAAATCTAACTTGATTTTGTTTCCTGAATGATACGTACAATAGCACTAAAAGAATATGTCCTTGTATATCGCCATCCCTGACATAGACCCTTTACATGTATTCATTAATAGGAAGAGACAAGAAAAAAGAACGGAAAAATTCAGGCCATCATTTATTAAAGTGTTTTCATCAAATGGTGTATTATACATAAATTCAAAAAAGCCTCGACTTCATCGGCTCGTTTTAAATAGCGTCCTACTTGTTAATAACGTTCTACTTGTTAACAACGCCCTGTTTGTTAATAGTTTAGGTGATCTTGTTAGGTTACCTAGGTTACCTAAACTATTAACAAGTAGGACTGGATTTTAGACAGTTTGTACTGAGATTTATCGCAAATCACTTAAAAACTAAATTCGAAAATCGCACTCCATTAAAAGCAACTGTTACCTCAGTCTAAGTGCTGTGGTTGATTATTTAGGAGATGCATAGGCTAAAAATACACGAAACAAAATAAATATATGCTAGCAAATAAATAATTTGATAGATTCTGTGTTAATGAGGAAACATAAACATAATGTATTATATTCCAGATGATCATAAAATGGCATTTAAAACATGTTACAGTTGAGAACATTTTCGATGGATATCGATGGATATGTAGAAAGAAGTTGCTTTTGGCAACTTCTTTCATTTAAGGACCTAAAATATTTAAATAAACACAACATTTTTCGAAACATTTTAAATGGGCAACATTAACACTGCAATTATTTAGCAGTGTTAAGTCAATGTTTATGATACACAAAAAGAGAAGCGTAAAATGTAAACATTTTTACATAATAGATGCAGGTAAAACTACCAATTTTAACCTCATCATGAGTTAAGGTTCATTCAGTTTTACTTTGTCAGAAGTCTAAATCCACCCTTATAGAGAATGCGGTGAAAATGTTCTAGGCGTGCACCTTCCGTGTGCGATTAACCTTCATTAAATTCTCACTAAAATGTCTCCCATTTGCAAGCGAATCCATCCTTGGTATCTTCCTGTTGGACTTCACTGAATTGTCATGTATGGCCAACTGAAGCTACTCCCCGACAGTAGCATATCCCTGATTAGCGTTTCAATTGGAGTCTTACCTACCAACCTGACGAAGAAGAGCTGTTCGATTACAGAAGACGACACCATACGGAGCGCGGGAAGTCGCAGAAGAAGTTTTCCAAAGCGCGTGGGCTGGTTTGGGTACTGACTCCTAACGTATTCCTCAAGGGCACACTGCGACTTTTCCTGCAGAGCGTCTACGTGAGGCACATCTGAAAGGCCACATGCATCTGCACAAGTACAAAAGCACAGAGATGAGTTCAGAAACACCAAAAAGTCCTGTTAGCCTGTTTATCAAGATGAGCATGAACACTTCGGACATTAACAAGAATCGGTGTGTCAGGTGTAGACAGGACAAAGAAATCGGTAGAAGACAACCAATGCAATCTTTTTAACCTTGCGATTATATTTTTGAATATGACGCAATGTTGGTTTAAGACATTAACATTTTATAGATGAGACGAGAGAAATCAACAGGTTTTCCATTCTTGTTGAGTTACAGCCTATTGAAAGTTTGAAAAAGAAACAGCGTGCATGTTCCATGAACTGGTGTGATTACAGGAATCTTTTCATTCTGTGCTGTTAAAGTACACTTAAAATATTTCAAATTCTTTCCCCAGATTCACTTGGATACTCATTAAATATGGCATCTTCAGTGTTTGTTTCTGTAGTTAAATATCAAGAGTATTATCAAATTCTGACTACACTTTAAATACATTGTTGTTGTTGTTGTCATCCTTGTTGTGTTGCTGTGGTGGTTGTTATTGGTGATGGTGGTGGTGTTATTTCAGATGACTTTTCAAAGTAGGCCCAATTTAATGAACTCGTTTATATTAAACCATATTGTTACACTGAAAATGAAAATTAGGAAACATATTGTCGCATAAAAGCTCCGAACCCGACAGCTCTGACAGGTCACCCCGAAAGTTCATAGCAAAGCTCACTAACAGATGGTGAAAGTTGAGCACGTTGTCTATGTTCAATCCATTTACATAATAACAAATTATAATTAAGCATACATGACTTTCACGGATCTCCGTTTGAGCTTTCGTTTCCTTCTTCCAGACGAGACTGCTTTTAACAGATTAATGGTTAAATTATGTCGAGTCAGAACTGCCTTTCTGGTATATGGTATTCTGTGACCCAAATGAACTATAGATCCATTTACCTGATGTAAAAAGCACGATAGCTTTGGCGCAACTGAACTCGGCCGCGTCCACGTTCAAAGCCTTCAGTTTTTCAACTTGTTCTTGGAAAAAGCGTATGTGATCCATGAAGGCCACAACTCGATCGGCGGACATTGGAGACGCGTGGAGTCCCGCTGCAGCTAACAGCGGCGCCACGTGCAGGGGCAGGGAACACTGAGCAGCATTTAAGACGAATAACTCGCTCCACGTGAGCCTTAGGAGAGAAACTTGGTCCGTTATTTGAAGATCGGGGAAGAAGGGGATGTTCCGGGCCCACTCCACGGCGCTGAAGAGCAAACGCGCTGCCAGCTCACATATATTCTCAATTCCCATGACGTTACCAGCTTGCATACATTGAGTGCCATAGCGAGAAGCTGGGTATGGTTCTGCTCGAAGTAGCAGGGATATGAATCCAGACAGATAACAGTGAGTGTTCAGCGGATCTACATTGGTCAGTCCATAATGGCCCGGGTTTGCTTGGGTCGGAGCCACTCTTCCTCTCTGAACCGCTAACAACAAAAAGGAAAATCAGAGGGAAATAAATATCCCACATCCACAATAAATTGCATTCAAATAACTGTTAGTTTGTCCGTTTCAATTATACAGTATATTCAAATTAAGCTTTTTTCAAAAGGAGGAAACAAAACATGACTAAAATATTCAATATAAACTTGAATACATTACTGTGGAGCGAAGCATTTTATTATTTGCCTATTATTTTACTGACGTACCTTCTCGTCTCATGCCCACTTTCAAACATTTCTTGAGTCGGCAGTATTGACACTGGTTTCTGTGATGCTGGTCAACCGGACATGTTCTGTTAGCGCGGCACGTATACGTTAAGTTGCGACGGACACTCCTTTTGAAAAAACTCTTGCATCCCTCGCAGGTAAACTGACCGTAGTGTTTTCCACTAGATTTGTCTCCACACACCACGCATTCTATGTGCTGATTTTGCCCGGAGTTCTGGCTCTGTCCTTTGTCCTCCGCTGATCCTTGCGTAAGGAGATCTCTTGTATGTAGTGTGTGAGACGCTGCTGCCGATGCGGTCAGGCGAAGCTCCCTGTCTGGTTGAGCAAGCGTGTTTGGGCCGTTCACAGATCCCTCTGCTACGTCCTGTTGTGGATCTCTCCAAACGCTGACTAGCATTGCCATGTCTTTACAGATTGCTGTAAAGGACTCCGAATTTCCGCAAGCCGTATAATTTACCCTACATAGGAATACAGAAAATTGGCGTTTGGAATAGAAATGAGGAGTAATCGATTTCTAGCCATTCAGACGACCAAATTAAACATCAGCGAACACGCTATAGAATCTGCGATTACGTTCCTGTCGAGTTCAGTCAGTGTTGCAGGTACTGCAGATCAATAATCAAGTCAAGTGAAAAAGTGTTAAAGAACTCCGTAGCAAATAGTGCGTCCGCTCGTACGCTACTCGGGGTAAAAAGCTAAAAAAAAACCTAATGTATGTCCTTAGACTCAGTGGATGTAACATCAAACGAAATGAATGACATCAACATGAATGTGGGAAAAAATATTTGACTCGGCATTGCCAAAAACTAACGTCTTAGGGAAAAGCAGTGTCTTCGAAGCGCGCAAAAGAAAATAAAGAACAGATTAACTTTGACATGATTGCTGAAATGGGGGTGTCTCTACTGAAATGACCACACCTTGCTCTGTGGTCAGGAAACGTTGACTGTAGCTATGGAGGAGTCGGAGTGGACCCCATCAGGTATTGAGCTCGAAGTGGGAGGCTCCTTCAAGCTTGAACGCACTGTTTGATTGGTCATTTAACTCACATCTCTCGCTTTGAAGTCAGAGCGAATTACTGTTTATATGCGTTCAGTGTTTCATTCTTAGATATTGGAGTGAAAAAAGTTAAAACCTGGAAAAAGTAGAAAGTGCTTATGCGCATAATAAATGATTCGAAATTACTCGAAGTGTCAGTTAATCAATACAGTCCAATATTGTGTTTTTATGATTGTATCAGCATTCAAGACTTTTAAAGATAATGCCCAACATATTTTACATTTTGAGTAGTAACGACTGACTTCGTGCAGAAGAGGGTGATACTTTCAGAAAAACTGAGGTCATGGAAATTGAAAACACCGTAGAAGATCGCCATCTAGTGTACAGAATAAAAATTGAGAATGTTTTGTAGTCTGTTCCTCATATAGCAGTCTGTTCCTTATATGTGTGTGTTTTGGATAAGTGACTTTATAATTTGCTTAAGACATTTTCTAATATACTATCATCAGCCAAAAATCAAACACATAAGTAGAGTTGCAAAGCAGAATTAGCCTATTTCTAAATTATTTAGCATATGCAGCCCTGGAAAAGCCCTGCAAAATTAAAGTGAGGTCAAATGTCAAAGATTCGCATTAAAATGCTGGTGAACCTCAAGGCTTCAGTAATGAACCCAGGTCACATGACATGGGAGGAGTAGGTGGCAGTCTGTGAGCAGGTTGCAGAAGGTTCAAGAGATACAATAAGCACAAACAAGGAGCTCCTAACTCCTAGGTCAAAGGTCAGATTAGGGAGGTACTGCTGTTTAGAACTTGAGTATGAATGACGTTTTTTGAAAATAAATAAAAAATATATAGATACTTTACATCAAAATATAGATACTTTAAATATGGATACTTTAAACATGTATACTTTTAAATAAAAATATGGATACTTTAAATCTGGATACTTTAAATAAAAATATGGATACTTTGAATTGAAACAATGTATACTGCAAAATGCAAACAGTAGCCATTTAGTGGTTAGGCTGAATTAGACTTTACATATTTATTTTTCTGTTTAACACAGATTATGATCAATACCAAACTCCCACTTTATCTTGAAAGTCATTTTGTAAATTTCTGCCAACTGGTGTTTAATGGATTAATTTCTGTTTCTCTGTGTTAAGTTTCTATGTCCATCATTGCTATTATATTCAGTTAAAGAAGAAACAAAGATGATGAATAAAGTTTTTAACAACCCACAAAAGACAACATTTAGTCAGATTCTATGACTTTACTGCTAAATTCATTAACATGAAGTTTACAGTTATGTTTACAATATTGAATATATCAGTAGCATTTTAGCATTTAGTTTCCCGATCAGAGATAGTGTTGTCTGAACATAAGTTTCTTTCTGCCTGCTGCTGTTCCATGTAACAAAGAGTCACTGCAGTGACGGGGCAGCCTAGCAGTGTCAAAGGGCGTCACATTTCACATGCAGATGTGTGACCTTTATGACCTGTGCAAAGCCCAGACCTCTTTGGAATCCAACTACAAGCAGATGGCTCTCTAAAATGCCCCAGTAATACACAGCAGGTGAATGTTCACACAGAGCTTGACGGGGATGTATTATACTGTCATCTCTATTATAATCACCATCACCCACTTTTTAGGGAGAGAATACTGTATATTTGACATTGCCTTTCTATTAATTGCTCTTGGTCATCCGTCATTAACAATATTTTCTTACCAGCCTAATTAAAGCTTTTCTAGTCATGAAAATGCAAAATTTGATAGAATATGCATAATTTCATTCTAACTCTAACACCTGATCCTGAAATTATATCTGCTGACATTTAATAAGAAGATAAATTACTGCTTTCTCTTATTTACCCCAATATTAACAGCAGCCCCACTATTTATGATGATATCTGAGATGACACAATATTTCAGTAGTTGCAACTACTAGATTATCCCTATAGATTTTCCAGAACACTGGTCAGGGTCTGTTATGTTTAGCAGGAAAGGTCAGGTCCTCCACTCTGTACTATAACTGCCATTAGCCCTTGCACTGTAAAACAATAAACCACTAATGATTCCACTACCCTGTCAGCAAAAAAAATCTTAATCTGCCAATTAAGAACATCCCTGAAATACAAAATACACAAAAAAAGACATTAAAATTAAAGAATTCAGAAGAAAAATCATTATGTTATTATGGCACAATCACTTTCACTGTGTTATAGTCAGTAAGGTGCTTCTCTTGATTTTTTTTTCACATATGGTTCATGTTGTTTTATCACTAACTTTGTCTTACAGAGAAACAAATGAAAACAAATCAGCATCAGCGGTCATGTGACCTACTGATTCCCTCTTTGACAGATGGAAGCTGCTGCTTTCCCAGGCTGTCAGAGACCTCTCAGTGTAGGAACAATACTGGCTTTCTCACGACCCCATTGTTCATTTCTGCCAGTCTCCTGAAGCAGCAGAAGAAGGAAATGCTAGTTTCTTTTGTAACACTGAAGATGTTAGAACAAACTCATTGATGTGGAAATCATGATACATCAGCATTTAGAATTGATATGGAATCTTGTGAGGACAATAGGGAGTCTCCACACCAAAATTTCATAAGGGAGACATTTCAGTACAAGTTACCTTTGAACTGTGACTGATGACCTCTGGCCTGAGAGAGGGAGCCAATTTCCACTCTGCTGGACTGAATTCATGTGTAAGAGGAGATGTCTGATCCAGTCGTTGTTACTTCATGCTGACTCCACTGAACCCCCACCCCACCTGAAATAGCACTTAACTGTAATAATTATCCAACATGTCAATAATCAATTAAGAAAAAATAAACAAGACTAATAAAATATTTGTGACCATATGACCATACAAATAATACTAAGTCTTTAAAAAATAGTCAGGTAAACCAATTAGCTCTAGAAAAAACCCTGACAGGTGAACCAATTAGCTCTAGAAAAGAAGAAAGAAAAAAAATTTGTCAGGTAAACTGATAAGCTCTAGAAAATTTACTACACTGCCACATTGGAGTTTTGTATTCATGTACACATAAATACAACTTTATTGTTTTTTGGCAAAACAAAGGTTTTAAAAATGTATGCAAAAATGCAAGGAACCAATGTCATTTTCAGGTTCATTTCAAGTTCCAATGTCTATTGAATTCACAATCAGTACTATGTTAATGAGTGAAAACACATTTCAGTTAAATCTTTGAGCAATCAAATACTGCCTTCGGCTGTTATTATCAGACCTTAAGATTTTATCTCTTTCAGAAACCTGGATCTGTAAGATCTCTTAACATCAAAAGACAAGTTGTTTTGTAATATTTAGTATGGTCATTTGCTGGTTTGTTTAGCATTCATTGTGGATTATGGCTAATATTCATATCTATAATCATTTCATCATGGTCTCAAACAGAGTTATTCATCACACCACATCAGGTGTGCCTTATTGAAATAAAGGCAGACTCCAGGTGAGTAACTGTAGTGAATTGTAGAAAGAGATATATTCAGCTTTGCAGTATAAAATTGCTTACATAGGACCTCTGTCTGAAAGTTTCATTTTTATGGAAATCTTGGATCCTGGAAAATATATAAAGGATTGTAATCAACCACTCCTCATGCATCACTGCAGGCTTCTACTGCATTATGTGCAAGAGATGTAATCAACTTTACAAACAGGAGAAGAGTGGCTGATTGGTTTGTTGAACACATTTGGACCATAAGAATTAAAGATTTATCCTTTCTAGTTCCATTCTGTTTCTTTGGAAACTTTGTGTACTTCACTACATTTTTTAAATATCTTTATTATCCTACTATAGTACACTGCAGTTACTCATCTGGAATATTACTGGATTTACTTTTTTTTTACTGCAAACTTTCCATCATGACTACCATCAAGCAATTAACATCTTAGAGATTCAGGAGAATTGTACATTTTTCTAATCATCTGGACACCACCACCTCCAGTTCAGTCATTAAATTGGCTAAATGTACTTGGACTAAGACCAGACTTACCAGCCATATAAACTTTATTTGAAGATGTTTTAGACACAACATCATTCCTAAGCAGATCCAACTCAACTTTAATACCAACAAAAATAACAGCCAATCTACTCTCTTTAAATGCAGCAGGAAAATTGTCAGTCAAACTGTTAGTAGATACAATCAACAAAGCCATAAACCTAATGAAGAAATAGATCATATTAAAATAAATATGGAAAACAGATGTAATTTTGACCCTAACCTGCTTTTAAATGCTGGTTTAATCAACCAACTTAATTTGGATATTTTTTTATTTTTGACTGAAAACAAGAAGTTAGCTTTGCTTAAGAAAACGGATGAAAAAAAAAAAAAATAGTATTACCAGACCAATTGCTCCTTATGCTCCTACAAGACCTACCACTGATGAATTCCATTAATGACATTAAAGATTTTTATTGGCATTTAAGACTACATGCTCATTTTAGTAAATACAGCCAGGATAATCTATACACACATCGTGACACTAGTGGAAACCATGATTTATCAAAATACAACCAAGTCTTCCTGGACACCTCCTACTGGAGAATTAGATTTCTATAATAATATCTGTGAAAGAGGGTAATTGGTAAGACACATTTTAACTAAAAAACTTAATCTATTAAGGGAAGAATACTACGTACTTGTAAACAAAATGTAAACAAAAGGAGTGATGTTATTAATCCATTTGATATGGGTGGAGCTGTTGATATTAATCTATCTGATAAGGGTGGAGCTGTTATTATTAATCCAGTTGATGAGGGTGGAGCTGTTGTGGTTTGGAGAAAACACCTTTATAAAAAAGAAGCCATGAAGCAGCTTTCTGATACCAGCTTTTATAAATAGAACAGCTACGACATTACTCCACAATTACAACTCTGACGTCACCCCACAGTTACAGGCCTCTATTCAGTCCATTATTTTTCATGTAATTTCAGCCGGACACCTCCGTGATTCAGCAGGGAGTCTTATTGTAGACAATCCTCACTGTAGTCTTATAGATACTCCTTGCTGTAGTCTTATTGTAGATAATCCTCTCTGTAGTCTTATTGTAGATAATCCTCACTGTAGTCTTATTGTACATAGATAATTCTCACTGTAGTCTTATTTGCAGATAATCCTGGCTGTAGTCTTATTGTAGATAATCCTCAATGTAGCCATTTCTATCTTCTCTCTAAAATTCCTAAGGAAAACAATTCTGGACGTCCTATTATATCTGCTTGTTTATGCCTAACAGAAATAATATCGCAGTTTTTGGATGACATTTTTCAACCTATTGTTCAGTCTTTACCTACACATATTAAAGACTTTTCATACTTCCTACAAATTCATGAATGCCTGAAAGAACAAACATTACTTGCCAACTCTTTGCTTTTCTCAATGGACATTCAAAGTTCACAGTCATCCCTAGTAAAGATGGTTTGAGAGCTTTAAAACATTTTCTTGATGTGAGACCTGAGAACAACCCTCCCACTGATATTCTGTTAAGCCTGTCGGAATTCGAGTTAACTCAAAACTGCTTCACCTTTGACTCCAAATACTGCTCACAAATTAGAGGAGTTAGTGTGGATACTAAAATGGCACCTATGCTAACCTCTTCGTTGGATTCATTGAGAAAGAATTTTTGAACAATATACTGGACCTGTACCCTTACAGTTTCTGAGATACATTGATAATATTTTTGTATGGTTACATGCACATTTGAAGAGCTCCAGCAGTTAGTTTCTTCCTTCTTCAAGTTCCACTCAGCTCTGGAATATATACTAAATATAGAACATCCTGGCATGCGGATAACTTTTTTGGATTTTTCAGTAAAAGTTGGACATTCGTGTTTAAATACAACCATCTATCATAAACCTACAGACTCTCATTCTTATTTACAATATAATTCTTCTCATTCCAAGTCCTGTAAAAACTCCGTCCCTTATTCAGAGCTACAAAAATGCAAGTGATTTTGCAGTAAAAATCAACACAAATCAAGACTTCCTCCAGAAAAGTATGAAAATAAGCGAGTTTTTTCATAACTGCAGATTTTCCCAAGGAAGTTGTAGATGATGTCTTTGCTCGTGTTTTACCTGTTCAGAGTGTGGACATATAAAAAATCTAATGTGAAGACAACCAGAATTCCTTTGCTGCTGACTTATCATTCTACAAATAAAACAGTGGCTAATATACTAAAACACTTCAGAATCCTCCAGGATGATTCAGGGACTACATCTCTTTTTAAGAATACTACACTTATCTCCTACAAATGAGACAAAAACATCAAAGACATGCTCGTCAAGAGTGAGATAAATGACCATTCAAATGATAACTGTGGTACTGTAGCATGCAACTGATCTAGATGTTCTACGTGTACATTTATTAACTCAGCCACTAAAATAACTGGCACGAAAGGATCAATTGTAATACACCATTCCTCCTCATGCATCGTTGCAAGAGTTGTCTACTGCACCACATGCAAGAGATTTAATCAACTTTACATTAGAGAAACCAGGGGAAGACTTGCTGATCTATATGTTGAACACCTTCAGACTATAAGAATTAAGGATTTATCCTGTTTAGTGGAAAGGCATTTTAATGCAAATAGGTATTGCATTAATAACAGATCTGCTGATCTTGCCAATTGTTGCTATGGTAGCAATGAAGTTAGAAAACTCTTGAAACTTTAAAACCCCATGGAATGAATGTCATGATTTAAACATTAACATTTTCAAATATAAACTTCCTCCTTTTAGAAATTCAGAAGCACTTTGCTTGCACAGCTGATGAAGGTGGCTGATAGTTGCTCCATCCCTAGCCACTGTTGGAGATGACTTCACTGCAGGTCTAAATCCCGCACTTGATGGTGACCCGTGCTATTGATCTGAAGTTGGTCTCTAGGGTCGTCTTCCACAGTTCCAATGAGTTCTTGATGAAGGTTCTTCTTGAGTCCTGTTGAGGTTACCACTGAATGATCAAAGAATAAAGGATAAACATTTCAATTGTCATTACCACTATCAACAGGCAGATGGCAGTCATGAGCCATACATTAGGTAGTCGTTGGCGTACGCAAAAAATGTTTCCAGTTGAACATTACTGTACGTAGTATGTGTATGTGGAATCTAAGCAAAATATATCGTGAAGACAACTTTCAAGGATGACTGTTCAAATATTCGATGGTGCATTTTATATTGTAAGGTGCGTGTTGGTTTACTATTAATGAAATTACTTTTTGTTCCAAAAATGTTTTTGATTAACCTGTTTCATATGTGTTTACATGAGAGTTACTCAGTGTTGGTGTTCACTTTGTAGTCTGTCCAGACTTTAGACATTTTGCGTATTTTTCTTGTAACTGAACAAAACGATACTACAGTTTGTCCTAGCACTCTTACCTCGTGCTTACATTAGACCCATATCTCCATAATCCCAAAGTTCCACAAATATCCTTAAACCTCGTTTAAGGGGGTTTATCTCAAATCATGTAAATACTCATACAATTATTTTAAAGAAAAATGCTAACATTTTATTTAAAGAGTATTGTACGATAGCTTGCTTAGAATGATCCTTAATGAAAAAAAATACTTATTTAGAGCGCAGTTGCCCTGAGCAGATTCTAGCAGATTTGCTATTAAAGGTTTTTATACTGCCATTAGCAGTTGCTGTGGGGGTTTTATCATCAGTTTAAAACAGACAAATGTTTTATCGTCAGTTTAAACTAGAACAATGTTCTGCTGCGTGTGATCATTTCGGAACATCTTAATAAGTTCAATCATAGGGAATTAGACGTTAATTTCAAATAGATTTCATTCATCTGGATGAAAGCAATTTATACATCTTAGTAAAGTTCGAAGACCAGTGACTGCGATTGTGTATCTTTTATCTATTTCCACCGTGTGCTGCAACAATTAATGAGAAGTGTAAAGGCGGAAGAGCCAGCAGTCCCAACTGCACATGCTCAGAAGGGTTGTTTTTCACCAAACTCTGGTATAAGAGCTTAGCTCAGGACCGAGGATTCGCTTGAACAGAGGCAGCTGCGTTTGCCAGCAACTCCTAACAGCTTAAAGTGCTGTTGTTAAAGACTTGAAATCTCGATGAGTGTCTTGCAGCTGTAGCACTGAACCAGCCTGCAGCATTTCTGCATGGCAAAATAACTGGTCAGTGCACAAAGATTGTTCTTCACTAGTGAAATTTTCGTTAGTTTCTTTTTTGTTGTTTGTGAGTCAGTCTTAGACCATGGTGCTAGGAAAGGTGAAGAACTTCTTCGTCAGCTACGACTGTCTCAATGACAACAATGTCCCTGTGTTTGCTAGTGGGGATTATGTCTCAGGAAGAGTGATAATCGAAGTCACTGGAGAAATTCGTGTGAAATCTTTAAACATTCACGCCAAAGGTCTAGCGAAAGTTCGGTGGACTGAATCACGCAATGCTGGATCCAACACTGCTTATACACAAAATTATACAGAAGAAGTGGAGTATTTAAACCATAGAGACGTCTTAATTGGACATTACAGAGGTAAGGAGCATTTCGACTTGTGCACTTTTTGAAGCGAATGGGCTGTCAAAAGAACGATGCTCATAGTGCTGCAATGACGGATGCTCCTTATTGTGCTTTCGCGTGGGCATGATAGGTTAGTTCTGTCCTTTTGATGCGAATAACGAACATATTCATATTTGTTGATGAAATCTTTGTTAAATTCTACTTGCTTTGTGTTAATGTGGAAAAAAGCAACGGAATTGTAAGGTTTCCAAAACAGACCATGCAGAGATGTGATGCTGGATCCAATGAATGGATACTCCCAACAGAGTAGAGCCAGTAGGCAGTTTTATTCAAAATGCTTCCATTTTCCTCGCACATAAAACATTTGCCACATTTCGATTCAAACCAGATCGATACTACAATGCTATTTTTTCCAAATTTACTGCGGGGGTTAGTGGTAGGCTAATATAGAAGACATCATTGTACAAATCGTGAGCCTACTTCTAAACCGACTGCTTTTTAATGCTAGTACTTAAAGGTATGCGATTCTCGATTATCTTTCTTTAATAAAAGACACTTGTAAAATGTAAAAATATAAACTTGGTTATATTAATTTTATTTTTGGGGCATTCCAGTAAGTTTATACCCTTTGTTAGAAGCGGTTTAAACCTGTTCAGAAACTGGATGTGAGAGGGGGTTGTGCGGACAAACCTCTGCTTTCGGATTGGTGGAAGTACTCGTGTGTGTCGAATGACCTCATGCCTTTGCATAAGTGTCAAGACTGTATTACAACTTAGTTGCAGCTGTGTGCCTCTGTTAAAAGCACGTTTGCATGTTACTTTATTATAAGAGACCACCAACAAAAAAACCTTTTTATACGAAATGAATATGAACGACGGTGCCATTGATTTTTTTTTTTTACACAACCGAGAAAATATTCGAATGCTACAGGTTTATTTTTTTTTATTTGAAAGCGTTTTAAAATCTTTTCATGAAAGTTTTAATAAATAAAGTGGTCTGTTTTTGCCTTGTCATCTATGGTTTAAGTACATTTTTCTCTGTAACAAGCACTGAATATGTGGCTCTGTAATTAAACATTTACCAATAAAAGTAAACTGAAATATACTTTCTCTGTGTAGTTATTTAAGTGTGCAGTTGTTACTCTAAGCTAGAACTTTTGATTTGTACATGCATTTGGCAACTCGACCTTATCTTTGAAACCATACTGCAGTACCCGCGCTGTTCCTTAGGGGGCGTTCTAAACCAGTTCAGCCAACTCAATGCTGCCTTGTAATGTATTCACGAGGAAATCCGGCTGAGAGCGGCTGCTTACACCGGTTTAGTCCGGTCTCTTCTAGCTCCTGGCTGTCTTTGAGTATCGGCCTGGTGGTTGCTTCCTGCAATACTGCTGCTGTTTGGGTTGTTCTGGACTGCTGAGGTGGCAGGAAGAATAGAATGTAAAATATTTCAGAAGTATTTATAAAAAGACAAATTTGTAGGGTATAACTGAACGAGAGTAGTTACACAAATAAACAAATTGTTATATATAGAAATAGTTGATGGCACAGTGTCCCAAATGTTCATAAAACTGTGTGTGTATGTATGTATGTGTATATATATATTTGGGCTTGCTTACTTTCTGAAGACTTGTCTCTATTTGAAACTACCCATTTTGTTTGAATGAACAATTTCTTCTCATTATCACATGCATCATTCTCCCATGTGATTTGTGTTTAGGATTTGGGATTTTTCCAGGCTTGGTATATAGAATTTGATGTTCCTTTGTTGTAGATGATGACAGCTGTGAAGAGGGCTTTACTGTACTTCACTCAGGACGACACGAGTTTCCCTTCAGCCTTGAGCTCCCTCAGACGTAATTATTACTTCAGTTCTTTTTAACCTTCCCTGCTTCCTTGTATATATAATGACAAATAATATTATTTGGTCCAAGATACCAAAAAGAGCCTTGACAATACTATCAAGTGCTGTAGGCACACATTTTGTATAAGGTGACACGCTCACACACGTTGCTAATGTTGCCACCTCGTTCCTTCCCAGGCCTCTGGCTACATCGTTTGAAGGAAAGCATGGGAGTGTGCGCTACTGGGTGAAGGCAGAGCTCCACAGGCCCTGGCTCCTGCCCATGAAAGTAAAGAAGGAGTTCACTGTCTTCGAGCACATTGACATCAACACCCCACTGTTACTGGTAAGAGGAATTCCTTCGACTATCTCTGTAGAAAGTGAAATACAGTTGAGGGTGTTTGGCGTAGTAATACGGTTTACAGATTTATTTTCTGCTCTTTCCAAATTTCCTTATTTATCTTATTTACAGTCGCCCCAGGCTGGCACAAAAGACAAAACACTTTGCTGTTGGTTCTGCACCTCAGGGCCTGTTTCACTAAGTGCTAAAATTGAGAGAAAAGGATACACTCCAGGTAAGATGCACAATTCTTACTAATCAGTTTTTTATTGTGTTTCTTTTAAATGACATATATTTCCAGTTGCTATACATCTGTGTGGTTTCTTGTAGGAGAATCCATCCAGATCTTTGCTGAGATCGAGAACTGTTCCACTCGAGTAGTTGTGCCAAAAGCAGCCATCTACCAAACTCAAACGTTCTATGCCAAAGGAAAGGTGAAGGAGATCAAACAGCTCATTGCTAACCTCCGTGGAGATCCGCTACCTTCCGGCAAAACCGAGACGTGGGATGGAAAGATGTTGAAGATCCCACCTGTCTCCCCTTCGATTTTGGACTGTGGTATTATCCGTGTGGAATACTCCCTCATGGTGAGCATTCACCTTAAAATTTAATCTAAATTTTATGGCTACAACTAACTGGTAAGAATAATGTCAAAGGTGTTCTGAGCTAAACTTCTTCTGCTACACAGGTGTATGTGGACATCCCACGTGCCATGAACCTGTCTCTAACTCTGCCCCTGGTCATTGGTACCATACCTCTCCACCATTTTGGCAGTCGTACCTCCTCTGTCAGCAGCCAGTGCAGTATGGCCATGAACTGGCTGAATATGGTCTTGCACGAAAGGCCAGAGGGTAAGACACAGACTTTACATCTCTCAGTTCAGAATATGCTGGAGGTATAGATTTCTTCCACATAACTTAAATTTGTATTTAAGTTAATAAGAAACTATAAGCTAGGTTTTTATGCTCCAATATTTTACTATTTTCTGTCTTGTTTCTTTTCTGATTGTTTCTTTGCTTCTTTTCCTTCAGCACCTCCAAGCTACTCTGCAGTAGTCACAGATGAGCAACGGCAGAGCAGTCCAGAGATCCCAGCACTGCCGAGCCACCTGGAAGGAGCTCTGTATGTTTACATTCAGGAGTTCCGCTTCCACCCTCCTCCCTTGTACTCTGAGGTATGTAAGAGGGATAAATTAAAGATACACTAGAAGGATTTCTTTTCTACCAAAGAAAAGTCTGAAAAAGAGATGAATATGAATATACTATGGTTAATTGATATTTTTTTTTGTTGTCGTTGTTTTTGTTTGTTTAGATTGATCCCAATCCAGAGCAGGAGAGCATCACTCAGGACAGAAGAGCTAATGCTTGTCCCTCTCGCTGAAGGAAGATCAGAACCTGACATGTGTGGTCAGGGGTTTCATAGCTGTCCCACTGCTGGGGCTTGATCTTCCTCCATAAAAAGACTTGGAGAACCAGACTGATTTGCACTGTGGAAGTTTGGCTTCATGGAGATATGGCAAAGTTTGGAGGTTGTCCTCCTGATCAGATCAAGCCCCGTGAACTGTTAAAACTGCTGAAGGTCTCGAATGACCTTGTCTACCCATGGTTGATTTTTGGAGCATCAATGGAGTTTGGAAAATCAAGGTGAACTGAAAAGAATCCAAAAGATCTCAATCAGTGGCCCAAAATATTAGGCTCTGATCCACACTCCTTGCTGTGTGAGATGTATTAGCAAACACCATGTGCTGGAACAAGATTACTGGCTTCATACATTATAATTCCATTTGCAAAACCTACAAATAATGCTGTACAGAAACAAAGAAAGGCATAACTGTAGAGTAATGACTGATGCTTGGATCTGTTTTGATATTCTCAATGGCAAGATAGATAAGTTGCTTTAATGTCATTCAGATGTTCAATTTTCAAATACCGGTAGTGAGGTGAACTTGACAAGGTGCTGAGAGCAGTTAACACAGGGCACAGGTAACATGAGTGGATCACTGGCTGCCTATGGAGGGCTTTCAGGTGGGTTTATTTGTTTGTCAGGTGGTATTTTGGTCTCTTTCCAAGGCACCTGCAGTATTTGAAGTGGTGAGAAAAAGGTCACAAGAGACTGAAGAATATGTGCAGAAAAGTCAGGCGTTACATTCCTTTATGATTTGTTTTTCAAAGTCGGTGAAGCTTGCAGATGGCATCCCAGACCTCTTTTATCATTTTGACTAATTCGGTTTAAATGAGTGTCACATTTGTTTTAAAACTCATTTTATTATGATGGCCTGTTCTAGTAGAATTGTTGACCTAACAAAAATTAGCACTTTTCAGTTAATGACGATTGAGGTTTAAAGAACAAAGCTGCATATAATCG
Source organism: Sternarchorhynchus goeldii (assembly GCA_028565775.1). Taxonomy (NCBI): domain Eukaryota; kingdom Metazoa; phylum Chordata; class Actinopteri; order Gymnotiformes; family Apteronotidae; genus Sternarchorhynchus; species Sternarchorhynchus goeldii. Next base: position 15,255,635 of record JAOXYF010000015.1, read on the forward strand.
CTTTGCAAATATAATGGAACAAGCAGAAAAAATAGAAGTTGGACAAATCATATGCAAGGACGTTTACAGGTTTACTTGTACTGCATATTTATGAGTGAACTCACAATGCTTATTTATCTGAGTGATAGAACATGGCTGTGTGGCATTGGCAAAAAAAAAGAGCACCATGGTATAGCCGTTTTGCTGATCTTTCCAGATTTATTTTCATACTCCATGTGCTTGCATTTACCTGACTGAGAAGGGAATATTATGCTGTGTTAAATGTACACAAATATTTTCATTCTTTTTTTTTGTTTGATCAAGATGGCTTGGCGTGTTCAGTTGCATAAGAATTGCTCCTTGTTTCAATATTCTTTTAAATGTACCTCCAGGTAATGACTGCAATCCACTGAAATTTGATGTTGAATGTGTAGTGCATACAGGAAGCAAGATATGCATTTCAGTTTGGCCGGTCCATAGCTATCAATTCTGATTTCCATCTCCATAATTGTTGTATTTTGTAGACTGAGGGGTCTGAACTGATTTAAGCTTCTCCTAAAGTTCGATAAAAGGTGCAATATATTTTTGTTTGTGTCTGTCTTTTTACAGTTTTGTATCTTTGGCATGTTGCTCACTTTTGTATCATGATTTTGTAGAATGTGTATATTCTGCCTCAGTGAATGGTTTGTTGTCTTCATCAGATAAATAAATAAACTGTTTTTTACAAAATGGGCATTTTAGTTTGTTTCGTGTTTTCTCCTGCTAAAAGGTACTCCTTTATTTATTTTTGATAATGGCTCAACAGTGGGCTGATTTACACATTTACACATGAAGCTTGGAAGAATTTTCCAAACTGATATTTTAATGAATGCACAAATAAGGTTCTTACAAGCAGCCACAAAAGACCCAAGAACATTCTTTACAGAGTGAGAAGGCAGGAGTTCACTAGAACACTTTTCATGCATTGTGGTGTCTGCTCCATGTGGCTAAACTGCTGCAAGCGTAGCTGATAATGCATCTTCATACATTGTCTGAGGCCTCTCTTGAGGAGGAAGTGATTGTTTTATTTGCATTCCTCTAGTATGTTGCATGGTGGACCAACTGTTATTCTAGAACACATGGACCTCAACTGATGGCCCTCGTTTAATACCGAAACAGATGCCTAACCTGCTCACATTTTCCTCCAGTCTCCTTGGGTCAGCTGTCAGGTGGATCAGTTGTGGACTCCAGAGAGTATGGGTCCATAACCTGTTTTTCTTCTTTCGCCTCAAGGCAAGATGGAGCCATCTTGGAGCCATCATGGAGCCTGAAGATAAGGTAAAAACACAATGTTTAGGCAATAGCTTACAACTCCTTATTTTGAACATATAGCAAATATTGTACTATACTGTACCTCATATTCAGTTATCGTTTAATAACTATAGTTACTGCCTGTATTTTACATGACATCAAAAGAAGAAAGGGAAGACCTGAATGAGACATCCCTGCTTTTAAAACAAGTTCAACAGGCCTAAGTACACCTACGTCTGTCCTGTCTGCAACAGCATACAACAATTCACATACAACAAAACCACAAAATATGCATTCACATTAGATCTTTGTTTCACACATTCATAATTCATTGTTTTTTTAATGTAGGTGTGTAGGAACTTTAGGAACATTACTAACACCCACCTGATGAAAGGTAACAGCAAATATGAAAGATACCAGCAAAAATAATGTTATACCAATGCATATACTGCAAGAAAATTAGACATATCATTTTTCATGTGCCCTAAACCACCATTCCAGACAGCTGAGGGTGTATTATCTTCTCCCATCTTATGTAATCCTCTAAAAATGGGTGTGGAACTCCAGAACACTGTCATAATTATAACCATAGATCAGAGTGGGAGGGGCAGTAATGGGAGAACCTTATCCTGAAGGTTTGACCACACAAGCCCTTTTACAACTGTCCATTGCTATGCCATCACAAGGGTCTGACCCAGTACACCACTGCTTGTTTACCTTTCAACTGAATCAGTGTGCCATGAAGTCAGCATGGCAACCACACTTCCACCAGAGCCATGCAAATCAGCCTCTGCTTGAAGTCTTCAGCTGGACTTTTGTGAGTTTCATTTAAAATTTAATAGTAATAGTGCATAACATTAATTCTTATGGACCAAAATTGTTGCTTCCTACATTAGGATAGGTGTCATTTGTGTAGTTATCCTCATACAGCTTTAAGGTATATATGACTAATAAAATAAGGGGAACACAATGCTTTACCCTGAAATACACCACACACATCATTTATTGTTTAATTTGAGCAGGGCTTGGCTGAGGTTTTGGAAGTCCAGTTGAGTATATTCCCTTCCTTCTGTTTATTCAAGATGAGCTACTGTTCCTGTGATAAACAAGAACTGGTTTGGACTAGCCTGGCAGCTAACGAGGAAATCCAATAGCCATGTGGGCAGTTCTTCTTGACATAGATACTTGGAAAGCTTGAAATATTTTATTAGGGCAGATTCAGCGCAGGACGTTACCATGTCATGCAGTTCATACTGATCAGACATCACCCTTCTTGTGTCCTGACCCATGTTACCACAGCTATGGCTCTGGCTGGCTGGTTGTAACTCTCACACAGCATTATTTTCAAATACATCTCAACCCTAAAGGGTCCACAGATGCATAAACACTTTAAATTGAACCAACATTTTATTAATATTTGTATTAATAACAGGGCTTACTCTGTGATAGAGTAAATAATAGAGTAAAATATGGTCAGCTGTCTAAAGTTTAGAATACAGCAGGAGAATTAAAAAGTCATATCTAGATATATAGATTTCAGGAGATATGGATCATTTAACTTCCTGAACTGTAAGACAGTAAAAACTTGTTTGGGCCTTGTTTGGGTAACAGACATGTTAGGGCATTCATATATGCCCTAAGTCAGTCTGTTACAAAATTATGTGCTCTGATAACGTTTAGTGAGGACTTTATGTTTACTAGGTTTCCCATGGGGTTGATTACTTTGAACATTACGTCTGAATGTACATGTTGTGCTGTATGAAATATCAGGTGTCCTTTTAAAGCCCTGCAGACTAAGTGCATACCTGCCGTATCCCTGACAGTGAGCCATGTCAGGGGGCTCCAGGCTTCCAGATACATTTCATGCTTTGCAAGCAGTAATCATTCACCTCAAGCAGTTGATGACAGCTTGTGGGATTTTCCATATTAAACCTATACCAGCAAATTAAATCAGTCAGGAACTTTGTTGTCAACATGTTTTAAGGTGTATTAACCAGATGCACGTTTAGATCTTATATAAAAAATATGTAAATAATATTTTGTTTTTTGTTGCAACTGTTTTCTAAACTGTGGCGATGCATAGCTACGCTCTACCTTGTTGCCATCAGAAAACAGTGGTAGCTCAATGGTTAAAAGCACTTGCGTAGTAATCCGAAGGTTGCTGCTTCAAACCCCACCTCTGCCATGTTGCCACTGTTGGGCCCCTGAGCAATGCCCTCAACTGTAAGTGGCTTTGGATAAAAGCGTCAGCTAAATGTGAAATGGAGTAAGCGTCAACCAATAGCTTACTCCATTTGGCTTTGCTGCGTAAGACAAGGAGACAGTGGAAGCAGTGATGCAACTTGCAGGAGGAAGCGAGAGTGTGAACCATCCTCAGCACAGGAAAGCAGCGCTAAGTTATACAACAGGAGCCCATTGATGTCATCATGCTGCCAGAAAGCCATCCATTTACAGTGATACAAACACTTCTACTGTGAATGCATGGCAGTGGTCTGTATCTGAAATCATACCACTGAGACCGACATGAGTCTGACAAGAATCCTGGTGCCTGTACTGCTCTTATTCACGTGTTGATGTGGGTATCCGCAAATCACTAAAGATTACATATTGAATTTCTACAGTGAATAAAAGATACTGGGAGAAATCACTGACACAATATAAATGTACTTACTCAAAGTGACAAGTATTTACCAAACTAGTTTTTGATCATATATAATAATACAGAGTAATGTATAATGCTGTCTGTAGGATACTACATATTATGTTTGCTTCCAGTTACTGCACACACAAATATATAATTGATAATTTCACCCACAATCGAGCTATCCATCTTTACTGACTGTATCGTTATAGTCGTAGTTGGCTGCTTTAGAGGAAGCTTCAAGTGCTTTTGTTGATGTGGCATTACTGTCTCCATGCTGACAGGAGTGGCACTAACGTCAGCCTTGCTGCTCCCGGCCAGCATTTAATACTGGTTCTCGTTAAAGCCCTGTTGTGCCAATGTCTGATTCTTTGTGTCCTTCTGAAGCCAGGCCAACATCGTTACTCAGCATGAACTTTACTTAGACTAGCATTAACGTTGCTGGCCTTGTTCTAGACTTGCAGAGAGAACAGGAACAGGTGAGCGTCACCTGTGGTGCCCCCTGGGTAACGCAGTTTATATCTTGATATGAATCGGCCAGAACTTGATATGGAGAGGGCAGGAAAAAGTACGGGGAGTTTGTGAAAAGTGCCAGTACTGAATTAAAAGTCACGACAGGTCAAATAATGAAATGTCTTGCGTACCGGTCAGTACTGGCGAATACTTCGAGCACTTAACAGAATTTAAGATTTTTTTCTATTCTTACATGAATAGAATTTTGACTGTTGTCACGTGAGCCACTTATTCCATTGCTCATTTCTGGATTCTTCTCATCCAGGCTACTAATTTAGAGTTTGTTGCCTCAATTTCTGTTTGTGTGTTGACATTAGGATTTTGTCTAATGTAGTTGTTTATTCTTCTACGTTGTTATTAAAACCTGCTCTTCATCTACTGCAATTTAACATGTGTATGGAAGCAAATCTGTCTCAAATATGTTGAAGGACAGATATGAGTGTACGAAGGCAATTGTCTCACTAGATTTTGACATTTAAAAGCATTTGAACTTCTAGAACTGAATTGCCTTACAATGAAATTATGTTTTAAGTTCTTCAGTAACTCATTTTCTCTTGTATTTTTCACTGTTAAAAGTTCTGATAAAAAAAAAATATGTCATTTTAGTGTGGGAGGTTTCATGGATAAATTGGACCAGCCTGGTGGCCAATCTTCATTAATTGCACATTGCAC
>JAOXYF010000015.1:15269916-15283951 GCA_028565775.1 Sternarchorhynchus goeldii
TGTATATATATATGTATATGTGTATATGTATATATATATGTATATGTGTATATGTATATATATATGTATATGTGTATGTATGTATGTATGTATGTATATGTGTATGTATGTATGTATATGTGTATGTATGTATATATATATGTGTGTGTGTGTGTGTGTGTGTATATGTATATGTATGTGTATATGTGTATTTGAACATCCTGCGACTTTGCAAGTTCTCCCACTTAGAAATCATGGAGGGGTCTGAAATTTTCATCTTGGGTACATGTCCACTGTGAGAGACATAATCCGGAGATTACGTGAGAGACATATATACATACACACATATACACACACACACACACATATATAATATACACGTGTGTGTGTGTGTGTGTGTGTGTGTGTGTGTGTGTGTGTGTGTGTGTGTGTGTGTATTATATATATATAATATATATATATATTATACACACATACATATATGTCAGCATAATGTACACATAATGTATGTCAGCAAGTGATAATGTGATGACTATTATTATCAAAACATTTTCATAGCCGTAGAGTAAGGACGGCAGCTTTACTGTGGCATTTCGTCTTTTGTACTTTTATTTTTCAGTCAGTCAAGAGGAATTCATCTCAATTATGACCGGAGACTCATGAGAACTAGACTGTGCTTGAGGATTTGTCTCATCACCAAACAGACAGGTGCTGGTAGCCAACATTCATTAAGTTGTTGAGGTCAGAAAAGATTTCAGATATTCAGCATAGAAAGTCTGACTCCTACAGTGCTGAATTATACTCATTTTCCCATGATAACAGTTTTGGATATGTGAATCTTTTTCATTTTGTTTATTTGTCTTCATATTGCAAATTATTAGCCTCATTAACTAATTATTAGCCTCATTAAAGTGTCGGTGTTCATATTATTAGCCTAATTCAAGTATTGGTGGTGTTATGCATTTGCAAAGACCCTCAAAAAGGAATACATTGTATTCCTTGGGCCATTTCTATGGGCCATTTATATGGATACACCTTAATAAAATGGGAATGGTTGGTGATATTAACTTCCTGTTTGTGGCACATTAGTATATGGGAGGGGGCAAACTTTTCAAGATGGGTGGTGGCCATGGCGGCCATTTTGAAGTCGGCCATTTTGGATGCAACTTTTGTTTTTTCAATGGGAAGAGGGTCATGTGACACATCAAACTTATTGGGAATTTCACAATGGTTTTAAAGTAACTTTATTCTTTCATGAGTTATTTACAAGTTTCTGACCACTTATAAAATGTGCCCATTGTGTTGGATTGTTAATGCAACCCTCTTCTCCCACTCTTCACATACTGATAGCAACACCACAGGAGAAATGCTAGCACAGGCTTCCAGTATCTTCACAGCATAGACAATTGCCTTCAGATGAATTGCCTTCAGCTTTATGCACTGAAGCTGGCACGTTCCCTGAGTTTTTCCAGCAAGATGGTGCACCACCACATTATGGGTGTCAGGTCCGAACATTCCTAGATGAACAGTTTCCTGGAAAGTGGATTGGTTGTCGTGGGCAAGTTGAATGGCCCCCAAGGTATCCCGATCTGACCCCCTTAGACTTTTACCTTTGGGTTCATCTGAAGGCAGTTGTCTATGCTGTGAAGATACGAGATTCTGCTAAAAATATAGATGTAATTGCCTTTTAAACAAGGATTTTTAAGCCTCGTAAACCATCAGAATAAATTGTATGAGCTGTGATGATCCATAACTGTTGCGGTTCATTCAGATCACAGAAGTTGCTGGTATTTTGTGTTTTCCAGAACATTTTTGATGTATTTACAGCGGTTTATCTCAGTCCTGAGGACTATCAACACCAGTATAGATGTCGGCCATCTAACCATCCTGATTTACCTCTGAGTTGCCATGTCTGCTCAGGGAAATGCACAAAATGACAGATTTTGTGGGTTAATGAGCAGTATTAGGAAATACTGTTTTTTTCCCTTCTTCTTTTTCTTTGTTGAATAAATATGAACACAATATTTTACTGAACTGAATGTTTTACTGTATTTTGTATGTTCATATTACAGGTTATAATTGTTTTCCAATAAACAGTAGTGGTGTTGCAGTAGATTTATAGCTGTTTTATTTTACTGTAAATTTCTTTTACCACTAGAGGGCGACTTTCTTTTATAAAGCTAAAATAAGCCTGCAAAAAGTTCGTTGGTCTGGGGTCTCACTGTTCACCTGGATAGATTTCATAATTTTTACTTGTTGGTTATTCGATGTTTTTGTTTTAAAGACCTAAATTAGTAAGATTAAAATCTTGTCTGGTTCAGTGTAATGAAAGCTAAAACCGAAGAGGTATGTCTCATGATGGCACTAATTTTCAAAAAGAATTTTGTGCTCCTGAATTCGTCTACAAATTTTAGTAAAGGTTAATAAATATCCTGATTATTAAGTAAAATTTGTTCTGAATGAATGTAAATTGTTGACTATTTTCTCATTTTTTAAACAAGTTTAAATGAGTTATTGGATGCTTTTGTAGTCCTACCTTAAAGTAATGTAAAATATTTTAGTGTTCCTGCTTCCTGCTTCCCAGAGCTTGCTGAATATTGAATTATTATTACTCCTAGTTAAATATAAAAATCATAATTTAGAATAGTTAGTAGGTGCTATTCTAAATGTCTGTCATAATGAGCTGAACTGTTCATAGTTAATTTTAACATCGTTTAACATGTTTTAACATTTAATTTTTTCGTTATTCTTAAGTAGACTCATTTGTTTTGATTCAGTATTTTGTTGAATAACTCGTGATGCAATGAGTGAAACTTGGTATTTTCTTCAGTCATGCCAAGTAAGCCATGTACTTATAAATCCTTCTACAGAATTAATCATTGATAGAAGTTTAAAAGTCTAGAGTTTAAATTTCACCCTAAAACTGAGGCAAATAGTAAATGCTGTCCATTCTCCACACAGCAGGAAATGTGAGGGCTTAAAAGTTTCCTTATTCTTAAGTGTTTAAGCCTGGTAGTGAAGGAGATTATCTCAAGATGGTATATCAAGTCTATTTCGACAAAATTACCAGTTAAACGCAGATGGATTGATTGAGGCTTCATTTACACGAGTGGCATGACACTCTTAAATGTCTTAAGTTCTTTAAGACGGATTACTTAGTTTGCTTTGGTAATTATACACAGCAATCACTCAATAAAGAAGTCAATAGTACTGCTTGGGTTTCCTCCCTCTAATTTATGGTTTGAGGGTCCCGGAGTAGCTGTAATTAGGAGCAGGGCTCGCTTTGGTGTATCTTTAGTTGAAACCGCTCAATCTTACCCTCCTGTCGTGCTTCAGACATTGCCTTACACATAGTAATTTAAGTTGGATAAAACTGTTCGTTAAAAAGTCTGTTGTATCCATCCATTTTAAGATATATTTATACAAGACATATGTTCCGGCACATGCACAAGCAGAAAAAGCCTATGTATTTTGGATGCTTAAATGTAACTAGTTCCAACATTCTTTACTGGATTTTGAACCAATTTAAAAGTATTGTAATTTACCCACTTCCAGCAAAGTCTTAGATTATTGTTATACCAGTACTTGTTCATGAAGAACACACTGAGGTCAGCAAAGAGGCATCAGTTTACTTTGAGCCATTTTGATGCTTTTATGAACAGAGGCACCACACTCTCTTTCCTTTTATAGGTAAAGCCAAATAAATCGCTAAAATGAAGATTTCAAAGGGCAGCATGAATGGACTAAAGTTGTCCCTGGCCTACATGAAGTCATTCCAGGGTCTCTTCTTGGTTATTCCCACAAGCTCAAGGTTTGCTACAGAAGGCCTTGGGGAGATGACATCATTGGAATTTGTACGATTTCTACATCTCGAGTTACGCATTTCAGATTAAATTGCAAATAGGACTACAGAGTCTCATTTGCTTTTATTGATTATATGTTAAAATTACCAAACATTTTTTACTAATTATATTTAAAATCACAAAAGAAATGGTTAGATAATGATGCCAATATTTCTCATTGACATCTAAGATGCATACTAAATCTAAATGCAAAATCACTTCGGTTTTTTATTCCACAGAATTACAATTTGTCTTAAATGAATAATATGTGAATCAAAATCATCACCAATTTTATCTACTGAGAATGTAAATAATATGACCATAGTAACCCCGACATATTTAGAAACAGAATTTCATTCAGTAGTCCACACTTCTGAAAATGTAGTTTTCAAAATTAACTTTTAAAATGAAAAAGAACAAAATTCAGGTGTTTGTCTCTATATTGAGTATACTGTTTCTAGTCTTTCTAAAAGATATAGAAAATTAATGATGTTCTAATGTAATAATTAAACAAGTTTAAATCGATGGATGGTGGTTTAGCCTGAGTGGTTAACATGATTTATGAAGCAACATGTTTGCTTTTCATAATCATCTCTTTCAAAGTAGCCATTACTAAGCAATGCTGTTCAATGGACTTTTATCACAAACAAATCACTTGGGTGTTCCTTTGAACTAAGAGTAAGATGTACCACATGAAGTTCACAACAAAAGCTCAGGACTCCTCCTTTGTCGGTGGATCACGCCTGGCCCGTCCACACAGCTTGTGAAGATACTGTGAATCCAGTTGGTCCTAGTCTTTAAGAAACGTTTCTAGCTGTTACTTTCAGTGCTGAGGGGGGAATATCATCTGTGACAAATACTAAATGCTCTGTCATTGTTTTCAACTAGAATGGTTCAATGGTTTAAACATGCTACAGCAGACCAGTAATTACCAGCATCTCCTTTATCTCCTTCTCTAGGTACTCTTCACAGTGCATTAGCATAAGTGCTACAATGTCAGTGACGTCGTAATAGAAGAACATGAAAAGGTTGGTTAAATGGGCTATAACCCACTGCACTGTGACAATAGCAGTGCATCTTTGAGTGGAAAGATGGATGAGTATCTCTTAAATGCAAACTTAACTCCCATTTTTCTATGATAGTAATTTCAGAGAAAAAATTCACAGTCCAGAGAAACTGTATTTGTAATCTTATTTCAATATATCCGATCATTGTAGTGAAACTTTTCTTTTCTCTCTAGGATGTTTTATGATATTTTCCACATCATTTTTCTGTCTAGTTGTGAATCTTTTCTTTGGAATGCATATTATAGAAACCAGGAGTTCTATAACATGCACTCCAACTAATCTCTTTTGGCTTTTTCTGAACTGCGCATTGGCTAATTAGTTCTACTTTTTAAAATAACTGCACACAGAAATATAACGAGCAATGAAGAAGACCTCATATTTTCTTCTTAATACGATTAACCAACATTTATTCATGCAAATTATGAAAATGAAACAATAATTGCATGTGTAAGTTCACTTGTGAGCTATTGAAGTTTTCCTCCAATAAGAAATAAAACTAGCAAGTTTGAGCAAAGAGGGTTTCCTACTACCATGTCAGGCAACCCTGCAGAATCTAATTATAACAGAATTCTTCACTATACACATGGTGATATAGTTAGTATATGAGTAATCTTTGCGTAGTGGTTTATTGAGAGTATTCCTCTCAGTTGCATGTGAGTGTTTCTATGGACAAAGTTAATGGCACTTGTGCCAAACAGGAAGCTGCATACACAGAGTGAGTTTATTTGGGCAAATCAACAAGGGGTTTCGAGAGGAGGCAGGAAAGTCAAAAACAGTGTAGGTGCAGGCAAATCCATAATCGAGAAATGTAAGACAACTAGTTTAAAAACAGAACAGGAAGGCTTAGATGTGAGCATGAGAATATGAACATGAGAATGGTAGAACTTTCCAAAGCATGGAGTGCATATGTACAGGTGCTAATGAGTCTGTAAATGGGAGGTGCCAGTCCGTTAGTGGGTGGTACAAGGGTGGAGCTAGAGAATGGTAGACAAATCTCCAATGCACTCAATACTCTCCTGTTTTTGGTTGTGGAAAACAAAATTGTCTTCTGATGACCCATCTTTTAGCTCTGCTCTTTTTCTGTGGTCCTGGTCAAGAATCTGAATAAGTGAAGATAGTTGGACAGCACTTGTGTAATTATTTTGTTTGGCTGAGGACACATTACATGATGATGAAGGTCTAAGTATTGAAATGTTTGTCATATGTCCAATAAAAGAATTGCATTTTATGAGCCAGACTATCTTCACTTATTGATCATTTTATGAGTCAGACTATCTTCACTAATTGACCATTTTATGAGTCAGACTATCTTCACTAATTGATCATTTTATGAGTCAGACTATCTTCACTTATTGATCATTTCAAGTGGATTAATCATGCTATAAGTATCATTCAGGAGAGTAGCCTGTTTCCTTATTTTCAATCATGTGTGCAATCTGCTTGTGATTTTTCATAGTGTTCCTGATTAGCCTGCAGGTTCACTCACAGATAACAACAAAAGATATATCAAACAATCTTCTGTGTTTTACCAAAAAGAATAATTTCTTGTTCTAATTTTCTGTAGTAATAGGTGGTTTGTTTTGTCTGTACTTTTTGTGTACTTTTGACTTGGAAAACATTACAGGTAGATTCTGGCCGAAAACAGTCCAGCAGGTCCAGATCCACCCCCACATTGCTTTGTTCAGGTTCTGTTCAGGCTCCATTCGCTTCCTTGTTTCTCATGTGGCATGCGGCACCTGTCTGTGTTTACATCAGCTGCCACCTCTCACCGTGTTCATCAGCTGTAACCTCTGAGTGTATTCATCAGCTGGAACCCTTGAGTGTGTTCATCAGCTGCCACTTCATTGTTTACATCAGTTGCCACCTCTTCGTATGTTCATCAGCTGCCATCTCTCAGCGTTTACATCAGCTGCCTCATCTTAGTGTGTTCATCAGCTGCCACTTCTGGGTGTGTTCTTCAGCTGCCACCTCTGTGTTTACATCAGTTGCCACCTCGCAGTGTGTTTATCAGCTGTGTTTATCATCTTTATCATCTTTATTAAAAGAAATTATTTTTAAATATCACACTTTATATGATTCTGTTTCCAATATAAAATTATACATAAATTGAAAACAAATAATATCTCCCTGGCACTGATCAAGACAGACTGGACAAAATCAATTTGCTGTCTAATCGATCAGTACCGGATGAACATGTGGAGTTTTGGACCCACATTGCTTCAGGTATGACTCTTTCACTTATTGATATGAGGGTGGCTGGTACACCATTCTGATTAAAGTTAGGTTTATATAGTGTCGCTTGGTCTTAACTGTTCATTTTTCTAGTTTGGCGCTAATATGAAAATGGAGGAATTTGAAGGAAGACTGGCTGAGCAGGTTCATCTCTACAGGCATTTATATGTTCACTCTATGAGGGAACATAGAGAACGCATAATAGCGCAAAATTCATGGAATTTGATGGGAAAAGAATGATAGGAAAGAAGAGGCAGTTTATCATAGGGCTTGGAAAAATGGGATTGCCAAGATCGGAAGAACGCCATCTCTTTGGCCTTTTTTGTCTGCTGAGCAGCCATAAATACAGAAGCTGTCCAGTACCGTGCAGCATTATGTGATGGTTGTCAGATGTTCACATTTACTCTTTTTCTTGCACTGTCACCTGTAGTTTCATAGAACGTTTCTAGAATGAAAGCGCTACTATAAATGCGTATGTGCGCTCGTCAGATTCGCGCGCTGTCCGCGAAACCTTATGTGAATCTTGGCAGTCAAAGTGTGACTAAGGCTTAAGTGAACAACTGCAAGCTGTAAAACTGTCAGTTGTGCTGGCTTCCGCCCATCTGCAACTTCAAGAGGCAAAAAAGAGTATGTTCGAAGTAGGAAGCTATATTACTCCAAAATGAGTCTACATATGTTGTGTATACCCCATACTAAAAGTGCTGTTCACTTTTAATGATCAGGAACTGAATCTATATTAAATGTTCTCAGAAGCAAACGCGAGCTTACAAGAAACCCTTCAAGATTCATTTTTAAGGTACATCTTAAAAAGCTCGAATTTCTCTGCTGTCTTTAAAAGTAATCTAATTTCTTAATCTAGTTGCTCCTGAACCTTCTTTCCGCTCCGTCAAGTTCCCGTATGCTAATGTTTGTGGGCTTTACTGAGACCTGCACAAGGTCATGGCTGATGTTCTGATGTCGATTATAAAACCTGCATCAGACGATTGGAGGATTAAGCAGAAGAGAAAATAGGTGGATGACGAACGTTGTGAAGGGTAAAAAACTGAGTGGGTGGGTACTGCACGGTTATACGCCTTTGAGCTGGCACATGCTCAGCTGTTGGATACTGGGCCAATTTTCCAGCCAACATGTGACTCATTCAGTACAGATGCACCAGAAATAAACAGCCTCCCTGTTCTCCCCCAGTGACAGGCCAGTCCACACCCTCATGCGGTTTCTCTTCAGTATGCTGAGAGTATTCGAGGTTAATGGTCTGGTTGGACCTTAAACAGGAGACATTGATCTGATGACCCATTTTTTTAAAATAATTTTTTAACTGCTGGCCTGATTCAGAGGTCTAAACAGAGCAAATATCCATTTATGAGATATGGTACCAGTCTAACGTTTGGACTCACCTACTTTTTATTTGTTTTTACTATTTTTAACATCTTAGAAAAAATGGTGAAGATATCAAAACAATGAATTAACATATATGTGATTATGCTGTGTTAACAAATATTGTGATCTTTGTAGGCATGCTTTGCTTTGATGACAGCTGTGCACTTTTTCTGTGTTCTCTTAACCAGCTTCATGAGGCAGCAGCCACCTATCATGCTTTTCCATCAGGCAAGAAATTCTCACACATGCAGAGCACTTGTTATGAATGAAACAGCTTTCATTCTGTTTTATTTTGTTTGTTTTGGAATTCATGTGTAGTCTTTTAACTTTAACTACGTTTGTTTGTCTTTAAAACTAAGCACAAACTATTAAATTAAAATGCCTTGAAGATGATAACTGGGAACATGCATTCAGTCAAATGTGTTCAAACTGGTTCTCCAGAAGCATGGTCACAGCAGAACTACATATTTCTACATGGACATTGAACAAAGACAAATTCAGAACAAATTCAGACATTCATTACAAAATAGGAAACACTTTTCCCTTGAATTACTCAAATATTGTGCTTCCCCATGTATAGGATCGTTCTTTATTAGTTTTGTCAATGCAGAAGAAAATTAATGTATCACAAGGAAACTTGCTGGCATTTCGGTAGTGCCTATCTTACGATGATAGTTAATACAGTTTACATTTATGAGGTGTCCATCACAAAGCGGAGGAGTTGAGCTTTTCTACAAGATTGTGGCGCCAACTGCATGACTGTGGTAAGACAGTCTGACTGGTTTGATTTTGCTGAGCCAGAGTGCCAGTTTGCCAGATATATATTTACCACCACAGTGGCACACTTTAAAGAGCAGCATTGTCTTCAGAACACAATCGCAGCCCACTATAGACTGCTGTCCTACTGTGAGCGGGCACCAAGGAGCCAAGAAGTGGGCTGGATTTCTCAAACTTGTCTTGCCATCACAATAATACTCCCACACAATGGAAATGTGAAATATAGTTCATGGAACACATTTACTTGGCTGAAAATTCCACACAAAGTTCTGCTGAGATGAAAAGTCCAGATGCAAGGCATTGTTTTTTGAATCAGACGTTCTCTTTCGTATTCATAACAAACACAAAAAATGATCTTATTTCATACCCACATCTTCAGATAATGATGTCATATGTGTGTGTGTCTTACTCTGAGTGAGTGCTTCAGCACCAGATGTGATACCTGATTAGTGATCTATTGGTTGTCTAATAATCTGCTCTCAGTTGGACTGGATTCAGCATCAGAAGTTTGTAGTTTTGTAGTTTGTGTTTGTAATTTCTCCAGCAACTGCAGATCACCTCTATTACATTACAAGTATAAAGGGCAATGTGTCATTTCCTTACAGTAATAAAGATCTGCAGCAGGTTTGCATACTCAGTATTTACTGAGCAGTAACAGTATTTACATTTTCCAATACTTTCTATTGTCTTCCAAACAATGGTAGAACTAACCTTTACAGTAAAGTCAAAATTCTTTTAACAGACCATAGATTTCAATGAGGAAAGTTCATGTGACTTTCGTGCTGACAAACCTAAAGGCTTTAGTGGATAATACAATTGCAGTTCTTTCTAATCAGTGTATAAATATCAGTTTAACAGGACATATGTTAGACTGACATTTTATCCATAAACAAGTATGAATGTCCAAACAAATTAAAACATTTCTATAATTAAAATGTATGCGCCTTAAGATTGAACACCGGTTGGGTTAAGTGTGCATTTTCAAGGTGGTGTAGAAATTATGCACTCAGGCAGAATAATACTCTTCTAATCCAGTTTCAATGTTCTTTGCAGCACAGCAAAACACTGAAATCTTAAAAAATAATTACACAAAATAGCCCAATTTGGTAGGATAATTTTTGGTAGGATAATTACTTTCACATTGACTTTTATTTTTAAAGGAGGACATTCAGTACAAGAACAGTATGTATTTGGTATGAGCAGTTGAACTAAGGAACTGCTGTTTCAACAGAACTTTTCATTCATCCATCTGTTCTTTATTCTCAGAATACTTATTAGAGGCCTGCTAAAAGATGCACTGCTGATAGACTCTCATCAAAACACAGGATAGAGATACAAATGTCTAGGCCTTGTAAATGAAGCTCTTTGACCATCTTTGCTTCAAGAAGCACACACTTTGAAAAGCTTCTCTCTCACCCCCACTTTTCAGAATGCCTGAAAGACCATCTTATTCATTTAGTCTTGTGATTAGTCATCTTAAGATGTGTTAAGGTTCCCTATCAAAACACTCACAGCTTGTAGTTATCACTGCAGGAGGCTTTTGCCATACTTTATCTAATGCAAACAGTCACTCAAGATAAGGTTAATACATTCACCTCATAGTCATAGCACCAACCTTCTGTGAGTATCAGAGATGTGGAAGATTTCCCGCAGGTGATACAGTATCACGATGTGACAGTGACATGTGGCAGATTGGTTTGTAGGTTCAAACTACCTAGCTATGGTGTCAGCTAGACTTACTTTCCACAACAGAATTTATTTAGATAAATTTAATCTCTCCTTTAATGTTAACATGTTCTGTGTAATGTTTCAAAGATGGCCACTGGCTTCAATGTAACAGGCCATTTCTCAGCATCCAAAATGTGTGCAGGAAGAGGAGCTCCAGTTCCTGTTTACAAAGTGGAGGTCTTTCTCTACATCTTGATGGGTGCAGGGTCACTGTTCTGTTACTGCTGAGGCCTGCCAGCTATTACCTCAGCTATGTGACCATATGAGTGTCCTTGCCCTGCTGACCTCTCAACAACAGGCATCTGCTCACCCCAGAGTATCAGTCCTCCATGTGGCTCTTATTCTCTGTGTTATAGGAGCAATAGCAGACAACCTGCACGTCCACACGACGGCTGACGACAGTAATTGATTGATTGGCTTTTGAACAGTTCTAAAATGACTGCTTGTTTGGTAATTTATGGATTTGATTTAAGATACTGTAAAGCATGTCCATGCTTCAAAAAAAATTACTCTTTAGAGTGTTCTGGAATTTCCAGACATGGTCCAGGCATGGGATCATGGTAGAACATGCTCTAGCAACCAAAAGTATGGAATCCCCAACCAGGATTTATACATTACCTACTCAGTGTCCTTTAGGAATGTCTTGGACAGCTGTCTCTAAGGCTTGTTGTGCTGTGTGTTGTTTGACCCAGGTATAACACCATAAAGCAATAAATGCACTTTAAAGTACCAAAGACCATTGTTAGAATACCATTCTATTTTTACCTACATGAATGTAATCCAAGCATAAGGTTTTTAGTAGTGGATGGTATAATGGTGTGGATCATAGTTTTACTATGCTGGATGGCAGGACCCATTAAGTCTAAAAAAGGACTATGAGAAGTATTTAATAAGTACTGATAATGTTGCGTTATCTGTTTGGTTTGCAAGTAAAAGTTTACAAAAAACTAAGATTAGGTGTAGTATAAAAATATATAAAAAAGTAAAATTAGGTGTAGTATGCATATGGCAATGAAATGTTCCACACTTTTGGTTCATCAGATATTTCTTCATGGAATCAGAACTGAGGTGAGTTTTTTTTCTTTCAGTTCATAAGTAGTAGATGCAAGCAGGTAGTATATGACTTTTGTTTAACCTAGTGTACTTAATTTCAACTGACATTTTTATTTTGAACCAGACAGGGGAACCTGACAACAGAAAACATCTGAGAATTAAATGTTTCTTTGCTAGAATACCATTATACAAAATATACCTTTATTTCAATAAAATATATATTTCTCCTAATTTTGTTTAGAATTTTTAAGCTACTTGACTTTTTGCTGCCCTTTGTAGTTAATTTGTCTTGTATTGCAACCTCCTGTTTTTTTATTATTGAGTAAAACAATTCTCTTACAGCACAGTTGAATGTATGGTTTAGGACTCAACCTGAACATTATGTTTATGGGCCCTTTGTGCATCTCTAGTATAAACATCTTGGGGATTGTCTCCTGATGTAGAAAAGTAAAAAAATATATATAAATAGCCTCAAATATCAAAGTCATCAAATTGTCTTTAGTCACACATTAAATAACATTTAGGTTAAAAAAAATACTGAAATTTGCATTTAGGCTTAGCCAAGTGACCTGGTTTCATGCTGGTGATGTGAAAACATGACGTGTCTTTGAGAAGAGCCTGGGACTTGGTGTGAAGGAACACGTCTGGTGTCTGTACTGCGTAATAGGAAATAGAATGATAAACAGTTGGAATGTGTCGGAGATCTTGTTCCTTGGAGAATATCAGAGAATGGGACGGGAGGCTAGTCCCAGGACCTGTCACTCAACCTGATAATGTTTATCTGCCTTTGAATGTGTCTGGAGGACTGTGTGGTCTTCTTAATGGGTGTCCTGCAACCATGTGACACTATCCAATCACCTCTCTGTCTGTCTTCGTGTGTCTCTGTCAGTAAGTCAGAGGTATATACCAGACCTCCCAGACATCTGCTTGCACCGCTGCTTTGAAGTCGTTTGGGAATGAACAATCTTACACTCTACTTAGTCATTCTTACTTTGTCATATGATGGAATAATCGAGAGTGTTCCTCATGTTCGCATTCAGTGCAGTGAGACATGGCAAACTTGTGTATAAAAGGGTGAAAATATTCATTACATAGAAACAGCTGACTTATCTGTAGCATGAGGATGAATAAGCAAAAGGGGCAAAGAGAGGAAGCAGACAGAGAAGCTAACTGTACATCCAGTATGATCTTCTCAGGCTGTGGTTTCTCAGTTTCAGATGGTTTTAGTCTCAGGTGACATGCAACAGGCACTATTAGAGGATTCTACTGACCACAGTTTTCTTTGCTGGTGGCACTGATGTGGAACCTGAGGTTAGATACGTACCTTTTCCATACAGCTTATGCACAGCCGTATATACTCTTATATTAATGAGGATAAAATTGTAGTGTCTCTTCTGTGGTGCAGATTCAGTGATGTCCGCATGCCAGATGGAGATCAAAGCAGCTCAGTCAGCATGTTTTAGTACACAGCACGTTTTAGTACACGTTTTAGTACACAACATGTTTTAGTACACAGCAAGGTTTAGTACACAGCACGGTTTAGTACACAGGCCAGCAACTGGTTCCATTCTATTTCCATTCAAGTTTTCTATGACAACAGTATCACTATACAGATTCAAAGGATATTCCTAATGACTATATTACAGTATATAGAGTGGGAAAGCTGGGAGTTTTTGAAAGCCCAACAGAAATGATTGACCACATTTTTCTTTAGTTATGATGGCATTTCGTGGGTAGCAGGTGAGCCTCCTCATCTTGCCAGAGTCACGCAGTGAAGCTGAAGCATGTGTGGAAGCTTCACAGAGGGATTACTTTACCCTCATCATGGCTGCCACGGTAACCCTAGCCAGTAAGTGGCTGAGTTGGAGCAAGGCTCACCACATCTGCTCCACTGCTAACATCCGCTGCTAACACACACACACACCCACACACACACACACACACACACACACAAACATACATACATGCATATCCACAAAC
>JAOXYF010000015.1:15284051-15306900 GCA_028565775.1 Sternarchorhynchus goeldii
ATATAAACGCACACTTAAATAAGTGCATCCAGGTCAAGCTTGAACATTTTTATCATGTTATCACACTCATCCATTTCTCTTGTACAGATAACCAAACAGTGAGGTTTTGAGATTGGCACTCCAATCAGTAATGTATTAACCACCACTTCCTCCTGTCAGTCTGTAGCCTCAGTCCTCTGGGGAGGGGAGGGCCACAGCTGCAGACCACAGACCTGAGCTGTTATCCCTCAGGCCCAGAATAGTGGCCTGCCCAGCAGGAGCCCAGCAGGAGCCCAGAAGGACCTCCTCCTCTTCCCTTTTCCCAGGAAGAACCTTCTCCTGTCACACTCTACAACTGGATCTGTTGATTTAAGTAATACAAAGAGCGTTGAGGCAAACTCAGAACATTATGTTTCACAGTGCACAGAGATTTTAAAGTTTTAAATAGAGATTTTTCTAGGTTTCTTTATTCCCCACCAGCACTTTGTATATTACAATGAATGGTGAAACTGTGTTTACTCTATCAATTTGTGTATTTGTTTTGACTGCCTGTGACTTTTGACTTTTAGGCAACAAACTTAAACCAAGAAATGTGTGTACTGCACGTTCTGTACACCTCCCATAAGTTCCTGTCAAAACCAATTGTTCTAAAAGAAAAGGGACTGGGTGGATATTATATATATTTTTTCATGTATATTATAAAAAAACCTTGATGTCAAAAAAAGTTGTCATGTTGGAATACAGAGATGCTGTAGTAGTTCCATCAAACTCATGTGATCTAAATGGGATGTGTGAAGTCTCCAAGGACGGCACACATCCTTTTGCAGTTCCGCAACTTTCACCTGTGCAAACAGGGATAAAAGGAGCAATGCACAATATGTCTGGATTCACAAAGGGAGATTCAGGCTAGTCATGAACGTTAGCATTCAGGTACTATCTACATTTGAATTTGGAACAAAACCCAATTAAAACCCATGAAAGGCTTTTCATATTTTTTCATATTTGCCTCATTGATTTTTCATAAAGACTTAGAAGTAGATCTGGATTTGATTTACATTTCACATTTTCTCACTGCAGGATAAAAGGGTATGAAGGTAACTATACTGCATTATGAATGAAATGCAATATGCTACAACCAGGCACTCTAATTAGATGACTGATTAGGCCAAATTTAATTTTTTTACATTTATTTATTTATTTGTACTGTATTTGATAAATGATCTACACTAAATATTGTATGTATCGAAATAATTTACTTATAAGGAATATTTTTTGGAGTAATAATTTTCTCTTTCTGTTCATTGAACCTGCTTTACACTTAACATGTACAAACATGCAATAATCCTCTGAAAATGTTTAGAGCTGAAAGTTCTAAATGTGATCTACCCTAACAAAACAACCCTTGCTCATCCAGTCCCTACTCTCCTGCTGCTCATCTCCTGGCTGTTTTCTCAGGATTTCCCATTTCCACTGACCTTTCTCCAGTTTTGAGAGGTAAGTTTGGGTCATGGAGATTATGGTTGGTGTGGTGTTTCACTGCTGTGGCTGGTCTGAACACACAGAGTGGAACCTTGTGAGGTGACGCATGTGTTAGAGAAACAGCATGGTGGTTCTTTTGCACTGGGGAGCAACTATGGCAAGTCAAGGGGAAAAAAAAACAAAAAAATGGAAAGACAGAAGGGGGGAAACCTCAGGGCTTTTTGGAATAAAAGTCTCTTATAGAACAATGTTTTTATGCTTCTAGCAGCAAGAAGGATGCTGATAAAACACATGCAAATCTGTCGGTGAGTTCATTGAAATAATGACTTGGCCTTATTGGTCTTTTTCATTCTCTTCCTCAACAAAACAGAAAATCGGGTGAAACCTCCAACCAGCAGTTCACTGGTTTGAGGCAGCGAGCCGCACCCTCTCTGCGTGCACCCAGGCCCAGCGGTGCCGACGGACGTGCCTTCGACAGCAACGGCGTAAACGAGCAGGACGTTTTGTGTTGGATACGGCTTCCTCCTTCAGATGTGTCCCGCCGGTGGAGCCCCTCCTGGGCGTGCCGGCCTCAGCCAGCCCACAGCTCTCTCTCTGGCTCTCGTGGCCTGTCATTAGGCCTCAGCTCTGGTGCCACGTGCCCCTCCCGTCGGAGGACAAGAGGAGCGGAGAGAGATGGCAGGGGCACATGCCAGCAGCAGCCCAACTCATGCCAACACGGCACAGCCCTGCCCAACCAACCAACCCGGCCTCATTTTACTGGAACTGCTGCTGCAGGAGAAGATAATAGCTTTCTGCACGTTTTTACTGTGGTTCATTATAAAAGGCAAGAGCTGGAGCCCGACCATAAATGTGAAAAATTTAGTTTGAGTTTATTGAAGAAAATGGTTGTCTGTTCATTTAGAGTTTGACTTGTTCGGCTGTTTCTGGAGTTTTAGACCTAGTCCATGAGCAGGTTGTACTTTAGCAATTATAATGTTCGTCAAGTTGTGTCAATTCATCCTCATCTATACATTTGTCCTTTGGTTTTAGTCATTCCAGTAAAACTGCAATAAGCAAAGTTTCATGACATAGTCAACAATGTCGAGAAGTCAATACAAACATTCTAACATGAGCTTGAAAACTGTCATTTCCCAAAAGCTTTGCAGATGCTTTCTAAGATTTCGCCCATCCGTGCTGAAACGGACATGGCATAGGCAAATGTTTGTTATCTTTGGTTTCAGGCAGAGGTGCGGTGTGTCCGTGGGCTGGTCAGAGCGCAAACCAGAATGGACCAGCAGGTCCCTCCCATTATCGCAACGAGAGACCAGGGACATCTTCTATAAGAACCATGTGACTGTCGCCAATGAGAGACCAGGGACATCATCTATAAGAATCATGTGACTGTTGCCAGCAGCCCCATGCCTCTTGCTCAACATATGCTTTCCAGATCCAGCTCTTGGCTTTGGTTCACAAAGCGCTAATTGGGCATCAGCTTTCCAAATAAATCAGTTTTTTTTTTTTTTTTAATCTTATTTCTTTACACTGTAATCATTTTTTCATCAGTTTGTCAAATAATTAACATCAAAAAGCATCAAAACTATTATTAATAATGAGTAAAAATTTTTTTTATTTCAGTGGGTTGAGGCTCATTCACAAGGCCCCAGTCTCAGCTGACTGAGGTAATGTGAAGAGACATTAACTCGGCATCTGACAGTGATTTTTATTTCTATATGAAACACAAATCATTCTTTAATCTTTTAGAGAAATTTAAACAGAGAAATAATGATATGTTTCATTCAATTTGTCAGAAAGTTTCAGTAAGTGCAATGGTTTAGTTATTTTCTTCAATCATGTGATACTTCTTCTAATAACTATTTTACCTAGTACTGTTTCTATTACAGTTTCTATTTCTATTAATTTAATTGGTCCCACTTGCAGGGAGCATCAGTATGTGCTTGAAGGAGCAGGAATCCTGGGCACTTGTGCCAATGCCGACAAAAGCCTCCATGTCACTGATACTTTACATCTATATATATCACAAACTGACAGCAGCAGGTGAGTAAGATTCTGCCAGACACTTGCACTGAATGATCCAGCATACACTCTGTGTGTGTGTGTGTGTGTGTGTGTGTGTGTGTGTGTGTTCTGGCTGGGTGTGGTTGGGGCTAGGATGCCATCTCTCTCCACTGTGGATCGAGATCTGAACTAAACACAACCCAATTTTGGGTTTCTCCTCAAAGCCAGCTGGTCTGGCTTTAATTTTCTTTTAAAATTTTTATTTCTTGCAATTATTTCTTTTTTTCAAAGATTTTGCATAAACTGGCCCTCAGCAGGTGCTGGAGGGTAGGGCTTCCTGGAGAAGATACTCAAAAGACTGGTAAGTTCTCAATGACAATGTGAGAAACTGTCATGAAAAGTGTCGCTGGACATATGAGAGAAATCTAGAATGTCTCCAATGAGCAGAAAAGTGTGTGAGCCTGAGTGACATGGTGATTCAATGCATCTACTCTGGGATTATATGCAGACCTAGGAATAGAAATAGAAAGATACAAATTTAGAGAGGTGCACTGTTTTGGGGAACTTGGTTGGCTTGGTAAAGAGATATGTTTGTCCTGAAACAGAGTACATGTCATCATTGGCTAATATTGTCAGGGTTGGTTTGGGCGGACCTCTGAAATAATATTGTCAGAGGAATTTAAGTACATAGCCAGGTAAGGTCAGAAGGTCCAAGCTTGTATGGTCAACATGCGGAATCTTTTTAATCATTTTCCAAATTGTATTTTTGATGTAATTGCTTGATTCTAGTGGATGTGTTGTTAGGAAAAGGTCACTGCATACTGAAGGAGGTAAAACAATGAGGAAAGTAAGTGTCCTACTCAGAGCAGCACTTCAAGTTAAATCAGGCGACTGCTCCGAGCGCTTGTCTCTTCTGCTGCCTTACCTCACAACTATGGAGGCCACAGCTGCAGGGAATCAATCAGGAGTGCCAGAGATAATGAAAGGCGTATCAAGGGCGTTTGGGAGAGCCCACAAAACAGCCCATTCCTGGCCACAACCACAGAAAGCAGCCCGTTTCCAGCTTCAGTTTCAAAACAAAAAAACGGGTCACACTTCTTTAAGGTCACCTCACGTACTGAAACCTTTCTCTGGATTTTACTGTGCTAGCTAGCTAGCTTTTTTGTAGCCTACTTTAATGAACTGCGCTCAGAAGCTGAATCAACGTTTACGGACTGACCCAGTTTTCAGCTCCAGTAGAGTGAACACAGTACTGGAGTTTAGCATGTTCAGTTTATCCAGTATAGATTTTTTGTAGTTGTTGTTTGTTCTGAGAAGTTACATTTTTTAAATAAACAGTTACAAAAGATTTTCAGCTCTTTTTGGTTTGTTATGACCAAAATACTAAGAAAAATCTAGAGTTGAATCTTGAGATGAATTAGGCAGTGAGTTCTGGTGATGGTCATCTCCTTTTTGAATGTTGGTTCTTGCTGTATAGCTGAGTTACCTTGACTTAAAGTATAATTTACACTTATGTGTCTTTCAACTTTTTTATATTAAGTTTCAAATTTGTTATCATTGATTTGAAAGAAATTTCTCCATTGCTTACAGACTGAGCCAGTTTTATGTCCTGTATCTGAGGACAAATTAAGTATGATATAAGGATGTTGTGTATTACATGTGTATTGTGTATTACGCCCACCAGCATGGATGACCTGCAAGGCAAGTTTTGTGACATTTAGGCTACTCCCTGTAACAATGGCCAAGAACTTGTCAGGTGAGCTTGGTAATGCAGTACATTTGGAAGGGAGTTTTCCATAGTGCAACTCCCTGGCTGAAACACGAGCAAGGCATGCAACAAAGGATAGCATGTTTTCAGCATTCAGGCTAATCTATTATGTATTGCAGGTGTCATGCTCCAGGTGATTTGCTCAACAGCACATGTCAATAAGTAAAATAAGGTCTTTGTGACAAGCTAACATCATGGAGACCAAGCGTTCTCAATGGCAACATTCTCAATGGCATGTCCATGGCATTACACTCACGCTAGCTTCTCTAAAATACTCCAGAAATCATCTCGATTATGTGGAGTTCAAATCGTTCATGTTTTCTCTCATGCACTGTTTTTTTTCTTCATTATGCAGTTTTTTTTGCATGCATCCAAAAATCAACATGTCAGCAAGAAGCTAATGACACTCTCACAATGAATCACAAAGGATTATTTGACAGCACACGAAATACATTTGTCATTTGTCTTTAAGCCAGTCTGTAATCTACTGTGAAACAGTTCTGGCAGAGCAGCTAATAGCCTACTCGAAGTCTTCCTGCTGACTGCATCTCAAGTGGGTGATCCAGATTGTTCTCTCATTTGATGCCCATTATTAATGTTTTTATGTAAGGATCAGACTGATAATCTGGTTACCTGATTACCTGCCTGAACTGCAGGAATAGTTTTTCGTATTACTGAAATTTGAGTGCCGAAATGTGAATACAAAATAGACAAGTTTGTGAACCTATGTAACTTCAGTCTCCTCAAAAACTTTCCAAAATGTTTTTCTGTGTGATAGAAATTTGGCACTGAAAAACTGGGTAGTCTGTGAGTATGAACGTACATTAGTAGAGATCCAGGGTTATCTGTGTGTATGACCATAAATTAGTAAAGATCCAGGGTTATCTGTGAGTAAGAACATATATAAGAAGAGATCCAGGGTTATCTGTGAGTATGAACGTACATTAGTAGAGATCCAGGGTTATCTGTCAGTATGAATGTACATTAGTAGAGATCCAGGGTTATCTGTGAGTATGAATGTACATTAGTAGAGATCCAGGGTTATCTGTGAGTATGAACGTACATTAGCAGAGATCCAGTGTTATCTGTGAGTATGACTGTACATTAGAAGAGATCCAATGTTATCTATGAGTATGACTGTACATTAGTAGAGTTCCAGGGTTATCTGTGAGTATGAACGTACATTAGTATAGCTCCAGGGTTATCTGTGAGTATGAACGTACATTAGCAGAGATCCAGTGTTATCTGTGAGTATGACTGCACATTAGTAGAGCTCCAGGGTTATCTGTGAGTATGAACGTACATTAGTAGAGATCCAGTGTTATCTGTGAGTATAACCATACATTAGTAGAGATGGAGTGTTATCTGTGAGCATGACCGTACATTAGTAGTGATCCAGTGTTACTGCATGACCGTACATTAGTAGAGCTCCAGGGTTATCTGTGAGTATGAACGTACATTAGCAGAGATCCAGTTTTATCTGAGTATGACCGTACATTAGTAGAGATCCAGTGTTATCTGTGAGTATGACCGTACATTAGTAGAGATCCAGTGTTATCTGTGAGTATGACCGTACATTAGAAGAGATGGAGTGTTATCTGTGAGCATGACCGTACATTAGTAGTGATCCAGTGTTATCTATATGACCGTACATTAGTAGTGATCCAGTGTTATCTATATGACCGTACATTAGTAGTGATCCAGTGTTATCTGTATGACCGTACATTAGTAGTGATCCAGTGTTATCTGTATGACTCTACATTAGTAGAGATCCAGTGTTATCTGTATGACCATACATTCTGCAGCCAGAGGGTGAGTAGCACAACTGAAGTAATATAGTAATAAAGACCCAGTTTATAATTAACTGGGTCTTTATTAAATTCAGATAATGCATTATCCAAAGTCCATACAGAGGGGGTCCAGAACCAAGTGTAATATACAAACCTGCCACTGATCTGCACTGATGAGCTACACACTGTTGCCTTACTTCACAGCACTAAGCTGTTAAATGCAGATTTGGGGGTTTCTTTCTTTCTTTCTTTCTTCCTTTCTTTATTTATTAATTTGTTCCTGATATACATAAACACAATTATTTATTTGCGCATTTAAGTACTAACCAACTGAACTTTTATTCTTTTATTTGCATACATTGTACTCCTTCAGGTGCCAAAACACAGGCCTGGATGCCTAAGAAGTAATCTGATGGAGACACAAAAGCACTGAAGATTAGAACAGAAGGATCAGAGAGTTAAGTGACAGGAGGATACGTGCAAGTTTATTGGTAAGAGTTATCATTAATATCATCATCATCGTCATCATCATCATTAATTACCTCAGAGCCGATCAATGCTTAATCGGTTTATAGTAACAGGTCTATTGCGGTAAACACATCGCGACTTTAAATAAATAAATAAACAAACGGCTACTGCATAATGGTTTCAATCAAGTTTTAATCGAAATACGCTTTTCCTTAGCGTGTGGGCCAAGGAAGATCAGCTACGTCTAATTGGTCAAAGGCACTTTGAGGCGTCTGCTTCCTAGCTTTCATCTCTGTACTGTACATGGCGATTTGAGTCCGCCCCTTTAGAGAACGAAAATAATTCTCTCTCCGTGCGCGCGGAGTGTGTGACGAATACTCTTCGAGGTTTGTGTCAGTGAATTAGAGAAGTCCCAAACATCATCCAAGTGAAGCAGTATCGCTTTTTTAGCGCTCTTTGGAAGTCTAGGTAAAAAGAAAAACAAATTGATCTCGGAAGTGTTCTACGCTGACACTTACATCGCTGTGCCAAAACCACCGAGACGTGGACTTGTGTGATCTTTCTCCTGGTTTACGGCCGCTCATGAGGAGCCCTGCCGCTGCTCCGGATTCACACCGCGCTTGAGAGGACCTCGCGTGGTCCTGTACTCGGCGAATTCGAGTACGCTAATTTGGCCAAGAGACAAATGCACGCTGTCACGCTTTCGAGTGATCATACCCATGCCTAACAAAGTAAGTAAAATGTGTTTTGCTGTTTGGAACATTCTAAGATGCAAAATTCTTGACGTTTGTGTAAGGGCATGTGTTAGGTAGCTAAAACTTTTCGGATTAATATAATATACGGACATTTTCCCCCAAATAATATAAATAGCCTAGTGTATAAGTATAGCAGGCGTAAATGTTTTAGACACAATATTTATAATATACTTTCTTGATTTTGTCATGGAATAAGCTCTTAGACCACTTTTATAAGGGTATAGACTCCAGCAGTATTATAAAAGTTGCGTTGTGCAATAGAGAATGATGGTAAATTTGGAAGGTTAATACTGTAACGGGCAAAGCATAGAATATATGTGATCAACTTGTACAGAAAGCTAATCTTATCACCTCATAACTGTTATGCGCAGTTTTAAACGGACTTTCGTCGTTTCAGTTGTAAAATCTAGAAGCGCATTTAGCGTATATAGACTTGCCTGGGAAGTTGTGTGGTTGTGCTGTAGATGGCTCGCGTTGTTTGTAAGATGGCATAAACCGATAAAAGCAGGAAATGTCTTACAAGGTATCATGGCAATTTGGCACCCCCTGAATGTGCCAAGAACATATATCCATTAGATTATTACTGAAAAGCCTGTAAAAGATGCAGATGTATATCTGTACTCGTTTCAAACGAACCATGCTTGTATTCAGTCACAAAGTCCCAGTTAGCAGATATACAGAATGTGTTAAGAGTGCCATGGACTTCAGAATCCTCTCATTCAGTGATGATTATTCATTACGTTTATTTAAAAAAATGAACTCCAGAATCTTCTCATTCACTGATGATTATTCATTACGTTTATTTAAATCAAACAGTGACCCAACCAACATTTAGAACAAGCCCACCTGTACTGTTCTGATCTACTTCTAATTAGAAGAACTACTGAGAGCACTTAACGAGCACATTCTGGTGCATTCAAAAGCATTATGTATCGTTTTTTCAAACGATTTTTAATGTATGTACAGCATCACTTCATTATATTGACTTAACTGCAATGTGTTATGTAAAGTCCACTATGGGAGAACATTTCCACAGCATTAATACTGCTTTAATATTGGTTTGGTTAAACTGACTGATTCAATAAATGTGATCTTATTAGAGCTTTTTAAAACAGATTATTTTACTTAATCTGATCTTTTTCTGTTTGTTTAGCTCAAATTATGTTTTTACAATTGGCATTTTAAAGCCATACATTTTCTTTTCTTTTGTTAACCACTAATCAGTGTTTGTGTTTAACTAAACGTTGATTAACAAAAATTTGTATGATGTGTATTTATCACATCATACTTTCTTCAGTTGCCATGTGTGTGAACATCAGCAAGGAATACAGGCTTTCCTTCTACAGTAATAAAATCTAAAAATTTGTACTTTCAGAAAACTTTTTAAAGCACTCTAGCTTTCACCGTTAGCTACTTAAAAACCCACACAACTGGATGACAACAGTGTGACACACATCAGTCTAAAGACAGCTGGGGTGACCAGATCATCCGAACAAAAACTTTTCAGAATTAAAGCCTATTAAATGCCAGTACTCGTAAATGAGCTTAGGTTACTCTGGCAAATGAGTCATCAAAGTTTTAAGACCTTGCAAAATTTTAATAATGGCTTTTTTATGCTGTTGCCCATTGACCTGAAGTGGCCTTACTTTCCTTATCAAAGGAAAAACAGTGCACAGTTTCTTCATATGACTTCAATCACATGCAACACTTGAAAAGGAGGCAACACAAGTGCACTGCATCCACGTCCATTACACTCATTTAACCCCATATTTAACCATAGATAAACTTACCGATGAAACATGACCTACCCTGGTATAGACTTGATGCTCATGTCTACAAAGCTCCTCGTTTGACAGAGCAGCCCAGAGCAATGTTGCCCAGACACCCCCAGAGATGTTTTTCACTAAATGTAATTTATCTTTGTCACTTGTGTAAAATACTCACTTCAGCGTATTCCACCAGTTCAGTGAGAAAGCTTTGCACAGAGAACTCTTTGTGCGTTGTCCATATGTAGCGTTTATCAGCTCCCTCTACCCAACGCAGCCATTAAAGAGGGTATTTTTAGTGGGTCGTGTGCATATAGTTTGGAGCGATGTGATCTCAAATATGAGCCTATAACTAAGGTGAAAGAATTCAGACACTCTGTAGAAGGTGTGAGCATGAGCTTCTGAGGGCCTCAACCTTAAACTCGATTTTTGAACTAGAGAATGGTTTGTAAGCCGCTGTCTGACCTGAAGACATTTTGTTGTGTTGAGGCTGGTAGCTGACAAGGTTCAGAGAATCTCTGCTGTTGGGATTTAAGCCAGGTGTCCTTCAAAGCCCAGATGGACGTTTTGACCTGCTGAAGTCTGTTAGCTAACCTGCTGATTGGGTTTACTCAAGATGTGACATCACGGATGTGACGGATGTAATGTGTCATAACAGACATGGTCCACATCTTGCATCCCAAGAATTCGATTGCTTGTGACCTGAGATGTACAGATTTCACTATGATTACACCAACCGTATGTTTGATGGTGTGTTCCTGGCTTTAGGGTTCTAACGATGTAGGCAGTACCTTGTGATTCAGCCAGGCAGCTTTAGCCAAGCAGTCATGGAGCAGTACAGTGCGCCTCCTTGGTAGATCTCATTACTGGTCGTTGGTTAGTAGATGAAACAGAGCAGCCAGGCTACATATGTGTGTCAGAGGTGGTTGGCACTTCTGTCACGGAACACATGAACCTGCCTATTGTTTACCTAATCTTGCCACTTTTACTTAGTTTGTAACAACATTAAATAATTGTATCTTAGTACATTTACACTCAGTTTTATATAAATAATGGTTTATTTTCTATGAATATGAATTATATAGCAATGTTTATTAATTACTGCTCTGTGAAGACTCAAAAAGAACTCTGCCACTAATCAGTAATAAATTTGATGGGTTTTCATCCTGTTGTCAAATGCTTTTCAAGTGTTTTTTGGGAAAAAACATTCTGAATGAACTGGAAAAATAAACATAGGAATTCTTTATAAGACAATAAAAGGTAATTAGTCATACTTCACAAAAACCTGTTAAAGTACTTGGCTCTCAAACAAGGGTGTAATGAAGCATTAGTTGAGGTTTTGTGTCACAGCTATTGAAACCTTCATTCATGGGTGTGACAATGCCCTGTGATATGTTTGAAAACTTAATGAGTGCATTGTTTAAAAAATGTTTAAGAAGTTATCCCCGGTTTGGCCGTGTTTCTTACCTGGGAGAAAGGAGGAAAATTCATTTAAAATATTTTTTTTAAAGAAAAAAAGGTGTGCAGTGAAATGTATGAAAGAACATTAAATCATCCTTGTGCAGATTTTATTATCTGACAAAATGAAGTCTGTGAGATCCTTATATGATGTAATGAAGTCTGTGAGATCCTTATATGATGTAATGTCACAAATACTTGTGTATTTGTCTTTCATGAATAAATTAATACGGGTACAGAATCTGGGTTCTTTGTATGTCCAGTTAAATGACCCTGGTAGTTTGGAACAAACCATTTGTTGTTTTATTTCAGCTCCTGCTCAGTTTAATTGTCCCTATGAGGGAGCGTGAAGTTAGAGTGAACAGGGTGGATACCTGACGTCATGCCCTTTGGGTTTACCAGTCTGGGAAAACACCCACACTTGTAGATCTACATCTACTCTCAGAAGACCACAGCCACACACAGAGAGATACGCCCACACTCAGAGACCCACACCCACTCTCATATAGTCACGCCGACACTCACAAAGCCCTGCCCACATTCTGCTAAAATCCAAAAATGTATTATTAATCTGTCTTGACATGTTGAACCCATATATCTCAACAATGTCTTGTTCTGCACTCTTTTGCCATATTTTTGATATTTAAATGCCGGAAAGGGTTCGGTTATCCACATTAGGGGCTTAGAAAGGCTGGTGTGCATCCTGGCGTGTTGAGGCTGTTCGGTGTGCGTCTGTGCAAAGGGACGAGAGTCCTGATCTGCGTCCTACACGCCTCCAGCCGCTTTCTGAGCCAAGCGCGGAGGGACTGAAGAACACACAGATTTCAGAGCCAAACGACGGGTAAATCTGTTCTTCACCTTCAGCAGGCAGACAAGAGTGTTTAAGGACATCAAGAGTGTTTAAGGATACCAAGCAAGATCCAAAACAAAGCTGCAATCTGGAAAAGCTGGAAAAGTTCACAAAGCAGCCACAGTACACACATACTCAATCACAGTACACATATAACCACAGCACACGTATAAGCATAGTCACAGTATACATGTAATTACAGTACACATATACTCATAACCACAGTACACATATAAGCATAATCACAGTGCATTTATACTCATAATCACAGTACACATATAATCAGAGTATACACAATCACATTGCATATATACTCATAATCACAGTTCACATATAATCACTGTACACATATACTCATAATCCTTAAGACGATTCAATAAAGTATCTATCTAATAAGATCAATAATTAGATCAAGCAGAGGGAGAAAAGTCACTCTCTGATAATCTGATTCTTTTTTGCTATCAGTAGCTAGTAAACAGGTTGCAAATGCTGGTTACACATGCAGGTTCATTATTTGACTGCACCTAAAATAATCACAAAGACGAGAGTGCTGGTGTCTTTGCACGTGGCTCCGGACAGCCGCAGAGTGTCAGTTGGCAGTTCATGTTGGGTAGTGGTGGAACACACACGCAGCCCACACAGTCAGACTACAGCTGTGACACACAGCTCGACAGCGAAAAGGGAGCTAGGCAAATTAGCACCCAAAACTGTGTGATGGTGAACTCTGATACAGTCTCCCAAGAAAAGATCTGAGAAGTTGAATGTGCAGGAATGTTGTCACAGAGGTGTTGCCGTGTTGAAATGTCGTGATGGGTATTTTAGATTTGCAATTAAAGTGTGAAAGGTCCAGTATGGAACTGGGGCTGAAATCAAAATCTGCTGACTCATCACCTCATAGAGAAGCAATCGAGCTGAATACGCAGAATGTGCCAACGGTCTGTGGGAGCCATCATATTGTTAAGCTCATCCGTGCTCATTACTCCTGTACCCAATCAGTCTGTAGGAGCAGGCGAGGCCCTGTAGACCTGCAGCAAGGCCCTGGTCACGGTCTGTGCTGACGCTCCACGGTGGGCCGAGAGAGGTGCCAGGTGTGGGAACGTTTGAGAAGCTGTTCTTGTTCTGCAGCACATCCACTATTTGCATCTTGTGCACTTTTGCCAAGAGAAGAAGGAGATCTGCGACCATCTGCTGTCTGTCTTTGGGAAGTTTCAAATCAATTGGTGTGGAGCTTGTCCTCATTCCGCCTCTGATTGATAGAGACTCATGGCTGCCGCTGCTCTGAGCACAGAAACTTCACTGTACTGTGAGAAATGTCAAAGGAAGGGAGAACAAACATGGCAAACGTCCTTTTGGTTGAGTGTATTTGCTGATAAAAAAGTTTGAAATAACTTATACTGGCCTGCAACAGCCAATCCAAGGCATCCTAGATCAGATCTGCTGGAAACCAGAATTATGCAAGACCTTCTCCACTGTTTATCCACATTTATGAACAATATTTGAAGAGATTTACAATAATTAGCTTGTTGCTTGCCAGGGTTATCTGAGAAGAAACATGGAAACTCCTGCTCTGTCAGGAAACCCTATAAAGCAATGGTACTTATTTAAATTTGTGGTCACACTTCAGTGTCACTCATAAGGAGTATGTAAAGAGAAGCTGGATTTGTCTGAACTTTTTCGTATTCACAGTCACAAAATATGGCATGTATTTCTGTCACAATATATTATTTGACAAAATTTTGGAAATATTATTGAACTCTTAAGATGCCTGATCAAGATCTCTGCCCATGGTTTTATTCATTTGTAAACAGAATTTGATTTGAGGGTATTCATAATTTTTGGTGGACACTTTTTCTCTAGTTTGAAGCAGCTTGTGTAGGAAGCACATTTTACACCTTTTATTCTCTTTCCTCTATGATGTCATGTCCGTCCATGAGTGTCTCAGTGGAGGTTTCCTGTCATTTTGTCCATCTTTGTGAACTGTTGGGTGTTGTTTGTGAAGACATACTTCCTCGTTTGAGACAGAGTCAGCCGTCTGGCAACTCTTGGGCATGACAGGAGCCCTGACAATGTGCTCTGACATGCACTGACAAGGTCCTCTTCAGCCTGGAAAGGCTCCTTAGTATGTTGAATGCCCTGAAAGATGGTGTTAATGAGGTTATATTCCTCAGTCTCAAAGGCGTATAAAGACATGAGCAAATAATGTCATGGCCTGTCTTTTCACACTTTGTGATTTATGATCTTCCTCAGCTTCAATTAAACCACACATTTTAGAATTCTTGGGTTATGGGTTTATTGCTTAAGAGCTTTCCAAAACTTCAGTACAGTCAGTTACTTTTGAAAGCCATTGTTTAAAGCTTGTGATTCTCTTTGTGTCAGGAACCTCCCTGCTATTTCTTTTTCTCAGCAGGCTTATAATGAGGGAGTAGTTAGATCTTTTCAGGCTGCACAGAGGGTTCTCTGAGGCCTAACAGCTTCCCTCAGGAGACAGTGTCAGTGATGTCTAAGTGTTATCTGTCTTACTTCAGTGGAATGGTGGTGTTGCTCACAGCATCTGGAAAGATCTTTTCTGTCCTGTGACTGGTGACGGGGCAGAGAAGTTCATTACCAAATGATTCAAAGGAAAGTTTGACTCTTAATCCTAAATGCTAAACCTACTGATAAACAGTTAGCTTGATCTCTTTTGCAGAGTGCTTACTGTCCCTTACTGTATTTTATATTTTTATATATATATATATATAAATTTAAATAATTAAAATCACATCTGATGTGCACACACTGATCTTTGATGATTTCTCTTGTTTAAGAAAAGCTTTATTCTCCTGGATCTCTGCTCCCTAGCTATATATAATGCTTTTCCTTTGATAAGTACCAGCAATTTATGGCTTAGTGAGCTCAGCTGGATATGCTTGGAGTATGCGGGAGATCACGGAACTGTGTAGCTAAAACGGAACAAGCAGGGTTTAGTGGATTAAAAGGGAACGGGATGGCTTTAGTGGATTAAAAGGGAACAAGAGGAGTTTAGTGGATTAAAAGGGAATGAGATGGCTTTAGTGGATTAAAAGGGAACAAGAGGAGTTTAGTAGATTAAAAGGGAACGAGATGGCTTTAGTGTATTAAAAGGGAACAAGAGGAGTTTAGTGGATTAAAAGGGAACGAGATGGCTTTAGTGGATTAAAAGGGAACAAGGGGGGTTTAGTGGATTAAAAGGGAACGAGATGGCTTTAGTGGATTAAAAGGGAACAAGAGGGGTTTAGTGGATTAAAAGGGAACGAGCAGGTTTAGTGGATTAAAAGACGAACATGTTAGAGTTACGTAAGACACTGCTCAATCACAGGGTGGTCCTGAAGATGTCCAGCTAAATGTAACAACAGCAAAGAATTTGACAAAGAAGTTATTGAAGGGTACTGAAATGAGATGTACAAAATGTGTACATCTAAAACTAACCTATATACTATATATAACTATACTATACTATATACTTGGGGTGAACAAAATATAATAATATAAATCTAGAACCCCAAAATATACCCCCCCAAAAATCTCAAAATAATTAGAATTAAAAAGGTTGTGGGGTTGTATTTGCTCATTAGGTGTTGTGCCAGTGTTTCCAAGTGTTCTGACTTTGACTTTGCTGTACATTGTTTATTAGCGTTGATCAGCTGTGTTTATCTCTGATATTTAGCAGTAGTTCCGCATGTTCCTGTAACTTCATCAGCACTAGCATCTTGACAGGCCTCCCGTTTACAAAATCTTTTCCATCTTTGAGACAATTAGGCATCAAAAAAGGGTCAAATCGCTGGTGTGTCTTCAGCAACCAAAGCCAAAGTAAAACATCAGCTGACAGATTGTCACTATATGTTAAAGCAGAAGTTTGCTTGGGTAGCGGGGGGGGACTCCCTGTTTCCAGGCCCCAGCTCTCCTGCTCATTTCCATGGGAGGTGCTGGACGCTTTACTGCAGCCTGTTTCCTCTTGTCTTGTTCTACTCTCCAGCCAGTAGTCCAAGCTGTCCAGGGACTCGGGGAACAGCCTGCTCAGTTAGTGCACAAGGTGCAGGTAGCTTCATGCAATGGTCAAATGCATTTAAGCAGTTTAACAGCTACCCGCAAGTCCTCTCCTGTGGTTATTACTTATAACTACTTATCATAAGTTATCATAAGAAATAGAGTGTACTTTATTTAAGGCTATAGTAAAAATAGTTGTTTTTTTCAGATAAGGATGAAATGAATGTCAGTCCAGTTGAGAGATAGGATGCTGTTAGAGGTAATGCAGCATGTTCTTGGCCATCACACTGATGTTGAAGTCTGCTGCTTTCAGACATAGACAGAACAGTCTCATGTTTTTCAGACTCCTTTCTTGATGCAATCTGTCCTTCTTTTTTGTGCCTGTTTAGGAACGTGTGGCGGAGTCTTTGAACTGAGAGGAACGACAGGAGACGGAGGACTGCACTAAGGAGCGAAACGTGAGAAGGACGAAGGACGAAAACCTTTTCTTGGGGAAGCGGAAGGACAATCAGAGTGGAACCATGGGGAGGAAAAAAATTCAGATTGCACGGATTATGGATGAACGCAACAGACAGGTAAAAGTAGAGAGAGATGAAACATGAAAATAGAAACATGAAAATATGCTGCTGACGGACACAGAGCCAACGTACTCCCTAATATGCCGAAGTTTCTATCTTGCTATGTTTATTTATCTGTCTATAAATCTAACTCTCAAAATTCTGTCTCTATTGTCTGTCTCATGTACAGACTTACACACGCACACACGCACACACGCATACACACACGTACACACACATTTTCGCCGAGACACCTTACATGCATCACTTAGGGAAGTGCCAACAGCTGCTGACGTCACCATGTCACAAGACTCTCACACGCTGAGCCGGAGCTGTTCCTTGCTCGCCTATATGTGTTAGTTTGTGTGCGAATGTGTGTCTGTGTGTATGTGTATGTGTGTTCTGCGTGAGATTAGGGTAACTGTCACTCGTAGGAGAGTGACTCCAGGCTATGCTCTTACGTGTTTGGGAGAGCCGTGATTTAAACCCAGCTGGAATGCGTGTCTCCTGGTTTGATCCAGAGAGCTTCAATAATTGATTTGAAGGAGGAGCAGAGTAGAAAAGAGCTGAGGAAACCTGGCCCCAGCCAGTAGGTGTGTCATTCACCAGAGAGCGTGCCAATTACTCACCGAGCCATGAAGACCTTCCTTTCCTGCTCAGCCTCTCAGGAAACACACATGCACAACTTCCCCTCCTGCCTCTGATTAAGCCTGAAGCTCTTTCCTCTTGATCATATGGGTCATATTTCATTCAGATCAGAGTTTTATTCACATCGTGAGTGGATGATGACAACCACAGGTGCCGTTTTTGAGACGTTTTTCATGTATTACCGGAATACACGCACAACAACAAGAAGAAAAAACATGTGAAGGCATGTTTCGAGCGTTTGGTAATTGCTTTATTTTTGTGTTTCTTAGACACACAGAAAATAGATCTGGCAGTAAATGTCATAGTCTTCATTATATGAGCAAAGAGAAAAAAATATTCACTTATTGCACGAAGTGCCAAACCACAAGTGAAAGTATCATTTTAAACTTTTTATATAGCATGGCAAACACACTACCACCCTATGACTGCATGGTTTCTAGTTAATCAGATCACTATGTCCGTCTACTGCTCTACAGAGAAGCTTCCTTCTTTTAACTCCTGACATACAGCAGGGAGTATTTTTCACATCAAAGTCTGTCTAAATCCACAAGGTTTATTGTGTGTGTTTGGGCGTCAGTAGCGTGTGAGTGTGTGTACCATGTTGAACGAAGAAGTTTAGCGCAGAGCCCATAAGTAGGAGCTCTTCAGAGCACACTATGGTCAGACAAGCTTCCATTCGGTCCTAACAATGCCCCAGTGTTCAAGTGGACAGCAGCTCAGGCCAGAAAGGATAAATGGGTGCCTGTCAGGCACGTTTCCGCCTTTCCTACCCCCTCCCTGTCTCCACACCCGGAAGCAGAAGCAAAGACATTGTGCAGGGGGGAGGGGGGTGGCAGTGGACTTTTCCTGTTATGACAGGAAATGCACTGAAATGTGCTTCCTGCCCCTAATCCCCCCAATGTCTTTCTGACCTTTTCACTTTTTCCCCCTCTGTGTTTCACTCTTTCCTCCACGATTTTTTTCTTTTGTTGGTGGAGGGGACAACAGTGACCTTACGGACTGTGAAGTGTGTTTACTGCCCTCCAGCCCTCACAGATCCAAACATGTGACCACATGCCACTATCTATGGGTAAAGATGTATGTCTAACATAACAAGATGTTTGAGGAGTGTTTTAAGTAAGTTTAATAAGGGCCAAAAGGAGTGGAATGAAAAAAAGATACAGTGTGTTTTACCAATCGTTTCGACATATTGATCATCTGTGATGATGTCATTTACCGTTCCTTTTTATTGTTTTGCTTTTAAAGCACGTTTTCAAAAATCTGACCCATCTGCTTGTGAAAAGATTTTTTTAAATGCGTGAGTAATTAGTTTGATGTTATCTGAACCTTTAAGAAGTGTTGCTGATAGTTCATGAAACCTCGCGTCGTACTGAATGTGTGTGAGTGTCTGTGTGTGGGCATGTGTCACATGTGTCAGGTCTGTGTGTGTAAGACATCTGTCGCTCCCAGTGCATGTGTGTTTGGGACCTGCCATGGTGTGTGTCTGTAATCTAAATCATGTGGAGGTGAGAGTGTGTGAGAGCAGGTCTAGGGGAGTGTGAAGCTCACCCTGCTGGAGTTTGTGACAGAGGCAGTGACGTCCACGCGTGGGGATCAACAACCAGAACACACACACACACACACACTTTTGCTTCACACAGTGATCTGCCAAAGATCCCGCATCACAGATCAGTCAGTAAAAACCACCTGTCTTTGGTGTGGGCACGCTCACACACACAAACACATGCACACACACACTCACACACACAAACACATGCACACACACACTCACACACACACACATACACAAACAAACACAAACACACACACACACACACGCACACACACAAACACATGCACAAACACACACACACACACACACAAACACATGCACAAACACACACACACACACACACACACGGTTGGTAGAATTCAATTATTTATATGTATTCATATTATCCATAACTTCTTTACCCAAGAGAGAGAGGCATATTCCAGTCTATTCTCAGTGCAACTGTATCTTACAGGGACTAATGGAGATCAGAGATGCACCTTTTTCTAATTGTGCTACAGTATGTAAATAGAAGGTCTGGGCTGTCTGTGTGCCTAGGTGATGTTATCATTGGCCAGAGTTGTTCAGTGAACCTTGCCACCCAGGGGCAGTCAATTTATGAAGCCTGCTGGACAGAATTTCACCTTGGACTCAGTGTGCTAAATTTAGCATGGCATGTGATGCATCAATGGCTTCTAACTACGGCCTGTTGTCAAATGTTTTGTTTCAGATGATGCATACACAAAGTAAAGTGGTGCTAGTTTGGAGTAGAATTTCAGTCACATAATGTAACGCAGTAATGTAACTACTGCCTTTTTCCTTCAGGTTACTTTCACGAAGAGGAAGTTCGGCCTGATGAAAAAGGCCTACGAGCTGAGCGTGCTGTGCGACTGTGAGATCGCCCTCATCATCTTCAACAGCACCAACAAGCTGTTCCAGTACGCCAGCACAGACATGGACAAGGTGCTGCTCAAGTACACCGAGTACAACGAACCCCACGAGAGCAG
Organism: Sternarchorhynchus goeldii; assembly: GCA_028565775.1. Taxonomy (NCBI): domain Eukaryota; kingdom Metazoa; phylum Chordata; class Actinopteri; order Gymnotiformes; family Apteronotidae; genus Sternarchorhynchus; species Sternarchorhynchus goeldii. Next base: position 15,304,108 of record JAOXYF010000015.1, read on the forward strand.
GACCAACTCTGACATCGTGGAGGTGGGTCCCCCTGCTGCCTTGAGCCTCAGTGCTGGCAGGTTTGAAGACCCAACATTTACTGCACTTTAAAAGGCCAGTTCGGCAACTTGGCATATTTAGGGGAGTTTGTATAGGCTACGTTAGCAATTAGTGTTAGCGTTTAGTCTTGTTTTTTAAAAAGTGCAACAAATGAATGTAAGTTTGTGGCTGGTGGACCAGTGTTGTATGTTTGTCTTGTATGGGGAGGGAGGAGTCGTGATACAGGGCTTGCAGCAGAAGCGTGGCACATGGCATCCTGGTGAGTAAGCTGGGCTCAAGCCACAGGAAGACACTGATTCCATCACAACCTTCTTATGCAACGGGTTTAAGGGGACACACAAGATCCGCCGGCCAAGTCAAGGAGCAGTGGGTTTTACGATCGCGCATTCAGCATGGCTGTTTTATATGATATGTGAGTGCTTGGAAAGGTCACAGGTTGGGGGTCACAGGTTGAGGGCCAGGCCAACTCAGAGCTTACCAGTTCCCTCTGTGAGCTTGCTGCAATCATAGGAAACATTAGTAAAATGTAGGAAACCATAGAACAACCAACAAGAGCAGTTTCTTTCAGACCTCACAGACTTTACTTGTATGAGAAAAGCTAAGGTTCCCAGTAAAGGTCCTGGGAAAATGTCCCTTTTCCAGTACAGATTAACTTTACATGCTGGTTACATACTTTTCCGGTAGGCTACGGCTCTAAAGATGGAAAAGCTGGTTGTAGATGCTCTAGACAACTAGACAACTCAGCACCTGTGTGCATAGGAGACACTGTTGTTATGAACGTAGCCAGCTATGCACAAGGGTTAGAGAGAGAAGTTCAGATGTGGCACTTATGCTAAACGTTGCCTTGCATTTCCTCTGGGTCACCTCAGCTCAATTACTGCAGGTAAACTGTTCAACCTGCTGTCAGCTGTATGGCAGACCATGAACGATGGTGGTCCATGCCGAGCCTGAGGGTGAGGTAACCGCTCTTTGGGTTTTTTTTGTTTAATAAGGTCGAGTGATTGGAGTGAGGTCACCTGCCAAAGGAAACAGCGTGGCAGGGCTACACGCCGCCTACAGCGTCAGGTTTCCACATGGCAAATCTTTCTAAGCCAGTAAGAGGCCAGGATAATCCTGTTTTGTTGATTAGTGTAATCTGAAAATGCACCTTTTAATCTTTAAAACTGATGGCATGCAACATTCCCAGCACACATAGATACCCAAGGGGGGTGGGATTCAGTGGGAAGTGAAAGGTCTGTTAATTATTTTCGAAGGTCACAGTGTTAATGACTACCTGCCCGGCTAATAAGATTCCGTAAAGCTTCATTGCTTATGTGATGGCTGACCTCTTGTGTTTTGGCATATTCTAGAAGCTTCTGGAGGTGGCTGCATCCAGGTCTTTGAGAGTAGCTGTCAAACACCCACCTACAGCATGGAAAACCTTCCCTTAAGGCCACTGATATTATTTCAAATGTGGTGCCTCTGTTTAATGTGCTGGCTTCATTTCAGGCTTATTCGCCTCGAACTGTTTGCTTCTCATTATTTAGATAATTTGTCTTCATGCTCTTGCCTGCCAACACATTCTTGAGCAGTGAGGAACTGATATTATTCTCCTTTCATATTTTCCTTCCTAGTTCTCCCACAAAAAGACTTCACTCATGTGATGCAAAAGTAAATATTTTTTTGATTGTAACCACTAAATGAAACTGACTAATCAAACTCTGTTCAACATCTTCAAGATTCCAACTACAGGGCATTTTAGTACTGTTTGTGCTCCACTAATTGTGGGTTGCTGTGTAACTGCAGTATTCTTTTGCTTCTCTGTAGCTTTGAGGGTCATTAGATAATTAAAGAAGATGATTTGTTTGAGATCACCAGTCCTTACATTTGTCATGTTGTTACCATGGAAAGCTTTACAGGGGGTGGTACTTCCTACCAATACCAAAGCCTACGATTAGAATGAATACTCATATTCCTCTGTTTAATAAAATATCAACATTTTCATAAAGACGAAGAACCACGCAGCACAAAGGAATGGTGGGAGAACATATAACATGCTTGTGAAAATGGCGTTCAGGGTTATCCCAGGATAATCTCATAAAACAAACAAAAGGACCACAGCAATCTTGTGCCGGTATTCGACAGAGCAGCAGAAAAATAAACTGTAAAATATTACATGGTCATGAAAAGAGTGTAGTGCCATAGTAAGTTGTGCTCCGCAAGAATTTCACCAAAGAGAGTCTCCTTTGTTCTAGCTCCCCGCCCCCACCCGCTCTGTTTTAAGGGGGTGGGAGGGTGGACACAGGTTTACTGCTGCGCTTGGTAACAGCTTGTTGTATTTTGCGCTCCTGGCTCCTGGCTAGTGGGTATTTATAAGATGGAAGACTTTCTGCATTCTTCTGCCTGTTCCCCTTTGCCCCTTTTCCGTCTCGGGTGGAGATCAGCCGGAGAGAGTCCAAATGACGCGCAGACGGCTGGCTGGCGAGCTCACCCTCCTGCTCCCCCACCCTCCACCCACCCGCTCCTCCACCTTGCCGCTCCCCTACCCTCCACCCTCCTGCTCCTCCACCCTCGTCCTCTTTGTGTGCGTCCATGTTTTGTTTTTTTCACATAGTCTCTCCCCCATTAAATGCCTGAAAACCGGTAGTTTTCTAAATATAGAAAGCAGCACAACTAAAAATAGAGCTGGCTTGCCGTCGTGCCAAAGGGAAGAGAGAAGAAAAAGAAAGAGCAGAGACCCACCCCCCCCTCCCTCTCCCACTCCCACTGCCGCC
>JAOXYF010000015.1:15307256-15323716 GCA_028565775.1 Sternarchorhynchus goeldii
CACCCATCACATGAACAACCAGCATTGTTGTGATCCCACACACCCATCACATGAACAACCAGCATTGTTGTGATCCCCTGTGATCTTTCTCCTTCTCTCTCTCCCTCATCTTTTCTGAGTTGTTTGTTTATATTCATATCTGCCATCTGTTCAGCTATGTAGCTGAAATAAAAAAACAACCTGAAGAGAAACTCGATTTGGTGGCAACTCGCTCATGTTCAGTTACTGTTAAGAAAACTTGCTCCAGGTTTTCAAGTTAGTGCGTTTTTTTTAGCCTTTATCGCCCCTCCCCTAACAACCCTAGTGAACAGTATTAAGGGATAGTTTTACAGGGTTAGAGTCCATTAATTGATACTCATATTACATGAGTCAGACTTCCTTCGCATCTTCAAAATGAAGTCATCGTATTGTAAACGATGCTCTGCACAGAAGTGTGTGAACAGCCTTAGTCTGTTAATGTGTCATGGCCTCTTTTCTGCTAGGTTGCCCTTGATAAGGAGGGCAAGAGAGAAATTATTAAAGTGACAGAGAGAGATAGATAAAGAGAGAGAGCGATTAGAACGAACCACAGCTTGTGTGAGTGGTCAAGCTCAAGTGTTAGAGTGAGCCACATCATGATTTGAAAGGCTTGATCAGTAATAACCATACTGTCTTTGCCACTAGAGATGCTGTAATGGAAAAAAGGGACAGAGGGCTGTTGAGTGGTCCAGAGAATTCAAATAGACATGGCTATTTTTCAGAGTACGATGTCTTATGTTGGGATTTATAAAACAGCTAAGAAATTGTTTGACAGAAGCCTCATGTGAATGGGGAAGGAAGCCCAGGCCAGGAGTGTCACAGCTGTGCCAGGTCCATGTCACACAGGTCATCCGGGACATTCTCCGTGAGTTCAGCGGGAGCTGAGTTCAGCGTGTGTGGGATCCTTTCCACAGTCTTGTGGCTGGATTGGTTATTCATGGGATTCAGATGCTCACAGGACCCTTACACGCTCGTAACTGCATCCTCAAGTGTGTTTAATACCAAACAAGTGGCGCAAGGCGTGCAGCTCCGATAGAGCCGCCTTTGATTTACTATTATAGGGGACCAACAGCATCAAAGTCTGGGGAATTACCCCAAAAAAAGCCCCCTGTGCCACAGACGTTGGCCAGCTGCTGCAGTCCTTGTTGGTTGAGGTTGAAATGGAGCCCTGGAGGCGGGCCAAGATGTTGTGTGTCGGTCATGTGACCTTCAGCAGGCTGGGGGGGGGGGGTCTCCGCCCATGTGTCTGACTAAATGACACTAATAGAATCCTGGCCAGCCTCAGTGGCCCCTCCCATTCTGAGCTGTCTCTGAATAAACTCAAGGCCAGGCCAGGTCTACTGTTTAAGCCACACCCCCAAAACCCCTGTGTCTGTTTTCTCTGACAAGAGGATTTGGAGCTGAAATTGTGGAGTCTTTTTTTCATGTGTGTGCAAAGGGAGTGTGTTTCATTTGCCTATGGAATCCACAGTGGTCCAAGCTGCCTTGTGCTGAGGAAGGTCTCCTTCCATGTGGAATCAGAGTGAGCCAGAGGGTTGCCAGTCACTGTACTGGTCTGTGACTCATGGATGGCTGTGGTCAAAATCACGAAATGTTCCATCTCAGCAAACATGTCTGTGCAGTGTATAAGTGGTGGAATAAAACATACATATATATTTTTTGACATGCAGGAGAATGAGGAAGCATTATGCTGAACTCAATCTCAGTGTGTTCACTGTTTCTCATGTTGATCTTGAAGTGGGTGTCTTAGATGTGGTGTAGCCTGCTGTGAAAGACAGAACACAATGCCTGTGTGTGTGTGTGTGTGTGTCTGTGTGTGTATATGTCTGTCTGTGCATCAGTGTGTGTGTCTGCATGTGTGTGTTTATGTGTGTATGTCTGTGAATGTCTATGTGTATGTGTGTTTGTGTCTGTGTGTGTGCGTCTGTGTGTATATGTCTGTGTACATATGCCTGTGTGTATGTGTACTTGTGTGTGTATATTTGTGTGTGTGTGTCTGCACCTGTGCATATATATGTATGTGTATGTACATCTGTGCATGTACAGTTTGTGTGTGTTTATATGTCTGAGTGCATGAATGCCGTCTCCCGCCACTCGCGCAGTGTCTTTGCTGAAAGTGCCCCTTGGTTGTTGTCAGATGGAGGTGTGGAGACCACCCTTACGTGTGTATGTGGGGGTGGGGGGGGGCAGAAGTCTGGATGAGGTGAAGCAGACAGGCGCTCCCTCAGCTGCTCTGCTGGCAGTGAGAGGCCCAGCTGTCCCCCCCCCCCACCCAGATGCACCACCTGCCAGGACGAGTGTGGGACACAGCAGTGCCTCTCAGCTGAAGGTTACCGGCTAGCAGGCTATGTAGGACGCCGTGTCTACACGCTGACAGTCTGGGGGCTGTCTGTGCCACGCGGGAGAGGGAGACAGAGCTGGTTTAATTAGGAGCAACCCTCCACAGAGTTGAGACGACTGGGATTGAAAGGAGGATCTGAAGCCTGCCTTGCTGTCTCTCTGTCAGTCTCTTTGTCTTTGTCTCTTTCTGTCTCTCACCACACAAACTGTTGATCTGTCCCGTAAAATAGAGGTTTTTTTATTTCTTTGTTAGTATGTTTTTTTTGTTAAACTAAACTGAGCTCAGGAATCTCGACCGTGTTGTATGGGTTAGGAGAGTCTCGATCGTGTTGTCCAGGTTACGAGAGTTTCAGCTGTGTTGTACGGGTTGCGACAGTCTCGATCGTGTTGTCCGGGTTACGAGAGGCCAGCAGTGAGTGGATTCTGAGCATTGAGTGTTCTGATCATCTGCTGTTTGTGTTCAGTGAGGGATGAAGAATGCCCAGCTTAACATGGCCTGAAGCCTGGACTGCCCCCCCCCCCACACACACACACAATCACACTCACACTCACACTCATGCCACGGTGATGTTTAGTCTGCTGGGGCGGGAAGGGGGCAGCGTTGCTAAAAGCAGATGAGATGAAGTGGAGCCTGTGCTTCGGCGCCACAGGCCTGTAGATGGCATGATGGTTGGGTCGCTGTGGGTTGTAAGGGTTGGGTCAAGAGAGGGATGAGGTGTAGGGTTTCTGGGACACTGGGTGGCACCCAGTGGGGCAAAAATAGCCTTCTACGGGCATCCCTGCGGTCTGCAGCTGTGATTGGCTGCCGTCGAGCACTCTGCCCCCTCAAGGCCAATGAGGTTGAATGGACAGGTGCAAAACCACTGACAGGTGGATGTGAATGCCTTGAATGTGTAAGATAGCTGTCAGCCAGTAACATGGCCACAAGCAACCCCCACAGAGGGTGGAGGCGGCATGGTAAGCTACACCCTGCTTTGCGCCTCCCGGGCCGCTTGGTTCGGAGACGTGCGTGTAGAGTGGCCTCGCCGTCCTCCTCAGCACAGGTCTGCTGGGTTCTGTGCTCCACCTTGCTCAAGTGTTTTATATATCAAGCTGTTAAATGTTCTATAAAGGTTAGCATTTCATATTCTGTAAGGATTTCAAGTCGTCTTCTGCTGTTTTGTTCTGCTTTTTAAATCTTGCCTTCTTGAATTCTACTTCAGTTTCTCCATGAAGGTTAGAATGTGCTGGTGTACCATGGCTGAAATTTTGCTTTAAAGGAATGGATGTCAGTACAAAGATAAACCAAATTATTTGCTTATTATAAAACCGAAATACCACTAAACCAGGTTAAGTGTCTGTTCAAAGGCTGAATGTTCTACCCTGGAGTCAGACATTCCTGTTACACAAGCCCTTGTGTTTGTGTTCCAATATAGCCCTCATGTGGTAGAATAAGATACTGCTGCTTGGCGCTTACCAGGCCCTCTGGTGTGCCAGTACGCTCCTCTTATGCAACCTGTTTACTTTCATTCAAGAATCAAGTTTTGCATTTTTGTCTGGGGATGCATTTCAACCCAAACCCGTTAACATCGATTTCCATTCTTCTGTAATCCTGTATTAGATCCTAAAATTGACACTGTCGTGTTTGTTTCAGACGCTGAGAAAGAAAGGTCTAAATGGCTGTGACAGCCCTGATATCGATGCTGATGATTCAGGCCACAGCCCCGAGTCAGAGGAGAAGTATCGCAAAATCAACGAGGACATCGATCTGATGATCAGCAGACAGAGGCTGTGTGTAAGTGCTCTGCTCTCCTGCCCTAGCCACACACCTTTGTTTATTCTCTGAGCAGGTGAAGTAAGAAGTTTGATAATTTGGTTTTCTGTTACATAACTATTACAGAACTATTACATAACTATTGTTAGAATACAATAATTTACGAGATAACCAGTTGAGGCACTAATATTAAGAAGCTTTCTAACGTCCTTTCGATTTTTATACTTGTCTTTGTAAAAATGCTGAACATGTGAATATTCAGTCTTAGCTTTGACTACTCAAATAACAGTTTTGGCTCACATGTAATGGTGACAGAGTCCAGCTTGTGTCTTTTAGGGTGAATGTCCCTCATTCTCCAGTAGTCTGTCTAGTAGTCCAGTAGTCCATATCATAAATGAAATTGTGTCATCCTTTTCACTTCATGTCTTCTTCAATTCCTCTCCGTGACTGTCCTGCAGACTATTCCTCCATCCAACTACGACATGCCAGTGTCCATCCCAGTAAGCAACCCAAACAACCTGATTTACAGCCCTCCAGGGGGCTCCCTGGGGAACCCCACCCTGCTGCCCCTGGCCCACCCCTCCCTCCAGAGGAACAGCATGTCTCCTGGAATCACCCACAGGCCCCCCAGTGCAGGGAACACAGGTACGGCCTCTGCTGGATGTGCCACTGCGAATGGATCAAATGAGCAGCATATCCTGCCTGTCTGGGTGTCTGGGGTTTAATTCAAACGCTGTTGATTTTTAGATCTTACTTGTGGTCTTGGTCTCATAGAAAGGAAGTTTGGTCAACGTAGGATTTATCAAACCGCATTATTCTCATACCTTTTCACTGGGTTGGTGTTTATATAAGGGAAATGTGAGGGAGTGACAGAAAGAAACTGCCAAAGCACATGTGTGGGGAGTTTAATCCTTGTGGCCTTCGTGTTATTGTCAAAAATATCTATTTTCTGCTCTGGTCAGAGACATGGCAGACCCTGGCATTATCTTTGGCCCTGCTCATACAATTTGCTTCGTATTACGGGAGCGAAACTAAACATGAGTCTTGGCATAAGCCAAGGTGCCATAAACCAGGCAGACTTTGAAAGGTTTTTCTTGGACGGTGGTATGGTCTCCATAGGGGCCAGGACGGGTTTGTGGGCATGGCTAGGCTTACTGCGGAAGGTGTTTTTTCACCGTCCCCAGCAGATATAGCATGGGAGTGGCGGGCTGGAGACTCGAGTGATGAATGACTCTGTCTGGATTTTTCTTAGAGGGCCAAAGCAGGAAGGAGGGAGCCATCCAGCAAGTTTCCATGTCAGTTTTGTTTAATGTCCTCTGTGTCTCAATCTCAGGTGGCCTTATGGGTCCGGATCTAACCACCACCAGTGCTGGTAAGAATGATGCATATTTACATACGTGCATGTTTGCAAACTCGTTATACAGAGTTGAGTGGTTTGAGTCAAAATCTTCCTTTGGTTCCTCTCTGGTTGTTTACTTAACACTGGTGCAGGATACTGTGGTAAAGGACCTCAAACATAACATTTAAAGATCTTTTTAAAAAAGAATTCTAAAATTAATTCTAATATCCAGAATCTTTGGACATCTCTATTTATACCTTATATAGCATGGTGTTTTTTCCAGAGCATATTCAGTAAGATGAACTTTGCATGAATTATAGTTTAGTACAATTATATGATTAAAGTGCAGTTAAAAATAAAATGTAAATACAATGGTGGTGAATTATTACATTTTTTACAAACAAAAAATGTCAGTATTTAAGGCAGAAGGAGAGGAAGTTCTGGCAGTATATCTCACCATACAGATGCTGGTGAAAATAAAGAAAGCAGATTCACTTCAGGCTAGAAAAAAAGCTCACCTGCCTTTAATAACAAGAAAAAACCCAACAGATTATGAGGCCCTGGGAGAGGTTATTAATCAAGGCTTTTGAGGCACTTTGATGTATTGCTAAGCATTAAGTAACACCTCTAACCTCTTAGACACAATTCTGTGACCATGCACTCAACTGGCCAGTGGTGTCAATTCTGACGCATGTTTTTCACCTGGTGTCTGTTCTCTAGGAAATGGTTATGGGAACCACCGCAACTCCCCTGGTCTGCTGGCCTCTCCAGGGGGCGTGAACAAAACCATTCAAGCCACACCCCCTCCCCCACTGTCCATGAGCAGCCGAAAGCAGGACCTCCGTGTGCTTATTCCTCCCGGCTCCAAGAACACCATGCCCTCAATCGTACGTAACCATTCACCCGATGGGCAGGGAACCTCGTTAGAGTTAGAGTAGAGTGAAGGCACAGTGGGATGGTTCTGTTACATCACCTGCACTAATTTGAGTTCTTTCCCTTTAACTGCTGCCAGTCAGAGGATGTTGACATGCTGTTGGTAAGTTGTAGAATAATTGTTAACTTCCCTGATAAAGTCACAGACTTCTCCCTAAAAGCACCGGCTGTAAAGCAGACACACGAGGATCGCTCAGCCTTACCGGTGGATCACACAAACTAGTGTGTCGCTGGTGGGGCTGTCAGTTGGACTGATGCCGTGTTTTTACAGTGAATCGGCAACAAAACTGTACCTTTATATCACCTAATACATACATAGTGGTTGAGCTTTTGGCTGCTTCTTTCAGCAGAATATATGGAGCTGTTGGACGTGTGACAACGATATAATGTCATTATTATGATCGATTAGGTCACAGTAGGCTTTGCTGAGCTTATTGTGGGTATCGCCACCACTTTTAGTATACTGAATAGATGCACCAACTGTAAATAATTAGTGTTGTCCTACTATCAAATTTTAAAACTGTTATTTAGTCATAATTTAGTAGTTTAGTCACTGCCAACTGAATTGTTATAAAAAAGCTAATTAGATGTCCACTAATTTATTTTTATCTGTATTTTTCTATGTGAATTTATTGTATTCTGTTGCAACTTGTCTGTAAATATCTGGAAAAAACTGAACAATGTGATATCAGTTATCATGAGAATACATGGGGAATCATCATTCATTTCAGTAGAGGGCACAAAAGTAAGACATCTCTGTCACCCTCTACATCCTAAAGCAACCTCATTTTCACTCCTCTATTGCCAAGGGGACTGCGTTGTGTTCCCATGGCAACAGTGAGACCTCTAAGGGGGTGGAAAATGATAGAGTTGTTCGGATGTTACGTGATTGCACAGTAGAGTGATAATTAGTAGCTATTTACATCATGTGGTCTATTATGCATTTAAGAGGGAGCATCTGTGGATCTGTTCATGCGTGTGCTCACATATCATGAGTTCCTTCATTTTATGTCTAAACTCATGTGTCGTTCCACAGAACCAGAGAATAACCAACTCACAGTCGGCACAGTCTTTGACCACGCCGGTAGTGTCCGTGGCAACGCCCACCCTGCCTGGGCAGGGCATGGGTGGGTATCCCTCAGCCATCTCTGCTTCCTATGGTACAGGTGAGGATGGATTTCATGCTGTCACCACAATAACTTATACTGATGCTGAATGATAATTATCTTGATGACTATCCCTGATTACTTGAAGTCTAATATTAATTAATAAAGATATGTTTTATCCTTTAAAAAAACTATGTAAAGAGCTATTTAAATACAATAGGCAAATGTGAGTAAAATCTCACTGGCAAGCTCACATAAGGCACCTGGCACTAGCTGCAAATACCTTATGTGACCACAGGAGGGCGCCATTGGGTTGAAACTAATAGCTGTAACTTGTGTTTGCCAGTGACTCCAGTGGAACGTCTTTGCTCTCTCCCTGTCTGCAGAGTATTCTCTCAGCAGTGCGGACCTGGCCTCTCTGTCAGGATTCAGCAGTTCTGGCTCTCTGCACCTGGGCTCCATGACAGGCTGGCAGCAACAGCATCTTCCAAACATGCAGCAGCCAACCCTCGGGCACCTGGGGTGAGCAGCGCCGTCAGCGGTCAGGCACACACCCTCCCTGATGGAGTCACGGCTGTAAGGTCATAGGCCTGTTATAAGGAGTGAGAGATTTTGTGTGATTATTACAATAACAGTTTGAATGCGGTTTTATCTTTTCTGTAGTTGCTTCTGCTGGTGACTCTCTAATCTTGGGAAGTTTCAATATCTTGCAAACAAATTTTTAAGAACACTTAGGTGAAATAATTATTTATCTTGGAAGTTATCATTAAAATAGCTGCTTTGAAGGGAAAATTAGGTCAAATTAAAAGTGAAAAGATAAAATGAGAGGTTTACTACAGTCCAGCTGTAGTAACTAATAAAGAAATGTTTCTCAAGCGCTGTTCTCCCCATCTGTCATGAGTTTTCTGTGGTTTGGATGTAAGCCTGGGACTGGTGCTACATCGAGGGAAATGATCAAGAACTGGAGAATCGATTGCAGCGGCTTTAATTACTGGCCTCTCTCTCCTAAATATAACTTCTGGTAGTTGTTTGCATGTGTGGTTGTGTGTAACCGCCATGGGCGTGTGACACACGTGTCAAGAATGTGGCTGTTACAATCAGTTCAGAAGTTACAATCAGTTCAGATGTTACAATCAGTTCAGATGCACCACAAAATTGCCTTTCCCTTTAATAAATCAAGCTGTGGGGCACGTGCACTCACACAAAAGAAATGAGTGCTGGGACTGGAAGGGAGAGGTGGGAGGAGGAAGAGGGAAGAAGAAAAAGAGTGAAGAGAAGGAACGAGGGGACTGAAGGATAATCCGGGCGAGATAAACCAAGATAAACCAAGATAAACCAAGAGTGGAGAAACAGATGCAAGGGCCAGAAAAAGCCCTTGACAAAAAAAAAAGACAAAACAATGAAACACAGGGCTAGCCATTGCCATGGTAACCATGAAGGCAGTAAGGGGGTAATTGTGACATGGTTTGTTTTATTGACTGCATAAGCATATTATTGCAACAAATTACTATTGAATAAATAAAGGAAATGCATCTTGTACATGAATACAGCTTGAACATCAAAGTCCACTTTTGAAGTGCTGGAGACATAATCAGTCATTCCAGAAAGTGGTGGGACGTGTCCCCGGCGTCATGACGCCTACAGTAACCAGCATTACTTTCCTTCCACAGAAACTGCAGCAGCCCTCAACTGTGCCCAAACTCTACTCTCTCACTGCCCACTGCTCAGGGCCTGCACATCAAGTCTGAACCCGTTTCACCTCCTAGAGACCGGACCGGGAGCGGTCAGGGGGGCTACGGCCAGCCCCCCAACCCCCTTGCCCAGCAGCAGCCGGCCCCGCCCCCTCTGCCGCCGGCCCCGCCCCAGCAGGCCCTGCTTCGACAGGACCCGGGCCGGTCGCCGGGTGACAGCCTGAGCAGCTGCGGCAGCTCATACGAGGGTAGCGAGCGTGACGAGCAGCATGGCGACTTCCACTCGCCGCTGGGACTGCTGCGGCCGCCCTCGCACGAGGAGCGCCAGAGCCCCTCTGTGAAACGCGCGCGCCTGGCCGAGGGCTGGGCCTCGTGACTGCACTCGCTGCCACCACCATCAGCCCTTAGGGAGGGCGTTTCTATTGTGGAGATTTTCACTTTTAGTATTATTTTTCTTTTTCTTGAGTGTGAGTGCTACGTAAAGTATTAAACTGGTATATGAGACACGGGAGGGCATTTCTGAGTGGGGAGGGAATGGGGGGGCATGCATTGCTTGTGCTGTGTGGGGGGGGATTAAGTATATACACACACATTTACACGTGTGTTTGTATTTATACAAGCATACAGGACAAAAGAGAAGTCTTCTGGTACTCCTGTTTGGTAAAAGCTACATTTTAGTTCAGTAATATATTAATATATTAATATATTATGCATAATTAAACAATCAAAGCATGCATTGATGTGTCTCAGGGCTTAGAATTGTACAAATAATATACATGTACAGGCCGGGGACGGGCAACTCACATATCAATGCTCAGTAGTGTTCAATACGCGTTGTCACGGATATTGTTCAATATGCTTTGTCACGGATATTGTTCAATATGCGTTGTCACGGATATTGTTGTGTTGCAGGTTCAACCTATTTATGTAAATAGAAGATTGTGGGTTTGGGGTAAATAACCTGCCAGGATTTGCAGAATTATTTACACAAAGGAGGGAGACAGATATCATACAACTTTTAAGGACTAGATCCCCAAGACCCAGTGCAAAGGACATTAGTTTAAATAATAGGAAACAAATTATAAAACTATTGTAAATGTTGTCAATATTTAGTTCAAAGGGCCATATTAACAACTTTAAAGTACTCTGGGTCATGTATTGCCTCTCCCCGGTGGAAAAGATGTACAATACATTTTGCTTATATTTTCATAAAAATGCAGAGCATTTGTTGTAACCTGTTGACCACATGAGCCAGAATGTGATTTTAAGCTTTGCCAATGTTGAACAAAGAGGTAAAGTCATATGAGCTCCAGTAATAAAGCCATAAACAGTTTAACAAACTTCTTGAAATTTGTTGTTGTCTTGATTTATTTCAGTGTTTAATATTATAAATCTATGGGAATATTTCTTTAATCAGTCCCTCAAGTAACTGAATGTGTGTACAGTAGGCAACATTTGCATTGCAGTGTGAACGACAGTGTTGCGTTATCCACCAGTTTGTCACACTGGCGCTACTTACTTCAGAAGGTACCTTTTGTGTATGTTTGTCCATCCACTCGTTTTTAGGTTAGGGTTACGTTTTTAGGTTAAGTTTACGTTATATGTTACTCGCAATACAAAGGCAAGTCATAAAATGCGAATATGTACATTCCTTCGCATTGGAATTGCAATCATAAATTAAGTTATTCAAAGGAATTTAAATTTGCGTGGTTTCATATTAAATCGAATTCAGAGCGATGGAATGTTGAGAACAACTTTGAACCAAAAGTTGCAAAGATGTTGGGATATCAGTCTGAAAGTTAAAATACGTCAAGTTTGACATTGGAAATGAATCTATAAACTGAATTTCCAGACTTTTTTATTAAACGGCTTTTCATTTTTTAAGTAAACAAAATAATTTTCAACTAACTCAAACTGTACAATTAGCAGAACAGTACGGTAATACATTTTTACTGATTCTAAAATAGGTTGATTCATTTAAAGGCATTATTAGCGTAAATGTATTACGTTAAGTCCAGTTTGGCCAATTTTAATGACATTCAATTACCGTGAAAAGAAAACGTGTAGTTATATTCCCCGTGCTGTTCGATAAAATTTCCCACTGACGTTTCCGCTTTAAGTAGTGCTGCAAGGTCTAGGAATTTTCGGTTTTGCAACACTTAACACGCTTTTCGGTTTAACTTTCGGTGTCTACAAGAGACTTTATTGAAATAAAAAACAAAGCTTTGCCTTTCATTTCCATCGATGTAAAAGCTGACATTCAGTTTCCACTACATGTTTGTTTTATTGGGCATGAGCTATATTTTACCACAAGATGTCGCCATTGTCAGGCAACAAGCCATGGACTGACAGCTATCAGGAATAGAGCTTAGCTGTATTATCTAATATTATTATATGCAAAGATACACTTGTTATTTCATTTGAAATGTTTATTCCACTGTCTACAAACAGTGCTTTAAGGGTAAGAACAATGTAGGGTAATAACAGTTTATTGGTTATCGTAAAAATGGGTCTTATGCATATCACTCAGGCCTTACGCACAAATGATACGTACGCGCAAATGATAGCATGAGTAGAAGTCAAAACGAATCAGAAGCTGCGAATACGTTACAAACTTCGTCCATTCTTGATACACTCGAAACACTGAGATTGTACGTTACAGTGGTTAGCGACTCACCACTTTTAGAGAATGCAGGCGTACTGTATACGCGACCATTATTATTATACATTACACTTCATATTATTCATTATCTTGAAATATGTTTTTGTTGGCCACCTTTCATCAATTGTATTAAATCAAAGCAAGCGATTTATGCGTTAGGTCGTGCTGGTCAAAAGTAATAACATGAAGAGAATTACCCTAAATTTAAACTGAGTTCAATCTCTAACAAAGTGAATAGAATACAAAAGACTATGAGTTTAAAACCATCAGAAAAATAGACATACAAATTACTCAGTTGTTACAGTCCAGCTCGCTAAGCATTTAAGACGTCGCGTGTTTATGAGGAAGGTTATTGGATGTTTTCTCGCGCAGGTGTGTGGGTGTGTATATTTTATTTCATCCTAAAATTATTAAATTTTTAGCAAATTCTAAGCCTGAATTAAAACCGAATAATTATATAAGTTTTTTCCTTGCCGCTAGGACCATGCCATGGGAAATAACTAGGTTGCCTTTCTCCCTTATTAATCAACTAATCTATCTATCTATCTATCTATCTATCTATCTATCTATCTATCTATCTATCTATCTATCTATCTATCTATCTATCTATCATTTACACTATTAAAAATAAATACATGCTAATCGCTAAACTATTTTCTTCTATCAGTGATGCGTAAAAGATTCGCGCATAAGCTTTTCCATGTCTCACTGAAAAAAGCCGTGCACGTGCCTCTGTACGAAAGGCCCGCATGGAGCAAACAATGCTTAACTAACTACAGCGTGTTTGGTGAATAAATTACTTTATATGGAATTCTACCTATCTATTAGCAAGAATATTATTGTGCGTATATCTTCTCCATTTAAATATACATGAGTCAAAGGACATGTTCGTTAAAAAACTTTAGTAACCGTAAAAAAATAATAAAAACAACAACCCAAAAAAGCCCGATCAAACG
This sequence comes from Sternarchorhynchus goeldii, assembly GCA_028565775.1. Lineage (NCBI taxonomy): Eukaryota > Metazoa > Chordata > Actinopteri > Gymnotiformes > Apteronotidae > Sternarchorhynchus > Sternarchorhynchus goeldii. The sequence goes on from JAOXYF010000015.1 coordinate 15,320,055, forward strand.
GTCTTGGTTTGGGCGTTGTTATTATCATTTGAATTGCACTCCAAACTTTGCGTTGCCTCGTGCGATTCATTAATTTAATCTACTCCATTAAGCAAATAAGACTGCTACGTCACTAAACGTGACCTCGTTTATTGCTGGGTCTAAAATCCGGATAGAGGAATTATAAATAATTATAAATAACAACAGGTACAAACAGATAATTATTTCTTTATGAATTGCTGAGCAAAGGTTTTAGCTTATAAGTACTAGGTAATAGTGGTTAAAACAGCGTTGTAAAAGGCATAATAATGTATAAAAACAGAGCTTTTCCGTCGTATTACTGTCTCAAAGTACCACTGGGCCAGTAATAAAAATACTAAAGTGATATTTTGGTACCATGGACAGGGCACGAGTCTGTTTCCTGTAGACTGAGGAAGGTCTTATAGTCGAATCATATTCCTATCAAAAAGGAAAATATACGCAGATATTTAATAATGTATGCATAAGGGTATGTATGCATAAGGGTTTACACACATATGCAAGAACACACACTTTCTCTCTCTCTCTCTCTCTCTCTCTCTCTCACTCACACACACCCACACACACACCGCATACTAGCAAGGCTGCCTCTCTACTTTTCCTTTTGTCACAGTTACGTGATGAAGTTTGATCCTCTCGCAGCACCTCGTCCTGTGACATACCTGTGGTTGGAATATATTTATTACAACACAGATTCAAGATGCAGCAATAGGAAAATGATCATGTGGTGTCGAGACGGATTCTGTAGAACTGGAAAAAGAACCGTGAGATCTCGTTCATTCTATTTCGGGAATGATTCTCGATTTGAATGCTTCCGGCGCCGTGGGATCTATTTCACCATGTGAGTCACCTGGCTTAACTAGTTAAACCCATGGTTAGATTAACTAGTTAAGACCATGATTAGATTAACTAGTAAACCACATTGTCCTATTTTGAGGACACCGTGATATTTTAGATACAATAAGCATAATCTGTAATATTGTTTGAGCAATATTCGTGCAGCACGACATAATCTGTAATATTGTTTGAGCAATATTCGTGCAGCACGACAATGGCAACTCGAATTAAACAAGAACACAATAATTATCCCTAAACAATATCTATTCGTTATCCTACAAATGTGCTTTTATGCCCCAAAATAATATGTTAAAAGAAACTTATTGTTCACGGCTTGCAAAATTGAAGAGTGAATCTCTATTTCACCTGATTGGAGAGCTTTAATAGTATCCATTTCCATTGTGGGTTTCTAATAATTTATGTGGCATTGGACATAGGCAGAAACCTCCTCTAATTTAAGTCGTAGTAACAAGCGATCGCATAATGCTTTATTGACATATCAGACAGCACCAGTTAGGTGAATAAAGGTATATCTGTGTTTAAAATCTACAAACGAACGTCTCTCGTTGTTCATGCTGCTCATGTTAACATTTTGTTTCCCAAACAGCAACAGAACCTATACGTTTTTAAGTTACATATTAACTTCTTAGAAGGCGTTGTCATAATAACGCATTGATAAAATAATACTAATGATGTTGATCAACATTTGGCACTGAAGGCGTTTCTGTTCTAAAGTAGTCAATACAAGCCTATTTTGATTACGTTCTAACGTAGTTTTAAAACATGTTTATCTATATTAAGGTCTAACGTAGTCTTAAAACAAGTCTATTTTGATTCAGTTCTAACGTAGTCTTAAAACAAGTCTATCTATATTGTCCTTTTGATGAAGTAAATTATGTCCTATAACTTGACACGTGGTGACTAGAAACACAGCGCTGAGATATCTTTAGTGCTGAATTGCAGTGTTCGGCTTCGGCGCTGACCAAATGTACCTGCTCAGTTAATGGGTCAGAGGTGGGAAGGGGGTTGTTCCCCGGCCACAGATATTTGAGATCGGTGGTCACAACCGATGGACTATGTGACTTCTACCAAAGTGACAGTGAAAGAGAAAAAAATGAGTAGAGATATTTCCAACCGACAGTAAAAAGTCAACGTGGTGCAAGTACACGTTACTACACCGAATCACGGACGCATCGTATGTGTCTACGATTCCGCAGGATGAGACCTTTGACCTCAGAAGGTTCGTGTAAATTTTTCCGTTGTGAACCATAGCCTTACTCCATACGTCAGTTTTGTCGTGTATGTCGTGTACAAGCGGCGCCTTGCAGGCGTCATCTGCTTTTCCGTGTTGCTCTAGCCGAGAAAGACTGGAGAGTGCAGAATTTCTATCCAAATAATATGTGCATGCTTTACGTATTATATAGACGTAACGATTCGGTAAAATGGGAGCAGATGTGTATAATACAGCTGTTGCGCCATGCTCGCAAATCGTTCCAACGCTTTCCTCACAGCTTGCGCTTTTTTTCTACGTACCGTTTATTCTCTTGGCTGGATACGTAAGATATAGTACGTACTATACTGTAAATCCTACAAAGCAAATCTTCGAGTGGAATAAAAGCGCTTCAGCAAGGAATGGATGCGCCGCGTTCATCTCCGCGTTCAGGACTGCAATACAAACTGTCGAGAAGGATTGTAACAAATGAGAGAAACAAGGTCTTAGATTATTGATAAGAACAAAGCTGAATTCGTTTACAGTAATCTTACGACCAAGGGCAGAACGTTACAAGGAAGTTTCACTCATTTTCTTTCGTATAAACTAATTACTTTACCTGGCTAACAGAGTGGTGCCGAGAGGCACTTGCGTAATTGGAGCATGTGACTTGTATAATTGTGTTGGGAGGCGTGTTGTTATCTTTGGTTATCTAGCTGTATGAGTGTGCTGTTCGTCATAAAGCTAGATAACCGAAAGTAAAAACCGCTTCCACAATCATCGTGAAGCGTGGATTTTAATAACAATAATAATAATAATAATAATAATAATAATAATAATAATAATAATAATTGTAGCGAGCGTGGTTTTTAATAAGGTGGTTGAAATATTCAACACTGAATAAGGACTGATGCCAGTACCTTGAAACACATAGAAAGCAGACAATGCCTAAGTTAGGATTTAGTTCACAGTATTGATAGACCCACGTGTGTTCAAGTAGCTGGTTTCTTTCAGAGAACGTAACCTTCTCAAACGAAATAATTGGAACATAATGGAGACGTGAAAAAACGGAATGGGTTGCGGAGAGACTCTTCCTTAATTGATTCGGTTGAGCGCACGTGGGAAGATGTGAACGCCTGAAGACCCCTATTCCCACGCTCGAGGGCAAGTGGCAATGTCTTGTCTGGCCCAGTATGACAGGCAGCCTTGGCGGGGCTGGAAGCGGGGGGTCGATCTAGGTCATGAAAGAGCCCCAAGTGTAGCCTGCTCATCTGCATTACTGTGGAGGGTGGCAACGTTTCCCACCGACTCTGTAGATGGAGTGGAAACAGCGTGAATGGATTATTCGTGTATGTGACAGGAATGTGGAACGTGATTCTGTAGTTAAAAACACAAAACGAATTTAGCTCCTTGTAATTAGTCGATTAAGCCGCACAGACCAAATATCTTTCATTGCTTATATTTATGTGAAGCCCAAACCTACTGATTGCTCTCTCTCTCTCTCTCTCTCTCTCTCTCTCTCTCTCTCTCTCTCTCTCTCTCTCTCTCTGTCAAACACACACACGCACGCTCGCACACACACACAAACACACACTTT
>JAOXYF010000015.1:15332535-15357807 GCA_028565775.1 Sternarchorhynchus goeldii
TTTAATATATATGGTTTAATATATATGCTTTAATATATATGGTTTAATATATATGGTTTAATATATATGGTTTAATATATATGCTTTAATATATATGCTTTAATATATATGGTTTAATATATATGGTTTAATATATATGGTTTAATATATATGCTTTAATATATATGGTTTAATATATATGGTTTAATATATATGCTTTAATATATATGCTTTAATATATATGCTTTAATATATATGGTTTCTCACTATGCAAGTTTCGAAGACTCCATGGTATGATTTACCTGAACTAGCCAAAAGAAGTAGGTTTGTATTATACTGACTACTGAAAGGAATTAGTCTAGAATTTACTACACATCTAATGTTGCGCTTCTTGAACCCAGTAGCTGAAGATGGTATCACATAGATGACCAAGCATAATCACTGCCATTTTCAGTTTTTAGAAGAAGGGAATGTCAATAGGTAAAGCACAATCAACTTTAACAGTTGTACTTTTACATTTGACCAGTGCACTTCTTTACGAGCTTCCTCCATCTAAAAGAGAAAAGTGACATAATATAGTAGCAACATTAAGATTAGACAGATGGGATATGCTGAATTAGGGAAACCAGGATCTCCTCAACTGTGCTGGTGCTGGATGGGATATGCTGAATTAGGGAGGACAAAAGTATGCAAATATTGTTGCATATTTCTTAAACACTTTGTGAGAGTTTTTGATATCTAAGAGGGGAAAAAAGAGAAAACCATGCTGACAAAAAAGGTATTAAAGCTTTTTCATCCATTAAACTATCTTTGTAACTTGATTAGCATAAGAATGATTGATACATCACATTAAGCTCACAATCACAGAAGGGTGTTTGGACCTGGTGTACAGCTGAGAACAACAAGGGTGTCTGAGGGGAAGAGAAACCACTGGCAAAGAACTATTGCAGTTCATTTTTGTGCCTGTTTTTTTTCTGATATACTAATTAGACAGTCTGGTTGCTTTGAGAGGCCAAACACGAATGTATACAAATGTATTTTATAGTGTGTTTTACAACAGCTGTTTACAGAGGTAAACAGCTCAGACACCCTCAGACACCCTTGTTGTTCTCAGCTGTACACCAGGTCCAAACACCCTTCTGTGATTGTGAGCTTAATGTGATGTATCAATCATTCTTATGCTAATCAAGTTACAAAGATAGTTTACAGAGGTAAACAGCCACACTGTGTTTGTGTGTGTACCTTTAAAATGTGTATATATATACTGTTTTAATTCTCTACATTATAATGTGTGGAATTATATGTAACAAACTCTGAGAGGTTTTGTTCTTTATTGTTCTTTACATGTTAACCATGACCCTTACATCATGTTGTTGTTTCTATTTTCAGGAGAGGCATAATGATATCATAATGAGGTTATAATGGCATCATATGTATAATCCCTCAGAATCCTAGAGGGCCTGGGTTCATTCACAAGGGCTAAATGGTATGAGAATTCTATGATCCTATGCTCAAATTTATCTTTTTTTTTTCTGTGATTAAAATTCTCAAGGATTCAGTATTGGTGTATCATTAAGGACATGTCTGATATTTGTGTGTTTTTGTTTGTATACACAAAAACATAGTTTAGAACTAGCAGAATGTAGACTGTGAAGTTATTGCTCACATTAACATCAACAATATTTCTCACTGAGTTACAAATCTTATAAGCTTGTTTTTATTTTCTGGTTTATTGTATTAAAGTAAAAATGGAACTCAACCATGTTGACTGGACATTGCTCCTACACCACATACACCACACCTGTCCTAGTGCCCTAGTGTTCTGAGGGTACTTACAGGTAAATATGATTAAAGGAGATCTACACCAGTTTTGCAATTTTTTTCATGTTTCAATGGTGTAGACAAACAAAGTCAGTATGGCTGTGAAATATTTATCAGAGCTGTTCATGATCGTAGGACTAGAAACCTTACATTCAAAGCAGTTACAGAAGCTACAATACATTAATCCAAATAGAGTTATACGATGGTTTTGTTATAAGGTTTTGGCCTGAGTTTAATGGGTGCAAAAATGTGTTTTTGTTATTAATAACTTGCGACTACAGCCGTTTGTTATTAATAACCTGTAGCTACAGAAAAAATAGTACCCAGAGAAAACACATTTTTTTTAATTTAGCACTATTTTACTATCATGAGTGTGACATAAAAACTTAGAACACACATTTAAGTTCACTTGTAATTTTGGATAGAAGATAAAATGTCTATATTTGTAGTGTAGACATGGTATTTTCTCTAGAAAATCACATTTTACACCAAAACACTCTTAATGACTTTGTTTACAACTAAACTATTGAATGATAAAGACATGTTTTGCAAAAGTGGTGGATATCCCCTTTAAAACTATGACTGAGTGTTCTCAGATAAACTCTGTGAAATAACCCTGGACCAATGACACTGGGTCAACATGCAGCATTAGTACCACATAGTACCTAGTTATTGCTTACCTCTCTTCAGTGTTGTCCTTGACTTTATGAATGTAAAGCATTATACAGCCCTAAGAGTCAGGTCTGAGGGCACCTGGCTCTTCAGTTTGTGATTTACTGTTTGTCTTGCTCAGTAGGAACCACTCCTCATGTTGATAGATTCCTCTGATCCTTTCAGAGGAACCCCATTAAATTAGGAAGACCTTAAAGGGACTGATGGAAGTTCCAGCTGCATAATGTAAATCTCAGTGATCTTGGTATTTGTAAAGTCTTACAGATAAAGTGAATCATAGTGCGTTAAATTAACGGAATCATTTATTACTGAGAAAAAATATTAAGATAAAAATATTAAAAAATATAAAAATAAAAAAAATTATGTCATTCAAAGACATAAAGTGTGTCCTAATTTATCTTTCACAGAAAATGTGCCCCTCCAAAAAAAAAAAGATTTGTAATGCTGCAATAATAAAAGAGTGTGCTGGAAACTACAGAATCATAATCAAAGGTAAATGATAGAAATGTCTAGCCAAGTGACAATAACAGCATTTAATACCTTGTCAAGCAATGTATTGTTATTATGTCCTTTGTCCAATGTTACTGGCGTACTGTTGCTTCTAATGTTTTCCTGAAAATCTCTAAATAAACTTTTGCAACAGTAATTGTACATCCATGCAAGCATTATTGAAAATATGTTCTTTATTGCAATTTACAAACTGTTGTAGATGTTTCATGTCCTAGTCCACATTCAAAGCAAATAAATACATATGAGGATACATATGTAGAAACTAAATTAGAAATAGAACTTGCAGAGAAAATTATAAATGAGCGTGTAGAGCAGAGGATAGCACAGTCCATCATCTCATTATCATAATACTTTATTACAACAATACAGTGTTTCATAAAAACAATGTGCTCTGGCTGTCACGTATGAGCCCTGGAGGTCTGCAAGAAGCCAACAGGACTCACATTGCAATATATGTAAAAACAGTTTCATTTTTCGGTTTTGTCGTAGTAGACGTTTAAACAGAAACATCGAAACTAACATAGACGACTTCAAAAACCCACACCACACTGTAGACACAGGTGCAACGTATCACAAACACAACAAGCTCATTCACACGCCACGCCCACTCTCGAACATACACACACACTCATTCATACAACACGATGACAGAACACACCTCCACACAGACACACCCACACAGACACGGGACGGGGGAGGCGGCCAGGGCGGTGGCCAGGGCGGCCACCGTGACACTGGCACTCATACAAACAGATAGTCATTAATGCAATGTGTATTGGTATTAAAATTCCTTGCCACTGGGAATGACATCCCTTAATTCTGTCACTAGCAGGGCTGCCGAATGGAAGATGGGTTCCCTTCTGAGTCTTGGACCTCCCAAGGTTTCTTCCTAATCCCCTCTAGGGAGTTTTTCCTTACCACTGTTGCCCCTGGCTTTGCTCATTAGGGACTTGGACCCATGTGTTTGTAATGCTGCTTTGTGACAATATTTGTTGTAAAAAGCGCTATTTAAATAAATTTGACTTTGACTTTGACTTTGTATTCAACTAGCCAATCAGCAAGCTTTCTCTTGGTTTCTCCAATGTGAGGCTGATGACAGTTCTTGTATGTAATACAGTACTCCTGCAGTAATGCATGAGGAGAAATTGGTGGCCACAAACAATCCTTATTTTACGTTTATAATGTTTAAATGCTGTTACTTTTAAATTTGACAGTATGATATTGGAGGCAACCCTGTTCTTAAGCTGATACTGATTGCAAATATTGTAATACATTTCAAAGTATCATAATGTCTTCATGGTAAAAATTACATGACATGAATGACAATACTGTGCTGAAAAGATGAAGCAATTTTCTCTTGCCAGAGGATTTCAAATCCTTAAACAAAATAATAGAAAAAAAATTATAAAACAGACCAGCCATCCCTGCTTGCATGATTGTTTTAGTCAGCCTCATGTTATAATGATGAACGTGTTGTTAGTCCTCTATGAATACGTCTTACCCCTATGTTTATCTTACACACTGCTATGGTTGGTGGTAGCTCTCTGGTTAAGGCACTTGACTAATAATCAGAGCGTTGTTGGTTCAAACCCCACCTCTGCCAAGCTGCCACTGTTGGGCCCCCTTAACCCTCAACTGCTCAAGAAGTATTCAGTCACAATTGTAAGTAGCTTTGGATAAAAGCGTCAGCCAAATGCTGTAAATGTATAAAGCATTGTGCTTTTTACAATGGTTAGGTAAGGCTACAAGTGCAAAAATTTCTTTCCGAAAGCTGTAATGTGTGGTTAGACTTCACAAGGTTTTAATGATTCTATAATGTACATTAAGTATATATTACTCTCCTAGAAAGCACAACTCTGTTACTGTCTAAACTACTAAAGAAAGTTGATCATCACTGACAAAAACCATGATTCAATTCCATGGAGCAAGTTGAACAAATAGTCTTGGTGTCTCCAGAACAGTTTTAAGACCCATTCTGTCCTATTGTCATTCTGGGTGCCAGTCAAAGCACGGCTCCTCTGTTATTCTACTGACTCAGACAAGGCTAAGAGGCTAAGAGGTTTCCACATTCAAATTCCCCCTGTCTCTTCTGTTCTCTAGCAGCAAGGCTTGGTTCTGGCTCTCTCCAGTCGAGGAGGCTAGATTGCAGCTGCCTGTATTGCCCCATATGAATAAAGAGCCTTTTTTGTTCAGAAACAGAGAGAGAAATTGTGAATGCCCTCCCAAAGAGGGATGAGGCATATTGAAAACTATATTAAATTACCCTGATTAACAATTTAGCCACGAACAGGGGGGTGCAGTGGGAACTCTATAGGCAAGTGCAAGGCCTATTCATCTCCACAGCACCCGGGTCAGAAGGTTTCCCAAGTTCACAGGCTCTGGGGCTTTGTTATGCTAACTCACAATCTCACAATTTAAAACAAGTCATCATCTCCCCTACACAAGCACCACTACTTTATCAGAGATGAATATGATATTTAGAGATCCAAGTGAAAATCTGTTTAATAATAATAAATTGTTCAATATTAATAATGTTTCTTATTAATGTTTCCTTAATTTATATTATTCATTATATTGCATTATTTATTACAAAAACATGAATTCTGCATGAATAAACTATAAGTAATTTTAACAAACTATTTACCAGCCATGCATGAGGACTTGGTATTAATAGTGAGCTCTTTAGCGAACCACAAAAAGTCAGTGACATCAGGCTGAATCCTGTGAACATTCAGTGACATCATGACGATTCCTGTGATCAGTCAGTGACATCAGAATGAATGAATCCTGTAACCTGCAGAAAATGTCATTGCTTAAGCAGGACAGTGAGCCAGTAAGGTATTAATTACTTTGTTAACATTTTACTATTTTTGGTTTATTAATGTCGAAATTCATATTAAATAATGAGCTGATAATAATATTACGGAACCTTAGGGTAAAAATTTGCTAACTGTAGGTCAGACGCTAATTTATCCCCATCCATTACCTGAGGGCAAAGGCTGTACCTTTATCTAAAATCCAGGTCCACTCTACCACTTGGTCAACATGATTTTGCTTCTTGTAAAAAAATACATGCTTATTATGTATTTCTGCATGCTGAATTCAAATGTTTTTTGAATCTCTACCACCCATAGTTTTTTTCTTCCAGTGTACTTATATGTCATTGTGTATAGAATAGAAAAGTATTATCAAGTACACTGGGTCCGGCTAATGACAGGCAGGCTAATGACAAGCAGAAGCAAAACTCACACACTGTATAGTAGAAGTGTGCCTATACACATTTTAAATGTAACATTTTTTGTTTGTTAACAGTTTTGTTGCCTAGTGTTTTAGATGATATTAGGATTATAATAGCCCAAAAGAAAAAAACAAGTTATTGCAAAAAAAAAAAACAAATAGTACAAAACATTGTACATAATCAATAATTAATACTTAATTACATAAAAAATAAAAATGTGTTTCAATACTCTAAGACCCGTACAACAAATTCCCACCGAAAATAACGCTGTAAGTTCGGATTTATGTGACACTCTAAACACATCTTTCTCCTTCACTCAAGTCTGATTGGTGTCCAGTTGCTGGTTACCATGGAAATGACAAAATCATTTCTCTACCCTCCTTTGTGAGGTGGTCTTTCTGAGATGAGACATGTTAACCATATATGCTTCACATACAACCCTTGGGGTTGGTACAGGGCACACACACACACACACACATTACATTTTACTCTACATGTGGAATATAACTGAACAGCATTTCATCATTTGGGAAATTAACATTTTCCAAAAATACACAATTGAAATGCATTTTTGTATTCATTCAAAAACAGCAAAACTTTACTATATACCAACTTGGAAATGACAGGTATATGCTACAACCATTACCATAGCAACATGTGTAGTATTGATAACAACATTTCTACTATTCACCCCACCAACAAACAACTCAATCAATACATAAATATAGCCAGGAATAAATATATCCAGAAATAAATGAGCAAATAAATACTTCATGCTGGCCTGAATAAAATATCTTCTAGACCTTGTGAATATGTCTCATTAAAAAAATTAATAAATAAAACAAAAACAAACAAACAAACCCACTTGAGCAAATGTTTCTTGGATATGTAACATTTTTGTGTCACACACAAACCTTCCATTATTCCTGATCTGCTCAGCAATAGTTTTCGTTAAGGGGCCCACGGTCCCCTGCTGACCGAGATCCAAACCTGAACATGGAATAATGAGCTTGGAATAACCTTGTTAAACAAGCGTTCAGCACCTCATGCAAAAGTGACAGAGAGGTTCAGCAAGAACCAAGAATGTAGGTAGTTCAAGATTTTACAGTTCAGACCACAATTTGTTCCACAAAATCTCACTCAGTTTATATTGCACATGTACAGTCTATACTACTGCATACTTGAGCAGATCATGGGTTAAAAAAGTGAATGTTTCAACCTGAAAATTTCAAAGCTGAAATCTCTTATTCATGATATATGTATTTTACCTATAGTATTCATATTTTAAATAATATCTAATTTTACCTATAATATGTGTGAAGATTGAGTCTGCCTCAGGCATACTGTATCACCTCTGTTTTAATAGACAAATAAGCATTGCTTGGCTTATCTGGGTTAACAGAGAAGTCAGTGAGTACATTTGCAAAAGTAACAGCATCACCTTTTGCTGGCTTGTAAGACCAGGAAGGTGTACATTATTGCAGTGCAAAAAATTCAGTTAAAACATAAAACACCATCACTTTTAACTTGTTCTTGATTAAACCGGCACAAGATGTGGAAGCAGCTGTGAGCCCTCCCCACCATTGTGTTTTGCTTCTGCAAGTGGGAGGAAGCACACAGATCCCACCCCAGTGGCCTGTGCACCCCGTCTGGGTGGTGGCTTCCAACAAGCCACATGCCATTACTTTCAGTGCTGCTCTGTAATGGGCTTCGCACTCTTCAGCTCTAATTGCTGAGTGAATGGCAAACACAGAAACATGCCTCAGGTGGCACCTGGGCTCCAGATCCGCCTTTTAAAGCCACAATGGTAGCTTAGTCACAATGGTGGTGACAGTTCCTTTCTCTAGAAACACTTTGAGTGACCACTGCTTTTTTCCACAGCTCATCTATGAAAGTGGATATGTTTGAGATTTTCTATCACAAGGCATGAATTTTTGAAGTGATTTTATTTTTCCCCATTGTGCAGGATTGTGCAAATAATTTTCATACTGTGGATCATGCAACAATTGGTTAGATCTTCCTTAGGTTCAAGTTCAAGTTTATTTATTTTTATAGCGCTTTTAACAACAGACGTTGTCTCAAAGCAGCTTTACAAATGTCCGAGTCCAAGTCCCCAGTGAGCAAGCCAATGGCGACAGTGGCAAGGAAAAACTCCCTATGGCATGAGGAAGAAACCTTGAGAGGAACCAAGACTCAAGGGGGGGGCCCCATCCTCTTCTGGCCGACACCAGTCACCACATCAACAATATTAGAAATAAACATAAGGAGAGCAAGACATAAAGATAATGGGGGTAACACACAATGGGGATAAAATCTATATAAATATAGCAGCTATGCCTCAAAACAATTCTGAGTCCAAGGACACCTAAACTACTTGGCATTATTAGCAGCAGTCCAAGGCCTTTGTGAAATGGGTGTCTAGGCTGCATCAGTGGAAGATCAGGGATGGAGAGAGGGGGTCATGGAAGCTGGCTGATCCACCACTCTCGTCTGGGAAGCGGGAGGCGGTTGGTCCTCCCCTGATTATTGAGCACCTATTCCGTATTTTCATTCACCCTTTATATACTCGCCTGTTTTACCTAGACGTCATGAAGTATTGCCAATTCCTTAGTGTTTTGTATAGTGAGCAGTTTCCTTGATTTCCTCTGTCTGTTGCTGACCTCTGTTTGATCTCTGGTTTCATCTTTGCCTCATTTTGGTTTGTGTATTCTGTGATTCTGTTTTCTGGCTCTCTGACCCTGGACTGGCTTTTGACCACGATTCATACGCTGTTTGGATGGTCCTAGAATGTCTGTCCCCTAATAAATCATTTGCTCCAGATCTGCAAGTGTCTGTTTGCCTCATCATATCACACTGTGTCTGAACAGGTATAGAAAAAAAGCCTTCGTTTCTAAAATAGTAGCCAGAAGGCCAGTCTGATGAAGGCATAACTAATACCATGTTATAGGTTGGTACCATGTTCAGATAGAATGTGTGTTAAAGCAACCATGAATATCTAAAGTAGCCAATACAAAAATGTTAGTGTTTTTAAATCTATAAGCTATAAAATGTTGATATTATTGCTCGGTCCACTCTTTTGGGGAGTTTGAGGAGTTAGGCTGCAGACTGCAGCCCACATTAGGAACACGTCTCTTCTCTGTCCAACAGCAGCCTGCCCCTACATTGGGGCAGCACAGCCTGTCAGTACAGAGGGGCAGCACTTCCCATAGCATCCCTTTTCCTTCAAATACATAATGATATTGTCACGTTGTAGCGCGAAGGTGCTGCAGAAACGGGCAGGAAGCAAAACACGGTCGTTTTTAACGGTTTTATTTCGTTTACACAAAACACAGTGTCACGAACACCAAACTCTCACGAAGCCAGACAAAGACGTAGTGACATGCACACGCTTAAATACACACACCCTTGACGAGACACAGGTGAAACGAGTAATGATAACAGACGGAACAGACGAGCGTCACGCCCCACAACAAGCACAGCACACGAACACCCCTCCATACCGACACGCCCACATAAGCACAGGACTTGGAAAGAGGCAGGGGCGTCACAGATATGCAAAAATACAAAGACAAACAAACAAATAACACTTATAGAGAAATTCTGAAAACACATTTGGAATAAGCATTCCAAAATACATAAGAAACATTTTTTAATAATTCTTTTTGGCCAGAAGAGGATGGGCCGCCCCTTGACTCTTGGTTCCTCTCAAGGTTTCTTCCTCATGCCTTAGGGAGTTTTTCCTTGCCACTGTTGCCCTTGGCTTGCTCACTGGGGGCTTGGACTTGGACATTTGTAAAGCTGCTTTTTTAACAACGTCTGTTGTTAAAAGCGCTATAAAAATAAATAACCTTGAACTTTTCACAGGAGACAAAACCAGTGTAATCACTCTTTGGCCAGACAACCCCTGCTTCTGTTCCTTGTCCTCTGCCTGGCTGAATGCCTGGACAGACACCCATTTGACAGCCTTCTGGAGTGACCTGGTAGTTGCTTTACATTAATTATTAGAATGTCACTGGGTTACATACATGTCAAAGCCAAATGACATGCATTTCACCAGCTTAACAGATTGCATCATAACTGACTTACCAGCTAGCCATTTAAAGTCCCCAACTTGGCAGAGTTGGGGTTTGAACCAGCAACCTTCTGATAACTGGTCAAGTGCCTTAATCAGTGATCTACCACTGCCCTGACCCCTAACCTGAATCAGAAAGTGCTCCTACATGAACTACAGCACTAGTGAGCACTAGCACTCAGTGCTACCTTTTGAAATACATTTATCTGGTTTAAAATTATGTTATATGGAAAACATTTCATGAAACTGCACTGTTTTACAGGTTAGGTTCAATCCTGTGTGGATTTACTTTAGCTTCCAATGCAAGAGCATTACATAATCTATTTTTGTTTTATTGGTCAGAAAATACAATGAATGTGGATAGAACACTGTGTAGAAATGCACCAAAAGTGCATTTTATCCACTTTTCCATAAATGTATATACAATTTGATGCTGCAATTTTTTTAATGATACCCTCTCTAAGAAAAATTGGCAAAGTGGCAGCAGTTTTTTTTTTTATTTAGTGACGAATAGATCTCTTAAATCACATCTTGTATGTTAGACTTTAAGACTTTTTTTAAGTAATACTTTTTAAATACCACTCAGAGGGAAAATGAAGCCTATTCTTGTAATAATAAAATGGCAAAAAGCACTTAGTGATGTCAGTATTACATTTACATACTTTACTGAAAGCATACGATTTCAGACAATTTGCCAACAGGCAAATGTATCTTTACAACATACAAAGGAGTGAGCTATCTCAGAATCAGGAAATATTGCTTGGAAACACAAGCCACAAGATATGTTTTCTTTATCATCCTGGAGGGAGCATGAGTAAAGATTGTCACTCAATCTTGTTATTATTTATCAAAGGTTAGTCTGTTAGTACTGGTCCACTTGATTTGGTTCTAGTTATCTCAGATTGTTTAGCTAGCCTGACCAGGAACCAGCTTTGGCTCCTGTTGTGTAGGAGATGCTGAGCATGCAGTAAATAAATACTATTGTTTCTTTTCAGTAAAATAGGAATATAACTTGACTAGATTAATTATGAACATTGTGTTTACATACAAAGAAATCTGTGCTGTTTGAGATGTTTAGCATATACTGAAGTGTATGTATTCTCTGAGATACCTTGTTTAGCATATACTGAAGTGTATGTATTCTCTGAGATACCTTGTTTAGCATATATTTAAGTGTATGTACTCTCTGAGATACCTTGTTTAGCATATATTTAAGTGTATGTATTCTCCTAGACACTTTGCCAGACTAGGATATGAAAAAGAGTGAATACAAAAGCATTTGTATTTTGAGTTTCATAATGAAATAAGTACATATGCAGTATAAACACCTCTTATCCAAGTTCAGTGTGTGTATGTGAGGTTCTTGCACTTCTTGGACACTGCAATAAAATTTTGATACAACATCTAAAGTGATGCACATGCTCTCATCACCAGAATCCTCACTAAAACCGAATGAAACAAGCGATTATCTTCTTCAGGTAAAGAATGTTGGACGGCAGCACTTCCAAATGTGGCCAGGAATTGGGTTTCCTGACATTTCTATGCATGTAACTTTGATGAACACAAAGCAAAACCTGAACGCCTACATACCCTACATATACACCTGAAGACAAACAAAATATATATTATTTTTATATTTAGTTGGAAATCAAGGCGGCTTTGTTGTTGCTGGTAAAATTAAAGTGAAAATGACATCAACGGGTATTCTAGTATGTGGACAGGCCTGTACAAATATTTGTATTTTATTAGCTAGCTAAGCCTACTTTCTTGTAGCTAACTGTGCTACTCGAATATTATGTATTTGTGCAGGTGAAACTGTCCTCTGATATTATTCTATTTAAAACCAAAATTCTTGCAGCCACAATTCCAAGTATAATTTCCAAAGTATGTGTCACGGGAGGAGTCCCTGAGAGCTGCAAAAAGCGAGACAGGACTCCGAAGTGCGTTACGAAAAAAACGTTTAATTTCGGGTTCGTTACGACGAATACAACGCCAAACAACGCATACCTCATAAGGACAAAGACCGAAAGAGATACGGTGACACATACACGCTTTTATATACTCACCCTAAGGAGACACAGGTGAAACGTATAACAACAACGAGAACAATCACACACGCCACACCCACAACACACCCAGACGTACACACGCGCTTCTCTAGACTAACACCACAACCGAGCACACCCCCACACAGACAAGAAACAGGGGAGGCGGCCAAGTCGGCCACGGTGACAGTACGTGATTTGCTAACCATACACTAGAAGACTTTAAAAAGACTTTTAAAAGATTAAAGCCAACCTCTCAATTCTAAAGGCAATTTGTCATTAGAGTGTTTGGTCGCACGCTTCGTTTCAGAGTTTGATCACTGTGATGAAGCGTTGGCCTCGACCCTGCAGTACGCTACGTAGAGGGAAACACGTTATGGGTAGCGTGGGGAAAGAGGCTTCAGGCGACCAGAAGTAATTCACTCTTTGCAACAGATCCTTTTACCCTTTACGTTTATTTACAGGCACATACTCGATGCTATATACATATTTACAAACCCATGCACTTGCCTGACAAAACCAAAACACAGAGCTGTCTCTTACGACATTAATGGACTATGACTGCAAAGTTATATATATATATCCTCTCTCTCTAGTCTCATATCAGAACTCTCTGGGGGGATGCCCCTCCCCTAAGATAAACCATTACCAGTACTGGTCAAATACATCAAATATGTACAATCACATGCAACAGTAATTGATACATTTCTTCATTCATTAGACAACTTTTCATCCATGATGTCATTTATATCAGTTAACAATTTAGTGTATATTTATTAACCTCTTTCTCTTTCTTGTAGGTTTCCATTACTCCCCTCCTCTTCTACAAAGGATGGATTCACCTGGGTAAGTAAAATATTGTTGAAACCCTCAGTTCTCTTTTGGTCCTCTCCAGCAAAGATGTTGTCTGTGGGTATAGGTGAGTAAATGCCTCTGGTATTTATCATCATAGTCACACACTCCGATTTATTAGATTGTTTGGTCACACACTACAATTCATTAGAGCGTTTGGTTGCACATTATGATTCATTAGAGTGTTTGGTCAAACACTACAATTCTGCAAACCATTGGTCACCATTTGCAAGCCTGCAACTAGATTCCTTCCCACAATGTTCCTGTTGGAAATTTATAAGACAGCTTTTGACCACAGCTTTCATCTTCTTTCCTTCTCCAATATGTCATGTAACAAACATGTCAATGATGCACTCTTGCTTCCTAAACAACTCCATCAATTTTTCCTCCTTTTAAACAGAACAATAGAATTTCTGAGGTTTCTCCAGTAGCAGCTCCAGTTCTCCTCTCTCAGAGATGTTCCTGTACATGTTGTTGAGGTTTCTCCAGAAGCTGCTCCAGATCTCATGACTCAGAGATGTTCCTGTACACGTTGCTGCTTCTTGTTTGACATTGGTTACTGACAATGTCCACATCACTATTTGCAAAATGAACGAATGCTGTATGGCAAATGACCAAACAACGTTCTAACTGATTCCACTGTTGCAGACAAATTTCCAATGTCAGAATAACATCATGAGAGTTGTGGTGTGCTCCCATCATCTCAGGATATGATCAGGATAGCAGCCTTAAATCTGTTTTTTTGATGTTCTGTGTTCTGTTTGATGTTCTTTTTGATTAGCTGTGTTAAATATTATCAGGACTTTTTTTAGTCATGGGACTAAGTTCTTAGCAGAAGAGAGGCCTAATATTCCCGTTCTTTTTTTTTTTTAAATTCACATCACACCAAGGCTCATGGTCCCCTGAAAAAATTGCACGTTAATTAGCATTCCACTAATGAGTTACGTCTATAGTAGCAGCCTCAAGCAGAAGGGGATTAGCATTACAGTGACTGTGCCCTAATGGGGTCTCCACAGAACACTGCCTCCTAAGATCAGATGAAAGAGGACCCACACGTTCTTCTTTCACCTGTATCATCTCCTTCCACTGGAAACGAAAACAAGACTTAGCCAACCAAAGATTCAGAAATGTTGCGGTGTGTCAAAACAAAGGGGTAATGAAGTGGAGACTACATGCAGGAAGAGAATACAATGAATATTCACAGATTAATATATGTCTGACAACACTCCCAATTCTAATAAAGATTCACTGATTACACTTTACTTTGAAGTTTCATTAGCTAACATTATAACATGATGTAAGGCACTAGTTAAAATGACCAAACCTTGAATTTCAACATTAATAAACCATAAGCAATGCTACCTACTTAATTAAAATCATTAGCCATTTTCTAAACTTTGTGGACAAGTTTTTTCCTGTTTGTCATATTCTAAATTAATAACCTTACTTAGAAACAATGAAAACTATTTATTCAGATATTAATTAAATTGTTAACATGACTTCCATCGTATTAATGCTAAACTTAATAGTAATGCTGCTAAATACTGTAAATAATGCCAGTTAAAGGCACCTTTTACCAGTTGATTCACATAACAGCATTAAAGCAATACTAGACACATTGGATTTCAATTTACTGTACCTAAGAAAAATCTATTGGAAACTGGAAACATACTTTCTCTTCACAAGAAAAAAATCTACTACTGTGTAAATTGGAGTGCAAGCAATATTTGATCAATATTTGATTTTGCTCTTACAAAAGGGTATGACAGCTGACGACTAAATGGGTACAGAGAAAGAATGAGAGAGGTACAAACACAAAGTACTCGCTTTTCTTAACACATTCGAGCTCCAGTCCCCATGCATCTGTTATACTCACAAACACTCCATTGAGAGCTGCTTGGCTCCAGTAGTGTGTTCCAGAAAACTCCTTACAGACCCAGCAAGCCGGAAAATTGCCCCACGCTGTCACAGTTAGCTCAGCAGCTCCTTATTATCTACGTTTCCAAGGGAGCCATTCGTGGGATTTATCGTAACGTATCAGGAAGACGCCCAGAAAGCCAATGTCCAAATGCTGCAACTCAACAGGGCCAAACGTTAATGGGAGCAATAGGCATAGGACAATGGGTTTTGTAGGGCGTGGGAAAAAAAACTGGTCCTCAGCTCCCTGATAGCAGGGGAGCCTCCAAAGACCCCAAGGGGCAGAGTGCTTCATCCCAGCAGGACCAGATCAAAACAAAGCCTTCCTGTGTTTATAACCTAGTTGGGCTGTCTCTGTTACTGTCTGACACATACACAATTTTAGACCTGAAATAAATTCTTTTATTCAAACTTGTAAAACATCTAATCCAAGCCTTTCTAATATGAAGTTACATGAAATAAACATCGAACATGGTTGAAAGGAAATTGCAGTTGAACCTTGCATTCTTTTGTAAATGTCCACTCCACCTCTGACCTGGGGAGCTCTTCAACAATCTGCTTCTCCCATGTCATTATGGACAGACAAGTGATGAACAAGTGATGTGTCTGGAGCAAGAAATGGTTAAGTGGCCCCACACAAAGTCCATTAAAATCTAACCGATCAACTAGGTTTGTGACTTAGTGACAGATCTTTAAAAAAGTATTAAAATGGTTTTATTACTTGATAGATATAAAACTAATGTTAGAGTACAAATAACAATCAAATAACAATGATAAACAGTAATAACAAAGAAAAATAACAATAATAACAACTAAAACAATAATAACAAAAAAAGTTGAAAGGTGACTTAAGAACTGTAATCCAGTTACTAAGCAGTTTATTTACATTTGATTTAACAGAAATTCTAAAAATTCTTTTATTTTTAGATTCACTGTTTATTACATTACAAACAGGGTCTGTATTTAATTACATATTTATTTATTACCATTACAAACAGGGTCTGTATTTAATTACATATTTATTACCATTACAAACAGGGTTGGTGTTTAATTACATGTGTATCTTAGCACCATTACAAACAGGGTCTGTGTTTAATTACATATTTATTACCTTTACAAATAGGGTCTGTATTTAATTACATATTTATTACCATTACAAACAGGGTCTGTATTTAATTACCATGACAAATAGGGTCTGTATTTAGTTACATATTTATTTATTTATTTATTTAAATTTAGAACAAATAAAGGATAACTTAAGGAAAACCAATTAAAGAAAATGTAAAGCGAGTAAATTAAGTAGCTGCGGAATAATATGTATCTAATAACTTGATCATAAGTTACTTATATAATCAAACATTTGTGAAAATGCCCTTCAGGCACTTAGACATGAAAAAAAAAGGTTTTGCTCCAAATACATAATCATTCTCTGAATAAAATAACTCAAACCTTCACCTACATACCTGAACAAAGAATGCTTCTCTTTATATTGTTAACTGCTCATCTGTATGTTTATGCAAGACATTTTATATGTTATAAATTTGTTACTTAACACCAAAATAACTAATAGGTGTTGTCAAAGCTCCTCAGTCAATATTCTTTACGAGCATCAGTCAGTGTGTAACGGGGAGGTAGGTGGACGCATTCGCTGAGAAAAGAGAGATCCAAAAGCAAAGTTGTTAGAATGGTCTGGAGTCATGTAACCAGAATGAAGCATAGTTAACATGAAATGGAAACGAAACACTAGACTAGAAGATAAACACTGCAAAAAATATGAGAAACAGGCAAATACAGAAAACACGTGAAACACTAGAAACACATACCAACTTCAAACAGCAGTTTAACATTCATTCATTCATTCATTCATTCAAACTTATGACGAAAACAATGACCAGTCACTCAAACTAAAATAGACGAAGACTAAATACCAAACGCAATCAAATGAAAACGTGAAATTAAAAACTAAACTAAACACTGTGAAAACCAAAACATGAACAGGAACAGAACGGAAAGAGCGTAGCCAGGGAAAATACGACATTAGAGGAGGGGCCATCTTGACAGTGGGACATCACAGACTTTAAAAAGTCTCAAGGATTTGACCAGCCTTAAACACTAGTCAGACTATTGGTTTTGACTTCCATGGATTAGTGTGGTTGTCTACAGAGCAAATGACCAGCTGGTCTAGGTTGTTTGCTTATTCAAAGTGGATGGATTACAAGGTGGCTGGAACACTGGTCCCAGCAGTGGGCTGTCCGGCTGCCCTGAGGGAGGTCAGGGGTTAAACTGTTTATGTCAGGGGGCCAGTGCTTATAACTGAAAAAGGCCCCATCCTCCATTAACTCACAAAAGCCTGGAGTTGTTAAACACTCACATAGACCAGCTAACGAGTGACATATGAAGTCCACTGAGAAAGAGGTCACTGGTTAAAAGCAATTTGCAGTCACTGCCTGTAAGGCAAATTTATATTCTGAAATATATTTATATTTGTTAGAAGCACCTTTAAATATCCACAAAATATGCTTTTTTGTATGTTACCTTTTCAGGCTGTGTAATTATAAAGCAATTCTCTTTTTAATATTTATGTTCTTAAATTGTTCTTAACTTAGCTGCATTTCCTGTACAACATGAAACATAGTATAATTCAAAAAAGGCCTTATAAAAGAGATATCAGAAGAGATATCAGAAGAGATATCAGAAGAGATTGCATGTCAGGACTCCTATAGTCTGGCCCAAAATGAACTGAGGCTCCAGGTACTGTAATCACAAAACTAAAGCACACCTGCAGTTTGCATTCATTTGCAGCCAAAGCTGCCAGTCTAAGACTCCATCAGAAGAACCGAAAGCTCTCTTTTTACCTCAGAAGATTGAGGGAGGCTAACCACAAACAACAGCAATTTCAAAAAAGACCAATTACAAAAGGTCAAGTTATCTTTAGAACAAAAGCTACCATTTTTTATTTATAAAGATTAGATTTTTTATTATTGTTTTAATTTCTATTCATTTTAAATGTTTGGAAAAAATTAATCATTCATTCAGTACTGATTAGCAACCCAGACACTCCAGAAAAGTTATTTCTACCAATACTACTGGATCAAACTTGTGTTGTTAGCAGTATGTGAATAAAGACATAAAAATCCTGAAAAAAATTCTGTTTCTGAACTAGCCTCATATGCTCACTTCGGGCCATCAACTGGAAAGGACAAGCAAGACTAGGTCTGGAAACAGGCAGCAGACTGCTAATTAATAGAGCCATGTTTATGCACTATACACCAGTTACTTTACAGGACAACTTCACTTGTAAGTAAATGGCTGTATTTTTTGAAGTATTTTTGACTGTATTTTTTTTTTACTGTATTTTACTTTCAAATAGTGCAATATGGTGAATCCTGACAGACATGAAGGTCCCTAAAAAAATCAAGATATTTTTTTTTTGCCAAGATATTTTTGCTTTCTCATGCATTTGTGAGTTCCATCATAGTGTTGCATATCTGTAAAGAAAATCTCTTACTGTGTCCTTTAGGTGCTTCATATAAATCATTCATATCTGAAGGCTACTTTATGTCAAATCAAAGTCAAATTTATTTATATAGCGCTTTTTATTACAAATGTTCTCACAAAGCAGCTTTACAAATGCATGAGTCCAAGTCCCTTATGAGCAAAGCCAGGGGTGACAGTGCCAACAGGGCATAACCTGTGCTGATCGAGTGCTATTGATCACTACCTGGATGGAGCAGCAGGGCAGGGTTAAATAAGGAAAGCCGTTTTTAATGGATGCTGGTATAACTCCAGTCCCACCCCAGCAGTGTTAGGCCACTTACTGAACAGAAGGTCCTTCAGGACTCTTTACTCAAACCTGCTGAGCTCTATTTGGTCCTTTTGAAAGAGGAAAATAAAGAGAAAAATGAGGGAGAAATATAAGGGTATAAGAGTCCCTTATAGAGGCCAACTGTGCCAATCGATGGGTGCTTGTAATCTCCATTGTGCCTCACAGAGGTAGGCAGAGGACAATTAAATCAGTCCTCCAGAGCCTGTAGTCTCTGGTCCAGTTAGCACTAGACACCCTGATCTGAATAGAATGCCAGGAGTAATCTGATACAAGTGTGAGACTACCTCCAAATACAAATGTATGGTATAAATTTTTATTTAATTAAATGAAAGTTAGACATACGATTAGACATAACCATGAAATGCTCAAACCAGAATTTTCATCTAACCAGATTTATAGGCTGAAATTAGGTATATGATTACTTGATGAATTCGTTTTGCAAACAATATAAATTATAGAGGAATAAAAATATCCTAAACTATATACTGTATATATATATAATCCTGTTAATAAAATGGTTGAACAAAAGGCTTTGTACTAACACTGTGTTTGATAAAAGCAGCATGTCTGATCTCAGAACAGCAGGTACTGTCTCAACAACCGACTCCTAAGTCCACTGCTGACATCTAGTGGAAAAGTTTAGAACATCAAACCGCTTTAGTTTAGGTGGACACAATGCAAGGCAGAAAAGCAGTATACAGTATAAACCCTTTAATGGCAACACAACACATGGTACAGCATTTAACTAGGCCAAGGTAGAACATATACTGTAATATAAAAAATTGCACCATTAAGGAGTTGGACAAACAAAGTACATAGGACTTGTTGACATGCCAAGCTAATTTTTTGTGCAAGTGTCAACAGCACCACATCTGAGATGCTTGGAAATCTTAAAAGGAAGTATAGAATTAAGTATTGATGGCAGTTAGAGCCGTCTGTGCCTCTAATTGCTAAGAAACATGTCGTGGTAAAACTGGTAAGATTCTCCAACCACATGAGAACCATGAGCAAACACAAAAGACAGCACCATCCAAGAACTTTCAAATCAAATCAAATCAGTTTTATTTATATAACGTCTTTTACAACAGATGTTGTCTCAAAGCAGCTTTACAAGTGTCCGAGTCCAAGCCCTCAGTGATCAAGCCAAGGGTGACAGTGGCAAGGAAAAGAGCTGAGGAAGAAACCTTGGGACGAACCAAGACTCAGGGAGGGGAGCCCATCCAGGGCTGTGCCACAGCAGGGAGGAAATCAGGGGTGTTGAGAGGGACATCTGTCCAGTTGATTATTTTTCCATCCGCATCTGGATAAGTAGGAGGTGGTTGGTCCGGGGCAGGTAGCAGGAGAACTTTGTCAATCCTTACTTAGTACCAAGCCAGATGGGACATCCATTAGCTCAGTAAAATTAAAGAGAGGCAGTTAGTTCTGTATGGGACTAAATATAGAACATACAGACATTTCAGAGGGTAAGGCAGATCTTCCCAGCTGAATAGGAATAATAACATCAAAGCCTTAAACATGTTTGCCCTGTCACTCATGAGATACACAGCAGACAGAATAAGCTGAGCAAGAGAAGAGCTTGAATCTGCTGACGTCAAGATCAGTAAAGTCCACACAATGCTTGGAGCAAGCCACCCAAGACTTGGGGTGAGATATGTGTAGCATTTAAAAAATCAGTGAAGTTCTTATACAGAAAAGATATGACAATTGTACGATTGAACTCTCTAGTTCTAATTCAAAATCAACAAGACAAAATGTCTCCAGCTGTCTCCAAATATTTCCAGCAGGAGAATCATTTTGTTACAAAATATCATAATTTGCAGCTTCCTGTATATGACTGGATACAAATTCTTTTCTTTCAACTGGCTTCAGTACTTAATTACATTACATTAATTAGAAATAAATCCACTCTCTAGATAATGTTATAAATCCATTCTCTAGATAATGTTTGCTACTATGAGGTACAGAGTTCACTTTAACTTGTAGTGCAACACAAAACCAAAACTTGCAGCATTTATCTACTTGTAATTGTCAAGGGTTTTGTAGGGTTTAGTACAAACCAATACATATTTAGTACATAATACACAAAAGTAGATAATCTCTTATTTAATTAGGATTAGATAATTAGAATGCTTTATTATCATTATTAAATAATTAAACTGATGTATTATTATTATTATCTTATTATATTAGAGAATTAGAATGCTTTATCTTGATTGTGCAGTAGAGCTGGTGAAGGGCAGCCCAGTTGCAGGCAAGGACAGCCCTAAAGGTTTCTGTAGTGGTAGGGGTAGCAGGCCAGGTCAGCCCTAAAGGTCTCTGTAGTGGTAGGGGTAGCAGGCCAGGTCAGCCCTAAAGGTCTCTGTAGTGGTAGGGGTAGCAGGCCAGGTCACCCTTAAAGGTCTTTGGTACGGAGTAGTAGTGGTATGGAGCTCAGGTACATCTTGAAAGGGATAAGGATGCAATGATATTTCAGACACTTGTACGTTTGTATATTCATTTATGTTGAATTTGATATATTTATGAGGACATAAGAAGAAGTAGATTTTGAGGTTTACTCTTATGTAATGAAGGAATCTATGTGGATTCATATATATGTTCAAGATTATTTTTAATTCTGTTTGTAGCTGTATCCTACTACATATATTTCAGAATGTCTCTGTATTTCTTCTGTGTCATGGTGATTGCCTCCCTATCTACCCCCTTCCTCATCCCCTCCTCACTTACCCTCAGCCCCTCCTCACTCACCCTCCTCCCTATCTACCCCCTCCCTCATCCCCTCCTCACTCACTGTCCTCCCTATCTACTCCCCCTCCCTCAGCCCCTTCTCACTCACCGTCCTTCCTATCTACTCCCCCTCCCTCAGCCCCTCCTCCCTATGCCCCTCCTCACTCACCCTCCTCCCTATCCACCCCCTCCTTCATCCCCTCCTCACTCACCGTCCTCCCTATCTACCCCCTCCCTCAGCCCCTCCTCAATCACCCTCCTCCCTATCTTCCCCCCTCCCTCATCCCCTCCTCATTCACCCTCCTCAAGACTTCAAGACTCTGAGGACTAAACCAGGATCCCAACTGAATGCAGTAAAAGGTAGACAAACTCCCAGCTCATCCAGAAACAAGACCATCTTGTTCACATCCTTCATATATGTGATTCCTGAGATTAAAAAAGAAGATAAAGCAACAATCAATATATACTATTTTTAAAAATAGTTGTTGCATGCCAACAATGTCCTTAGTTTAAATTAACCTTGGCGTCAACTCCACCAGACGTGAAAAGCTTGGCTACCAGTGTGAAATACGCAAAGATGTACTATAGTACATCCAATGCACAGCGTGCTCTTTACCCCCAAGTACGCTGTATAGAAAAACCTCCATGATTTTTATATTTTAATGAGATATGTACTACTGAGATGAATCACTGAAAGCATGACTTTCACTTATAACATTTAACAAGTGTTATTAAAAATCATTAGCGCTAGTGGTGCTTTTTTAAACACAAACGATCGAAGCAATTGTGGCAAAAACTGTGTCCCACACATCTCAACGGTGACACCTACTGGCCACTTCTGTTGTCGTCACATCTTAATATAATAATTCTGTGAAACTGCGTCGAGCGTTGGCAAAGTATAAACTACCGATTATTGAGCCGTACGATACACAATTACATGTGAGAATGCTGGAGCAAAAAAAACAGAATGAGTGACTGAGCGAAATTCTGAAAAACGGATTGGATTCAGCGTACAAAAACCAAAGATTCAGTGTACAAAAAACCTTACGAAAATATAATGATTGTTTCAGTGATTTTTTTCTGTTGTGTTTATTAACATCCGTAAGGTTATTTATTTGACTTCTGAAAATTGTGGTGCGGATGTGTGATCAGATGTGTGATCAAAGACTATAATATATATATTATACCAAGCTCAAAACCATGGGTGATCGGGCCTTCTGCTCTGCCGCCCCCCGCCTTTGGAATGCCCTCCCGGAACATTTGAGGGCACCCCAGACAGTTGGGAATTTTAAAAAGGGACTTAAAACCTTTCTTTTTAGTAAAATATTTAAGTGATTTTAACATATATGTGTGTGTCCAAGGGCTGAGATTGTACCTGTGTGCAATTGTAGATTAATTAGGGCAAACCAGATAAAAGGATGGGTGATGTGAGAAAGGACAGGCTTGTTTTGGGGCAACTTTGCGAGTTTGTGAGCGGTGCTTAGATTGGTGCAGGAGCGTGTCTTTCGCTGCGGTTAGAGCAGCCGGTGACGAAGATTGTTAGTAGCCAATTTAGATGTTCCTGTGTCAGGAGGGGAGGAACGATGTGTGTGAGGTGGTGTTTTGCCCTTTTTGATAGCGTGTTATTTAAATGGTTTGCTGTGGTGGTTGTTTGCAGTGACAGACATTGAGTGTTGAGGTTGGGGGGTGTAATAATTTATTAAGGGTTGCTGGGCTACTGATCCAACGTGCCTAGCGGCCGCCTGACCTTGCCTATAAATTGTCATAATAAATAGTCATCTTGTTAAATTATCCCGGTGTCTGTGTGTGGTTACGTCTAGTCTCTGAGCCGGACCTCTCCGGATTAACATTATTATAAATCAAACATAGAATCGACAGATACTGTGCGCCACCCGTTGAAACCCAACAGAAGCCTTGTTTTGCTATGGTCACATAATATAGACATTTTGAATCACCTTACAACCACAATTATTCTAAAAAGCGCTATAAATAAATGACAAAAGTATAATAAACTACTTTGTCTAGAATTTTGGAGATAAAGGTCAGATTAGAAATTGGTTTATAGTTGGACAGTTCATGGGGATTAAGCCCCTTTTTTATTATTGGCTTAATGACTGCAAGTTTAAATTATTTGGGGATGTAGCCTAGACTCAGAAGAGTTATAGTCAATAATGAATAATTATTATGAATAATTATATTAAACTATTTACGTTCCATAATTCCCGTGGCTCATTTAAGACGTGTGTGATCGTTATACCAAGCAGCCATTCTTTTCTCACCTAGGTCGAGATGGCTTATTTACAGCTCGGTTATACGCTCAAACCTTGCGGAGCTATGGGCAGACCAGTGTTTGTCAGATCCAGATGTAATAGTTCAAACGCAATTCGTATGTTATGATGTAGTGGTCATAACTGCCTCGCTTTGAGGAAGAACTGCTAAACTGGCTATGTCAATACCAAATTATAGAAGCAATTCTAAAGTATGGTTACAATTATGTGTAGGCCCCACCACATTCTGAGTGATACCCATGGAATCAAGAATTGCTTGAAAGTAAAAAAATGTAAAAGAATCATATGCATTTTCAAAGTGAATATTAAAATCGGCAGCTATAATTACCTTATCAGCTGATATTACACACAAAATCCGAAAACTTCTGCAAAAACACAGAATAGGATCCTGGAGGGCGGTAAAGAGCAATCAACATAAATGACTTAAAATTGGACACAGTTAGAATGAGGTATTCAAAAGAATTAAACTCAAAGCCTGACGCCTATATCTGAGTCATATACAGTAGCTATACTACCTTCGCCTGAAGGGAGACGCTTCATTTATGCGTGGTCGGTAATTATTTCATTAATAATTTGTACTTCAGATGTCTTGTATTTAGGAATCCTAGTTTCAGATGAGTGATTCTCAGTAGTAACAACTTTTAACATAACTTCAACAGACAGTTAACCCTAACCCTAGCCTGTTTGTCTGCTGCCTGGCCTCATATCTAGTTTGTCAGTCCCCGTTAACTATTCCTGTACTATCACTACAAAGCCTAGCACTTATGCTAGCAGAAATGAGAGCAGCACCCTCCCAAGAGGAGTGGATGCCATCCCACTTCAAAAGACCAGGCCTGCCCTCAAAACGGATCCAGTTATCTATAAAACCCACATTGTTTTCTGAGCACCATTTAGACATCCAGGAGTTAAGCATCCATAACCTGCTGTAGGTGTCTGCATCACGCCGAATTGGAATGGAGCCAGAGCACATTACAGCATCTCACATCGTCCCTGCTAGCTCGCACACCTCTTCAACATTATCCTTGGTAATTTCCGACCGTCTCAGCCCCATTTCTTTAGAACCGACGTGTATAACAATCTTGGATAATGTATACTATATTGCCAAAAGTATTTGCTCACCTTCCTTGACTCACATATGAGCTTAAGTAACATCTCATTCCTAATCCATAGGGTTCAATATGATGTTGGTCCACCCTTTGCAGCTAGAATAGCTTCAACTCTTCTGGGAAGGCTGTCCACAAGGTTTAGGACTGTGTTTATGGGGAATTTTGACCATTCTTCCAGAAGCGCATTTGTGAGGTCACATACTGATGTTGGACGAGAAGGCC
>JAOXYF010000015.1:15370953-15384078 GCA_028565775.1 Sternarchorhynchus goeldii
TGGTGATTGGGAACGGGGCAGGCCACGGGTGGTGGGCGTGGCCTGCGAGCTGGGCGTGCGCTGGGACGTGACACTGACTTAGGAATGCACAAGGCATCTTTATAGACAGGTCTGCGCTGTTTATAAACTTTAAAATAAACAGAGTGCACTCCATACAGCATATCACTGCTCATTTCATGAGCTTGTTGAGGTTCTCTACAGAAATCACTGTACTGATTGCAAATTGTAGAGATCAAATGCAAAACTTAAAAATGATAAATGCAAAAATAATTACCATTCTTTATCCAGTGTAGTACTAGGGTTCCCAAGTATCTCTTACAGAAAGTCCCTCATATTCTATTCGCTCATAACATCCCACTTCAGTCCTGACCACCCGCTCCTCCTTCCACTGTAGTCTAAAAACCTAAACATGCACTTAAACTATATATAAAATAACTAATGTATTCACCTATTCTTGTACATACACTCTCAGTTGACATAATGATTTATTTCGATTAATACATGCGTATACAAATTTGCTTATTTGTATTTGTCCAGCTGACAGACGACAGATACATATATTAAATATGTTTATAATAATGGTGCTGTCTTGGAAATCGGGTAATTTGTTTTTGTGAAATTAACAAGAACCGTTCGCTCGTTCGTTCGTCTTGTGGTCATGAGTCGGATGAAAGACCGTGATTGGATGATGGCGTAATCAAATTATCCATCTCGTCCCAGCAAAACAATGGCTTTAACTTCATTGTTTTATCATCATGGTCTTCAGCTTTTAAGACTATAGTTAACTATGCTAACAAATGTAATGTATTCTAACCTTCCTCAACGGGTAAAACGTGGGCTACAGATGATTAAAATACTCTGTAGGGAATAGTCTCATAACGTAATCCGCATCCGTCTATAAACGCTTTGGATTAGTAATTCAACGCCACGCATTTTTCTCCGAACAAATACATAAATTTGAATCCAACTTCAGCTCAAGTTCTGTTGGAAACCTGTTCAAAGCCTGTGTTTTTCTCCAAACCACTGCACGATTTGAGAGGCGGATGATGGTAGTATGGTAGGCTAGCATCGTAGAGAACCTTTACTGCAGTAGCCTAAATACACAGGCACGATACAGCGTCAGTTCTTGCAAGTGTAAGAACAGAAGACCGACGTTTCGTTACGCGTGGTCATCGGACCTCACTGTGAGAAAAAGGAAGAGTCGTTTTTTTTAAAAAAAATAAACAAAAAACAAGACGTTAAGATTTAATGACATGGTGCCTTTATTTCTTCTTATGATTCTCCGCATTGACGCATCTGTCCCAGATCCTGCGACTGGTGAGTTGGTTAAAATGATCAATATCAAGGAAGTTTTTGTCCGATGTTTCACAAAAGATATTAATCAGAACACCTTTTGTTGTTTAGCCGTACACACGGCAAGCCAAGTTTCACAGACCCAACTGCGTTAGAACTGCGGTAGAAGAACTGAGCGCTGACAACATGACAATGTCCAATCAGATTTTAGGTTATTTCTGTATAGTACAGCCAGAATTTATGAGGGGAACTAATATGATATTTTAGTATTTTTCATAGTGGTATTCATGGGCATGCACAGAGTAGCACATTATAAAGAATTATTGACTCTATCCTTCATGAAAGAATACTGAACAGTATTATCGTCGTTCGCGTCGTGCTTATTTCAGCTCTGGCAAAACAATGAAACTGTAGTTGTTCTAATACCAATGAGCTTTTCAGTAGGCTGATACACGCTCGGTTAGACTGTAGCTCATGTTGTCACTACGTCAGCTAATCAGACCTGATCCTGTCACCGACTGACCTTTAAAGTGAAGTCATATCAAGCACTCAGCTGTGAATGCCAAGTGTCAACGTAAAATATTATTTTAATCACTGTTTTCCTAGTGGCTCCCTGGTGCCATTTGATTTCACGGCTTCCTTTTTGGTTGTAGATGATCCATCATTTATTAGTTCAGTTTAGGTTCTATGTAAATGAGCTTGCAGTATATGAATATTTTGTCCTGAATGCTACATGTAACTGCACTTAACATACTTACATAAAGCTAAAAGCTAGCGGGTGACACCACTCCACGCCCAGCAGGGGTTGTAATCAAATTTCTAAGTTAATAAGCCTTGTTTGTTCATCTTTGTGCTTTGTACCGTATGTTATGTGTGATTCATAGTACTGAGTAATAAAAGTAGATCTTCTTTGAAATTCCAGTTTTAGCATTTGATACAGCCCTCATCAGAATAAATCTTTAGTTTTTAAGTACATAAAACTTTGAATTAGTGTTCATCAATACTGTAAATGATACATTTTTGTACTCATTTCATTTGAAGGGGAAGTATGTGAGTCCATTCCTTGTGAAGATGACGCTGACTGCTCCAGCATGCCAGCGGATGAGGCGCTGTCATGTGAGTACATTATTACACACCTTGTGAGTGTCTTTTGGATGCATTTATTACAGTGTTGTGTGGTTTTGATTGTTGATATCGTACTCTGAATAGCATGTGGGTAGATGAGACTAGAAATGTACTTTCACCATAATATAAAGTGTAGACATTATTAATAAAAGCTCGGACTGTTGCTAGTTGGGCCGCCCAATGGAGGATGGGTTCCCTTCTGAGTCGTGGTCCTCCCAAGGTTTCTTCTTTATTCTCTCAGAGAGTTTCTCCCACTGTCACCCTCAGCTTGATCATTAGGAATCTCGACCCAGACGTGTGTGATGCTGCTTTGTGACAACATGTGTTGTAAAAAGTACTATATAAATACATTTGAATTAAATTGATTTGAATTGAATTGAATTGACTTCTGTTGAATAACCCAGAAGTCTCAGGAGCTGGTTGTGATTTAGACAAGGGAAGTCCATCAATTTAACCCTAATCTAAAATCATAATTCTAATCATAATTGAATCAAGTTTATGAATTTATACTTTAGTGTAAAAATATCAGAATTGTCATTATTGTTAATGTTGTTATTGTGCTTGCTAAGATATTACACTGGAGATCAAAATCAGAGAACACACTGTTTCCTAAATGCCAAGGTCATTCTGTAGTATTCATGTCAGTATTTTAAGCTTATTTCATAAAGTGTATATATTCTTAAAAAACTTAAATGATATAATTGAAAAAGAACACTGATCAAAATTAGAGAACACTTTCAGATACCTACAGGTTATTGGTGTTAATTTGGCAACTGGTGCTAATTTTCTTAACAAACCCTATTTAACTGGCAGGCTGCTTTCCAGTTTTCACTGTCAAAAATGGTGAGCCATTCCAAAGTGTCTGAAACCCTCTGGCAGCAGGTTGTTCAGATGAAGGTCAAAGGGCCCTATCAGCCATAGTAAGAGAAATTGGTCATTCCAAGTCTGTGATTTCTACAATATTGCATCTTTCCTATATCACAAGCTCATTCGAGACTGGTCGTCCACGAAAGACGACCAGTCTTGAATTAGAGGGCAGGATATGGCAGGATAATGCAGAGAATCTCCATGGGTAATCGGTTCAACACTACAGCTGGAATTATTCGCCAGTTCAGCACTGAGCAGGGTAAGGATCTGTCTTGTCATACAGTGTCTCGAGGTTTAAGAGCATTTGGACTGAAAGCCCACTCTGCAGTGACCAAACCTCATTTAGTGGAAAGAATTCAAAAATCTAGACTCACTTTTGCTGAAAACATTGAAACAATGAAATGGCCAGCCCAGAGACCTGATCTAAACCCAATAGAAAACCTCTGGAAAATCTTTGGT
Organism: Sternarchorhynchus goeldii; assembly: GCA_028565775.1. Classification (NCBI taxonomy): domain Eukaryota; kingdom Metazoa; phylum Chordata; class Actinopteri; order Gymnotiformes; family Apteronotidae; genus Sternarchorhynchus; species Sternarchorhynchus goeldii. The sequence continues at coordinate 15,374,698 of JAOXYF010000015.1, forward strand.
GACAGTTATGGCCAAGAAATCCACAACACTCACAGAAATGTGGAAGACTGGAATAAGAGTGGACCAAAATTACACCAGAGTGGTGTGAGAGACTAGTGATGTCCTGTGGCCACAGATGTCCTGAAGTCATTCAAAGTAAAGGCCTGTACACTTCCAACTTATTACTGACTGTTGTAACCTTCAGAAAGTTTAGTTGTAATCTTTCTCTGTTCTATAGTCATGGCTGTTCTCTAATTATGATCATCACGTTTTTTTTGCAAAATAAAGGTTTTATGTTGATATACTTTGGTTATTTTGTAAAACACTGTTCTAGTAGCATGGTGTACCCCTTAAATCCTGTAGATTAATGTAGATGGTGTACCCCTTAAATCCTGTAGAAATAATGTAGATTACATTATTTCTGAAAAAATCAAGTGTTACATACATTGTTTTCTAAATTTGATCTCCAGTGTATGGTGCAATTTTAATAAAATTGTGTGTCAGGTTGTGAATATTGAGAACAAGTAAAGTTTTTAAATTATATCCCACATTAGAAGAACTGTGAAAGAAGATCCTTGTTTACATATCCCAGGGTCATGCCTTCCAAACCCTTGCCATAATGGAGGCATGTGTGAAACTATGGATACCTCTGTTGGATATCAGTGTAAATGTTCCCCAGGCTTCAGTGGTGTCCATTGTCAACACAGTAAGTACTATTTCTTATTTGCTTTTCTTTTAAGGTTTTTGTTTCCTTACTCTTTTGAAGTAATTCCTTTAGAATACATATCTTATTTAATGCCAAATTGTGACTAAAGCCAAAAACAGTCTCTGCATTTTCTCTATATGGTTTACACAAAGGCCAATAACTTATTTTTATAAAAAAAAACCCAAAAAACAGTTATACACTGTGAACAATTATACACTGGCTTATTTTAATGCTATGCTGCTTTCTTCTGCTGTTCGTTCATTGTTATGTGACCTTAATTTGCTCTGTTCCTCAACTTGCAAACACATTCTATAACCAAAGCAACACATTGCAAGAGTGAAGGACTGAACTATTTCTCTTAGTGCTCTTGCTTCATGCCATGTTTATAATTTATTCAGATTTAATTGGGTGCATTCATATTCTAAAAACAAACATCTCAAAACTTGCATTACTAAATTGTTGCATAGGTCATGTTTTCACTGAATGTCAAAATAGACCAGAGATAAGAGATTAGTAACTTTTGACACAGTGCTTTGATCATTATATCACAGAGTTGTAATAAAACCATAAACCTCCCTTAAGCCTCATGAACTTTTATATCTGTAAAGTGTTCTTGCTTTGTCATTATTCCTGCAACTCTGGTAAAAGCTGCCTGAACTCAAAAGACCAAAAGCGAGTGTCACAGACATGGATTAAATGAGTACAGCATGTTATCTTGGAAGGAATGCTGATTATTGACTGGAACCATAAACTGTTCCCAGAGACAGTGGCTGTGCTGTAAAGAAATATTAATATCACTAAGATACATTGTGTCTGGGGCTCAGTGACCTTCCAACATCTTGAATAATAATGTTTTGAAGAAGAAAAGAAAGGTTCCTCTCTGATTTTACCTTGGTGTTCCATAGAGGTGGCTAGAGTACAATCAAAGATGTGGAAAACTCAAACTCGAAGGGCTTGCTGACAACCACCCACCCCAGCATGCCTCACATTTTCTTTTATGACTGTTTGGACAAAGGCTTCACTGAACAAATTGTTGTTTTGAGTCTGTATTATGACTGAGAGCAGGAATATAATACATACTGAGTGAACACAAAATACAAGCATAATCCAATTTCATTTGTAATGAAGTGCACATTTGTGGTCTTATTATGGTGCTGCTTCATAATGCAAGTTATTGATTGCTCATGAAAACGCCAAAGGAACATTGTAAAGATGCTGCTCTTGGTTTTATGCAGAGACAATGATATTACATTGATATTCAATTACATTTATATGCTATTAATATTTACTTGATATTACATCTTTAAATATGGTTTTTGTTACCAGTAATAAAGTATAAAAAGACCAAAGAATAGTATCCTTCTAAAATATTTCTGTTTCTAGTTTTGTCACTACAGGTACAGTGTCAAGATATAAAACTAATTCTCCCTCAAACATTGCTATTGTAACGATTCTAGCACGGAGCACTAAGAAAGGGAGGCAGGAAATGCCGAGCACGGGTAAAAAGGCTTCGTTTATTCAGTTTTAACGTTCAACACGAAACACGGCAACTCACAGCAAACGTCAACAAAGACCGACAACAAAATGTGACATACACACCCTTAAATACACTCACGATAGACGCACCACTAGTAACGACAACAAGACGAACATTCAACACCAAGGCCACGCCACACATAATATGTTCCAAAGGTTTCCAGCTGTTTCCACCTGTTTATAAAACCAGCTGCTGTGTTTACAACATAATGGATATACTGTGTGTTACCTAAGTGTCCTTACTGTATGTGGAGCATTCTCCGGAAATAAACATGATGCAAGTTTGCCGATACAAATTATATTTAAGTAGTGGCAATTTATGAAATGCTAAACATAAGAGATTGTTTTAAAATTAAAATAGTGTTGAATGTTCTTTACATTCCTAATGATGGTTTCCTGTACAGTTCTTGTGTGTCTGAAATGATTTGTGTATGTAAAATGACTGGTTTAATAAAGACTACTGTGTACACTTTCAGATATTAACGAATGTGAGAAAAACCCATGCAGAAATGGAGGGATTTGCACAGACCTTACAGCAAATTACTCCTGCGTGTGTCAACCAGAGTTCATGGGGAGGAACTGTCAGTACAGTAAGTGTGGCGACTAGATGCCTCCAGGTTTGGCCTTTATCCATTTTATCAATAATAAATGATGACCTTCAGCAAGTCGAAAGGTTGATTAATCAATGCAACCTAAAAATACAACAAGAATTTAATAAATGGCTATTTACAGCCTCAGTGTCCTAAAATAGTATTGTGAAAGAAATAGTTGTTTATAGACCAATGCAGAGAAGAGTTGTATAACTTTATCACATATTTTTGCTGACTCAAGACAGGAAAATAAGCAGGATGCAAGCTCAGGTTGACTAGGGTTGATGCATGTTTTTAATTAAAATGAAAGGAAACACAAACATACAATGCAAATGTCACATACACAAAGTAATACAAGTAAAATAGGCAAAGTAATGCAGGCAAAGCAGGCTAAACAGCCAACAGCAGTAGTTAGAAATGAACAGACTTTATAAGGGAAGTAATGAGGAAAAGTAGGTGATGAAGCTAGGTGATGTGAGGCACTCAGGACACCAGGCTTCCAGCCTTAACTTTCTACTTAACTGTCCTTGGAATGGTTGCTGTGATCAACAGGATAGAGATGAGGGGAACACCCTGCTGATCTTCTCTCTAGAGCTCAGAAGTGCAGAGAACATCTCTGTTGGTGTAAGAATGAGGGCAAGGAAAATAGGGAGGACATTTTAACCTTTGAAAATGAAGACAGTGCCTCTGTATGTGAAAGTGAAGATAATGCCTCTATAAGTGAAAGTGAAGACAGTGCCTCTATAAATGAAAGTGAAGATAATGCCTCTATAAGTGAAAGTGAAGTCAGTGCCTCTATAAGTGAAAGTGAAGATAATGCCTCTATAAGTGAAAGTGAATATAGTGCCTCTATAAGTGAAAGCAAAGATACAAGACCTACTGACACATTAACGATGCCATGTCAGAGGGGTCAAGCCCTTCAGAGGCAGAAGCTGCAATAATGCAGGCGTATGTAAGAGGCAAAATGTGGATGTCACCTTACCACTTGAGAATTACACCATTTGCAATTACCTATTTTAACACATCAGGCCAATTCCAGAATATAAACACATTATTTGAATTTTCAATATCTCTATTCACCTGAAATGCTATCACACTTTATTTTGTCTGTCTTCTCAGAATGTTCTGGACCTTTAGGAATGGAAGGTGGAATCATCTCTAACCAGCAGATAACGGGCTCTTCCACACACCGAGCTCTGTTCGGAATGCAGAAATGGTATCCTTACTTTGCACGCCTCAACAAAAAAGGTCTAGTCAATGCCTGGAGCGCTGCAGAAAAGGACCGGTGGCCATGGCTTCAGGTAATCTGTCTGTCAAATGGGGTCGCTCACACAACCATTGACAGTCTCCAGCTGATGGTTTTGAATGTGCTTAGATCTTACAAAAATTGATTCATTGTCTTATTGCTAGTTTTGGATTGTCTGAGAGCTAGTTTTGAGTTGAAAGGGTTTTGGGTTCGATAGGGTTTTGGATTTAATAGGGTTTTGAGTCAGTAGGGCTTTTGGGCTCTCAATCAGAAGGTTGCATGTTTGAATCCCATCTTTGCCGTGCAGCTACTGTTGGGCCCTTGATCAGGGCCCTTAACACTTGTGTATGTATAAGACCCTTAACACTTGTGAATGTATAAGGCCCTTAACCCTCTTGGCTCCAGGGGACCCGTACATGTCTGACACTGCACTCTGACCACAGCTCACAAAGAAAATATTCCATTGTACTGTACACATGTGTATGTATAATGGCAAATAAAGGCATCTCATCTGGATTACATTTTAATATGTGTATAAGAAATCTGTTCAGTCAGTAAATTAATTGTATAAACATACAGGTCATTGTGGTTAATAACTCTAAGAGAATAACATATTAAATTTGACCTAAATTTCACTTATTTGGTTATGAAAGATATATGATGCATATTATATTTCAAACTCTCAGTTTCATGCATCATCACTTTTTCAAGTAATTATAAAAGTGCTTCTGACTCAAAGCCATAACTCGCACCTGTGGACATGGCAGTACTACTTTCTGAAATGGCTGGTTTTGTTCTCATCACTTTTTGAAAGTATTCTTTGAAAATATTTTATATAACTGCTTGCTGCAGATACCAGTCTGTAGAGTTTGTGGAAATGGCACTAAGAGCATGAGGAAATTTGTATTTGCTCAGCCCTCGCTCTGATATGACATATGTACCATGGTTATCATGGCACCCTCGTAAAAATAAATACGTAAATAAATAAAAACATTAAAGAAACAATCCAACAAAACAAATTATTTTTAGTCAAAATAAATTGAAACCAATTATACTAGAAATATATTCTAAACACAGTTTCTATTCTTTCGAGCTTCCGTGAGCCTCTCACTTCCAGTGCTGATTTCTTTTCAGTGAATTTGATGAGCACATGAAGTGAATACAACACCCGCTTGGCACCAGCTCTTTTAAAGTAAAGTTCTGGCTGAAATGTTCTTTCAGAAAGAGCAGCAGGCAGTCTGAGCAATGTAATGACAAATCATAATGGCTTCAGTGCTGGAGTCACAGCACTGCCAGAAATGCTTACACCACACTAGTTCCTAATTTAATGTGCCACGTTGTGCAACTTGACATTATTTGCTAAGTACTTACTTCTTATTTCTAATGCTTCTTAATAGTTGCAATGCTGCATTATAAAATATAAAAATCTTTCTTATTTCTGATGAAGCTGTGCTTATTGATCCAGATCTGTTCCCTAATAGGTAAATCTGCTGCAGAGGACGAGGGTGACTGGGTTAATAACACAGGGTGCCAAGCGTGCGGGGAGTCCCGAGTACGTCAAGTCATACAAAATGGCCTACAGCGATGATGGAAAGACCTGGAACATGTTTAAAGTCAAGGACACTGATGAGGACGTGGTGAGAGTGATGGCTGCCCTCATTCTAGATGAGCTGAGATCTCCTGGGAAGACTTTTCAGATTAAGGAACTGTGTGATTAAGTTGCTAACCAGCTAACATTTTCAGTAAAACTGCATTTTATTGATGCAGTGCATATGCCCTGAATTTGGTTTCCTTTACTTGAGTTGTTTTACTTTTCTCATAGAGATCAGTTTCAAAAGATGAAAGGGAGCTATTTTTATCTTTACAAGGGCAGGATTGTGCCAAAGAGGGATTAACCTACTTGGCAGAATCCTATCTGAACCATTCTAGTCATTTGTTATTTTATTGGATGACTTTGCTGTTGTGACTTTATTACTATTATGAAAGGCCCTCATGGTCACTGAATCTTGATTCAAAAGTTGTTGGACTTTTAATTAGAATTCAGTCCAGATTAATTTGTTCATTCTATTTTCCCTAGATATTTACTGGAAACACGGATAACAATACACCTGCTTCAAATTCTTTCAGTACACCAATACATGCACAGTATATTCGCATTTACCCACAAGTCTGCAGGAGACACTGCACTCTGCGTGTGGAGATTCTGGGCTGCGAGCTCACAGGTTTATTTTTAAAACAACAGTTACAGTCAGTAAAAGGATCTGTAGTTTAAAGGCTGGTCATGTAAGATATTTCAACTATTGTATTTTCTAGTAGCAGGAATATCTGTTTTTAACGATAATGTGCTTTAATGTAATAATTGCAGGATGCACTGAACCATTGGGAATGAAAACAGGACACATCCAGGATTATCAGATCACATCTTCCAGTGTGTTCCACACGCTCAACATGGGTATGTTCTCTTGGGAGGCCAGCAAGGCCAGACTGGACAAGCAGGGCAAAGTCAATGCTTGGTCATCTGCTCATAACGATCAGTCACAGTGGCTACAGGTAAAAATGAAACCTTTCATAAAACCACACACAGTTAGTGCATCTTCCTCTTGTATGTGTCAGGCGTACTTGTCTATGAGGATTCCACACTAGTCGATATACTCAGTATAACTCATGCACCCCATCATACAGCAATGCCAATAACCAAAGCAAAGGGTTAAGCAGTTCTCAACTGACCAATTAAAAACAGTGATTTCACAGAAAGAGCTGAAGAGCTGCCATGAACTGAGTTCAGATAACAATGAACGAATGTATTGATTATCAGTTATTAATAAGAAATCACTTGATCAGCACCTTTGATATCATCCATGTGTTGTAAAAGCTTGCACTTCCAGCCTGTCATGCTGGTCTCATCAACAATTAATCCTGTGGAGGGAAAGATTGACTAGGTGTATACATACACCCAAATAGGGATTAGTTGAAATTAAAAGTTTTGTCCAGAAGATAGATCAGGGATGGATGTTCATTCTATTCTCTCATTTATTTATTTGTTTGTTGTCACTTCCATAAAGTTAGTGTTAGATGCTTTTCTGGTTGTTTAGATTTTTTGTGTGCCTGATGATTGCCATTGGCTTTCATTTTTTGTGCCATTGATAATTGCTTGGAAATAAACTTCATTCAGTCGATATAACTGTATAACTCCATTCTAAACTGAATAATTCCACTACTTGTGGTTGTGCAAACAGCCTCGATCTTCTATCTTCTTACTCTTTAAGAATTAGAATAAGAAGAGAAACGACACAGTATGAATTATGTGAATTCTATTCAGAATCCTGTGAATCCAAGAAAATAATTGTATTTATGCAATAATAACTAAAATGCGTTTTGTGATGCTAGAACAGGTAACACAGAATACGAACAACACCATGGCTTGATTGCCAGGGAATGCACATGATTATATATATATAACAATTCATTACATTACATTTACATGAGTCTAGTTTAGAGGGTCTTCCAAATGTTGTAAATGTAAATGTAATGTAATGAATTGTTTTCACCACTAGGTGGACTTGCTGCTTCCCACCAAAGTTACAGGAATCATCACACAAGGAGCCAAAGACTTCGGTCATGTACAGTTTGTGGGCTCCTACAAGCTGGCATTTAGTAATGATGGAGAACAGTGGCATATATTCCAGGATGGAAAACAACAGAAAGATAAGGTAAGACTTGTTGTTTGTGGATGCTGAGGTTCTAATTTCCAGTATAGGAGACTGTATACATTGCAGTTTTATGGTTTGTGGTCTGTGGTCTGTGATGGTGATGAATCAGATTTGTTAGATTTCACTAAAATATGCAGTTCATTCTAATGCTCCACTAGAGCTGAGAACCATAGTGCAAAACTTGGTAAAGTATTGTGTAGTAATACTGGGTAGTATTAGGTAGTATTGTGTAGTAATACTGGGTAGTATTAGGTAGTATTGGGTAGTATTTGCATAGTCTTGTTCCTCCCCATATACATATCTACACACACACACTTACACATGCCTATATTCCAGATGACTCTAAATATCTACACACACACACACTTACACATGCCTTTATTCCAGATGACTCTAAATATCTACACACACACACTAACAGACACTCTTTCAAGGTAATGAAATCTGACAGTATTGGTTCAATATGAAATTAAGTATAAATAAATAAAATATTACTGAAGTGATTTGATGTTTGTATTTAAAGTTGTGTTTAAAGATTCTTTTTAACACTATTCTAGGTTACACCACAGTGGCAGAAATGTTACAGCTAGTATTCCTCACATTTATGAGTCCTAAATGTGTTTTCAGGCTGTACATTGTGTTAATTACCATATTCATAATTACCATATTCTTAATAACTTATTCCCTCTTTGTGTTGTTTCCAGATATTCCAAGGTAATTTTGACAATGAAATACACAGAAAGAATGTGATAGACCCTCCCATTTATGCCCGGTTTGTTCGGATTATTCCGTGGTCATGGTATGGGCGCATTACTATGAGGCTGGAGTTGTTGGGGTGCCCTGAGGAGGAATAACGGGACCTACATAATTATCTCCTTTATTAGAGACTGTTTTAGCCTTATAAAAATTCCTGTTTAATGATGGTCTACCAAATCTGTTTTTTGCAAGTAATATTCCAACATGGCTATTCCAACCTGTTCATATGATCATTATGTGACTAGTGTTTCTGATCTCAGTGTTGTTTCTTTGTTCTTGGACAACATGAAAGTGCCAGCAAGTGAGACAAGAAAATATCACTTAAACTAACCACTAATTTAAACCTTCCCTTATACTAATCACTACTTTAAATCATCGCTTACACTAAACACTAATTTAAAACATCCCTTATACTAATCACTCATTTAAAACATCACTTAAACTCGAAAACATTACATTATTTGAGCAATGGTATAACTCACTCTGTATATAAATGTCGAGAACATCAATGTTTGAACATCAACCATGTTTTATTGTTATACTCTTCAAGTAAATTAGCATATGTAACAATATTAACTATTTAACTATTGCCTAAAAAATTATAATAAGTATAAATACATCTAACCAATTTTTGTAGCCCAAGACATTTTGCAGCATACATGTCAGAGAGCAGAGGTCCGTAAATACAGCTCAATTCCTCACCTGAAAATAACTTTTTAAGGGTCCCCCCATGGACATGTTTAAGAGCCCCATGGTTTAGCTGTTGGACATAATTAAGGACCCCCATGGTTTAGCTGTTGGACACATTTAAGGGCCCCATGGTTTAGCTGTTGGACACATTTAAGGGCCCCATGGTTT
>JAOXYF010000015.1:15406740-15426586 GCA_028565775.1 Sternarchorhynchus goeldii
TCACTATAAAGGTCAGTGTCACTGAACTGACAGACACTTATTTCTGTTAAAGAAACTAGATGGTATGTGTGTAACACCTAATTTGTTCACATGGGGGCGCTAGACAGCATAGAATCACATGTCTCACAGCGCTGAAATTAGAGACCATATGGCATAGTTACACTGGATTTCCCCCATTAAGTGTTACTGTTCTCCAGTTGTCTGACCTGAAAAAAAAAAATTCCCATATGCTTGTGTATTTTCATGTTAAGAGACATACATGTAGACTATGTATGTATGTGTTATAAAAGAATGTTAAGAGAGACATACGTGTAGACTATGTATGTATGTATGTGTTATAAAAGAATGTTAAGAGACATACGTGTAGACTGTGTATGTATGTATGTGTTATAAAAGAATGTTAAGAGACATACGTGTAGACTGTGTACGTATGTATGTGTTATAAAAGAATGACAAAAAACTAATTAGGAAAGTACGAAAAGATGATAAACCTGGAACACCTTTTCTTGGCTGTTTGTACTATATTTTAAGGCTGTATATAATACAGTATATAGTATATTAATACATTTAAAAAAAATAATGGAAGTTTTAATTGATGAAAACCTTTTTACCATGTGGTTGCCATCTGTCCAACGAAAGTCATTCTCAAACATCTTGTCATTGAGTCCAATCCACTGGTAGTCGTGCCCCAACCCTGTCGCACATTTGGCTATGTTCATTATTATATTCATTTTTTTGTCACACTTACTTTGCCCTCAAGAATTAAACAAATTAAATTAAGAATAATATCTCTTAGATACCAGTTTTCTCCCTCTGTATTTACTTTTGCACTTCCATTAACATCATTCACTGTGCTGGGCAGACTTACGATTGACAAAGAGCTGTTCCTCATGGGAGAGCACACTGGACAGGTGAGCGCCCTGCAGCCGACACTCACGCTCAGCCACATCCCATGTGCGCCTGTGATGGAAGTATTTGTAACAGTAGCTCTGAAACTTATGCCACCCAAAGTCACAGGATTCTGTATCTGGATTTGAAAGACAAAAAAGAGAGATCAGACACAACAAAGAATGACAGTAAGTAACATAATGGAAACAAATTCCTTTATTCCTCTGCTAAACTTCCAGTATATCTAGTATCATCTGTTTTGTACCAGTGATCAGTTGTTCACTACACAAATACTGCTTCACACGGTTCTGACATTAACAGTATTAAACTTCATCTAATTCAACTGTGTAAATGTGTGTATATATTCCACTATCAACATATTAGTTTGCAGGCTACAAGGGAACACAATTCAGGTTTCATGATGCTAGAAATCTATTAGCTATTGCTTAAGTTCTTAAGAAACAAGCAAGGCTTTCAGATCAAGTATAATGAGTTGCTGGTGCAGAATACCGAGAGGCACAGAACCATGTCTGTTTGAGGATCCCACTAATTAAGTTAGCACACATCACTAGCACACATCACTAGCACAGATCACTATTTGTCCACTAGTATACAATGATAACTCTGAACATTGTACATGTTCGAGATCCTCTGATAAATGCAGTGCTCATCGCCATGGCTACAAGCACACAGTAACATCCACTGAGACTGTCAAGAAAGAACCACATATGAAACTAAGTTTCCATTGGAGTTGCTATAATCCTTCATTATGACCTTATACAGAACTTACATACATTATGATTGTTACTGTGAATTTATTCTGCTGTTTAAATCCATTGGGATCTAAAGACTTGCACACCTAAACAACTGATACTTGTTATTCCAGCACACAGAGATCAAAACACTTGGAAAAGAATCTTGATACATTCTACATAATTCATATAGGTGCCAATGGTTACTTTAAATACTAAAGCAAAAAACAAACACAAAATCACCTTAGCTTTGTAACAGTACAAAACCTGAAACACATATGAATGCATTGTTCTTGTTACTTCTTTCATTTGGCATTGTGTACCACATTAGATAGAACAACATTAGACAGATTGTGTACAATATTAGAACAACATTAGATAGCATGTGTACCACATTAGATAGCATGTGTACAACATTAGATAGCATGTGTACAACATTAGCTTTGACCCCACCTTGAGGTCTTACATGTTAGGTGTATTTGTGTGTTACTGCCATTATTTTCATTAATGAAACTGGTACCCTACTGAAGATGCAGTTCTCAGTGTGATAATCAATTCAGTAAAGCATGAGATTCAATTCTCCAGTGTTAACAAGTGGGCAGTAGAAAACAGGTCAGTCAAAAGTACTGAGATAGTGATGAGATAAAAGTACCGAGATAGTGAAGAGATAAAAGCAGGGGGGGGAGTGATTAGATAAAAACAGGGGGGAAGGCTCCATGATTTGGTTTGTCCTCTTTGTTGGGGATTTTTTGTGATACAAGCAAAAACAAATTCTACAAATAAACGAGAGACAGAATATGATATAATGATATCTGTATGTTTTAGCTTCTGTATTGTGGCTTGATTAGACAGTAACTGTACACAGGACCCTGTGGTATCTCATCATTACAGTGGCTGTAGTCTGACAGACTGATTCATGTTAATGTATGCTTTAACATACATTAAAACGTAAAAAAAAAAAGTAAAGCTCACTTTAGCTCTCTCATGGCAGAGACCGAACACTTCAGGCCAGTGTAATAAGAATAAATGCTCCTCATAATCCAAACCACCACAGAGAACCCAAGATTCAATATTTGATCTTTTTATGTTATCTTAGAACTAAACATGCAAATAAACATACCCTGAACATTCTACAGTGTCTTTACTGTTTTACCCCATAGTTTTAAAATTCATGAAAAACTGTTTTGTAACTACTGAAAAAACACAAATCCAAGTTTAAGTGCCAAACCAACAAGAGATGTGGTCACTGGAAAACTGTATGAAGCCAACTGGAAGTCCAATCTGAAACTGGGAAGCAAACCTTTCTTTTCTGCCAACCAAACTAGACCGAAATGAGAGTAACTGCAGTATACTGAGTAAAATCCATTCATCTTTTATACACATGAACAAGATGGACATTAAATGACCTAAAGGCAATGGCTCGGAGCATATGACAAACTGCTGAATGCAAGAGGCAAGGTATTGCCCTGTCAGACAAATGTACTCCTCTGGTCCTCTGTGTACCCTTTTGTTAGCATTCTTTCTTTTAGGAACCATACTGCACTCAACACCAGAGTCCTAAACCTGCCAAATGTGTCCTACAATAGGTTTTTTGTCTGGAAGAAAAAGCAGGTTTGAACCTAATTCAATCTTCTTTAATTTACCTCAGACAAATCAATTAAAGAGGAAAAATGATTATAGTCAGTCATGAGACAATAGTGTTTCAGTTATTAGATCACATTGCTGGCTCTTTAGCATCTTTAGCATCTTACCTTGTTCACAGAGAGCACCTGAGTAGCTGGGTAGACAAACACAAGTGAAAGAATTAACTCCATCAACACAAGTGGCTCCATTACGACACGGATTGGACTGACATTCATCTATATCTGCATAACATACAAATTAAGAAAAGTTCAGTCCATAAAATATTTTATGCTCATAACATTACAAAAAACATAAAGGAAAGCACCATACCATTTTCACAAATGCCAAATGATTACAACAGTAAATTCCCAAAAATGTAAAAGGCTTTCATGATACTCTACCAGGAAATTCAACTGTGTGCTCTTCCACTGTATGTCCATAATCTGTCCCTGCTTCTGGTTCAGCAGTTGTTTGTTCCCTTTGTGTAGGCAGAGCTTCTACTATTAAAGGGGAACCTTCAGAGTCTACCCTAAACAGAATGTCAGTGGCAATCTGAAATGGCGTAGAGAAAAACAATTTTGTAGAAGGTTGCTGTGTGGTCAACTCAACTCCAATTTGGACAGGTGGTTGCACGTGTTCAGAAGTGGAGGTTGGAACTTTATCAGTGGTGAATGAAGGACTGACCGTTGTCTTGGGGATAGTCTCTTCCAATGACAGACTAACCGTTGCCTTGTGGATATTCTCTTCCAATGATGGACTGACCGTTGTCTTGGGGATAGTCTCTTCCAATGACACACTGACCGTTGCCTTGTGGATATTCTCTTCCAATGATGGACTGACCGTTGTCTTGGGGATAGTCTCTTCCAATGACACACTGACCGTTGCCTTGGTGATAGTCTCTTCTGATGATGGACTGACTATTGCCTTGGGGATAGTCTCTTCCAATGTGTGATCTTCTCCAGAGAGAGGAGTTGTGATTTGAGCATCAAACTCAGGTGTTGTGTTGAACTTACTCTCTTTGTCTGTTGTGGAGATGCTAGCAGTAACAATGCTCCCTGGCTTTTGTGTGGACAAAGTTTCATATTGGTCAGGTGGGATGTAGTCCTTAGTAGATCCAGTTTGATATTGGTCAGGTGGGATGTAGTCCTTAGTAGATCCAGTTTGATATTGGTCAGGTAGGATGTAGTCCTTAGTAGATCCAGTTTCATACTGGTCAGGTGGGATGTGGTCCTTAGTAGATCCAGTTTGATATTGGTCAGGTGGCATGTACTCCTCAGTAAATCCCTCACTTTCTGTTCTTATTACAGGAACATCGGTAAAAGTCCTCTCAGTGACCCCTGTGTGCTGAATAAAACTGGATGAAACAGATGCTATAGTGAAAGCTGGTTCCTTTGAAAATGTTTCAGTGAGTTCATCACCAGACTTCACCTCATTAGTGACAGAAATAACCGTGCTTACAGCTTTCTCTGCTTTGGGCCATGAAAGCGAGACCTCAGTTTCAAAATCATTTATCTTGGAGGAAACAGTGAAGATAGGGGGTGTCACAGTGACATGAGATGTGCTTAGGTGTTTTGGTTTCTCAGGTGGGTATAGCTCCTGTGCTGAATCTTCCTCGGCTAAGGTGGATCCTTCAAAGTCATCTGTGTTCAGTTGCTCAGCAGAGCTATGGGGAGACACAGTGTAGTCCAGAAAAGGTGTTTGGGTGGAGATTTCCATATCGAGCGTCTTTGAAGTCCTCTCTGATTCAGGGATTTCTGACTCTTCTGTGACCTTTACTTCTTGGCTGTAAGAAGTATTTGTTGGCAGGACACCATCTTCTAAGCCTTCGTAAAGAGGCAATTTCTCATGATCTTCTGTGAGGTGTAATTCAGAACTCTCCTGAAGTGTAACTGAGCTGTGAGTGGACCCCGAGGTGAGTTCTGAGACTTTGTCTACTATGAATTCTGTCATTAGAATCTGAGGAAATTCTGAAGATGTGACTGTTTCATGTGAATCTTTTAGTGTAGAACTAAGTTTAGCATCCACTGCAGATGATGTAATCACTTCAATCTCAAAGTCAAAGAAAGTGGTGCTCTGAATTTTTTGCTCAATTTCTGGACTTACTGTATCAAACTGGTCTCCTCTGGCTTCCTGAGCCACCTTAGTCTCTGGTGTTAAATGCAGCTCATGCTTGCCATTGATGAAAGTCAGAGTTGGACTGGTGGTAACAGAGGAGGAAGGCAATGTATCAGTATCCTCAATAACCGAAACAGGTTTACTTTGAACAGACAGAGTAGTTTGTTCAGGAGGTATGTGCTCTAATTCATCACCATGCCCAAGTAAAACCAATATGTCATCAGCTGAAAACAGAAAAAGAAAATATCTGTTTTATTAATGCAGTATTTACCTTTCTAAAACTAAAACACTTTTTAAAAAGCAATTATCAGTTAGAACATGTTGAAAAATGCAAATATCTTCCTTTTATGATCACAGGTAAGTATACACAGTAAACTGAGCCAAAGAGCAGACAAGATATGGGAAATTATTTAGTGACTGATGGTTGATGTTTAAGATATTTTGCCTAAATTTACACGCATACATACACTGAGACAAATCTGTCTTTTGTTATTTTCTCACTTTAATGTGCCAAATTAATTAAAAAAAAATTTAATTGTAAAAAAACCCCCACATTCTAACATTTACAGAGAACATGAACACCACTTGTGGCAGACTGTAAATTTAGCTTACCTGACACGTTTTTATCATGCACATTCACTACAATGAGATGAACAGGAGGTTGAGAGGCAGTGCCATTTTCCTTGGTGGTCATATTCTTGTTCAAATCTTCTCTCATCTGGGTGGTGACCTCTTCAGTG
Organism: Sternarchorhynchus goeldii; assembly: GCA_028565775.1. Taxonomy (NCBI): domain Eukaryota; kingdom Metazoa; phylum Chordata; class Actinopteri; order Gymnotiformes; family Apteronotidae; genus Sternarchorhynchus; species Sternarchorhynchus goeldii. Next base: position 15,412,859 of record JAOXYF010000015.1, read on the forward strand.
ACCTCTGAGCCCTCCACATTTTCTTTATAAACAATAGCCAGTGTAGCTTGATCTTGCTTGAGGTCAAATGGCTCTTGGGTGGCAGTCACAATCATTTGCTGAGTAAGAGGCTCCGATATACGTACATCTCCGCTGCCTTCTGTGATGTCCAACTGAGGAGGTATGCTCTTCCTGGTTGGGAGAGGGGGCAATGGTGTAGTATATACGAGATTAGGTACTGCCTGCACTTGGTTCCCAAAATCAGCCTTGTCATAGTCACTGAAAGGAGTTGTGGAGCCCATACTAGGAACAGAGGGAGACATTGTGGTTGAAGAGGTGGAAGAGATCTCTGTGAGGCTGGATGTTAAAGAGGTGGGAGAGGTCTCTGTGAGGCTAACACCTGGCTCTTTTCCTGAAGAAACATAAATATGAGATTTTCAGTTTTGAGATTATGAACAAGACTTTACAGAACAAGACTTTTTATGAACAAGATTTAACAGAAGTCTTCTAGAATAGTGCATCCAGAATAGTGCTTTCAGAATAGTGGTTAAAACACACTATAAGAGTAAAATCACCCAGAAAAAGCACCCAGTGGTGGATAAACGGTGACAATTTATGACCATTTACGCATAATACCTGGCAACCGAAGAGTATTTTAGTAATGGAACCACTAATAAAGCCAACAACAACAAAGATGCCAAAGCATTTCTGTGAGTCTTTGGTTTGCAATAATCTATTTTTAGGAAATAATGTAATAAGTGGGTTGGAAATCACATTCTGTGCTTCTTTTAAAATCTGTAGTTACATGGTTTTTCACCTTTTCAGCAACTTATGTTTCTTAGACAGAATCAGGTGACGATGTATAAAACTCTAGTACCAAAATTTTACTGTTAAAACCACACATGAAGGCAATCTTCCAGATGTTTAGTTCTGACACGTAAGGGAACTTTACATCCCATGCCCTCACTCTAAGGAAAACATTTACAGTTGGACACTGGAGCAAACCTATTTATGAGGTCATAAATTTTGGAAGTCATTCATCCAGTTAAATGTAGCCCCAGAAAAATCACATTAGCATTTAAAAGCACAGCAAATGCTACACAACTACTAAAATAACTGCATGTTTAAAAGCACAATACTGCATGTATTGATGTAAGATCTTTAGTTTGTTTGCTGCATTCGACCTAGTAGATTGATAAGATGCAAAGGCTAATTTATACTGCTGTACTATCTATATATGTACATATACTTTCTTTAACCTGATCATACAGCATAGTTAGTTTGACTATGTTTGTTGCCTGACAATAAAACATGTATAAAGTATTAAAATAATTTTCCAAGTTTGTGATGTAGATGTATTTGTCACGTCGGAGGTGCGGGGAGCCAGACGATGCTCAACATCCACGAACCAAAGACCAACAAAGACTCAGTGACATGCACACGCTTACATACACACAAGACTCAGGTGAAACGAATAACACTAACAAACATTCACGCACACTAACAGTCGCTCACGGACACGCCCACACAGAGACGAGAGAGGAGGCGGCCAGGACGGCCACCGTGACAGTATTTGTATCCTAGTGTAGTCTCCTGGTCCTTAAAGTGTTTGATAAGCATTTATTTGAATGAAAATAGCTGGTATTCTGATAACTTTAATTCTTTTTGTATCTAAATGACCTCCAGTTTGTGAGTTACCTTCAGAATGTGTTCTAAATATATGCATTCATATATGTAAATATATTCATGTATGAACATACACAACATAACTAAAGGCAAAATACTGATCTCCACAATACAAGGAGATCATTCTCTGAAAAGGCTGAATAAGACTGAAACAATGCGGAACTCTATGGATGCTACTCTGTGGCCGACACCCTGATCTACTGTTTGACTTTCTCTGTGCGTTCGGTCGTCTCAGACGTGTTGCTCCCTCCCTTTCCCTCTCTACCCTGTTTCTGTTCTACCACTGAAGCTTTTCTCCCCTCTCCCCCACACTCACTCTCTGTAGTGTGGGAAGCAGCTGTTACACATTAGGGATATGTCCTCCTTTTCTGCAGCTCTCTCTGATGTCCAACATGAGGCTCTCTACTGATCTACCAACTAAACAGAATGAGGGTGTCCTTCAACCCTTTTCTGTGTATTGTTATAGGGTTCCTTTGCTTTCCTGTCTCGCAGCACATCCACCATGACTTGTTTGATTTGCGATGTGTGGTGCTAGAAACTCTTTTCAGAAAGCATTTTTAAGAAATCAGAATAGGTTCCTTTCAGTGTTTTTTGAGAAATAATCATCAGTTCACAGAGTGTTCCTTAAGTAATTGGACACTGTCCAAACATAACAGCAAACTTAACATCATAGTTTCAAATCTAGTGTGCTAGAATTGTGTCACTGTCCAGTTACTGAGCTACACTGTATGAATTAATTTTTGTGGGTCGTTTCCATTTTCCTTCAAGTTATAATAGTTATATGCAGACAGCAAGTTTAAAAAGCACTTGGCAGTGTGAAGAGATACACAGGGGTCAGAGGTATACAGGGGTCAAAGGTCACTGTCACTTATGGCTGAATAGCTGTTAGGAGAAGAGAAAGCTCAAATGATACCCGTCTGTTTTATCTGACCGTAGACATGCCCTGAGCAGGGGAAAAACGTGCAGCAATCGAATGATTCCCCAGAGAGAAATGCTGATCCAGGTTCCACCCAGCACAGACAGCAGTTCACAAGCTGTTCAGCATCGAGCCAAGTCTTAAGTTACAGCTGTTATGATGCGGCACTCATCTTTTAAACAGCTGTGAGAGAAAAAGAACTTCACCCACAACTCCAAGTTCCTTCAAAATACGTATGCACAACACACCTTTGAAAGAACTTCGCCCACAGCTACAAGTTCCTTCAAAATATTTATGTACAACACACCTTTGAAAGAACTTCACCCACAGCTCCATGTTCCTTCAAAACACTACATACCACACACCTTTAAAAGGTGCACATACTGCACATCTTCAAAAGGCAATATAGCGCACATATTCAAAAGGTTTTCCAAAATTAAATATATTTTGACATTTTCTGTGCTATTTATATACAGTGTAGTTAATAAGTATCTGTACAGTGACACATCCTGTTTTGACTCTCACTGGATTGAAAATGGAACAATAAATATGAAGGTAAAGTACAGAATATCAGCTTTGAGTGTATTTACAACGAATGTATTTACATCGATACAACATGGTGCCCTGTTCTGTGTGTATTATTATGTATTTGATTATTTTTGTGAGCATGTCTTTAGTTTTGTGTGTGCTCTGTCAGATTCAGTAAGTGAAGTGTGTGCTCAGTCAGATTCAGGGTAGGTAATGACCACTTTGTGGCCCATAAATAAAAAACTGCTATTAGTGGTTATTATTTTCCTGATAATTGAAATGCTATTCACTTAGTTTTTAAATATTTCTGTTGGAACAAAGTAGTTAAAATGCTTGCGTACATTTAAGAGTCTAGATACAGTCAAACTGTTAGCACACCACACTTATGGCCTTGTAGGATTCATATAAGGTTCATTCTATAAATTGACTAATTAAAGCTGATGCTCAGCTTTTGCCATATAGTTGTAGTTTCATTTCACACATAACATGCTACACCATAAACAGAAAACAAGAGAAACAAGAAAAAAGTGTCACTGTTCAAATGCTTATAGACTGCTCTGGTTTTCACTGTCTGCAGACTGAATTAGGAGAGTTAGGGAATGTCAGATGTGCACCTTTAAAACAGAAGGCTCCAAGTTTCACGGTGGGTAATGGATATCCAGTCTGGTTCATAAAACGGTACATGGTGCGAACCCCCAGCAATCCTCTGCCACACTGCATCCTGGGTACTGAGATGGGATAGCGGGCACTGCCATCCGACAGCCAGCCGTAGTCACAGCGGTCCAGACCCTCCCTCCAGGCCGCATGCAGCTGCCCCGGGGAAGCCAGAACTGCTCCCTGTCTCTCACACTCCTCTCTCGCCTCTTGCAGACTCAACTTATTGCTGACTGGGGGATAAAACACTTCACCTGAAGAGTTCACATGCGCGCGCACACACACACACACACATTTTTTTTTTTTTAATAAAATCTCATAAAGCATGTAGACAAAATATATATAACTTCTTTGTTGTAAATGTGTCATTTTGCGAATGTCTTTGTTACATAAATCTATCCTAACCAGCTACTTTGCTCATGACTGTAACATTAAAACTCAACTCTGCTGACATGCATTTACTGCTTATTCCAGAGTGCTTGGATTTGTATGATATCTTTGAGTGGTAAAAACATCTAGGAATTGTATGATATCTTTGAGTGGTAAGTACATTATCTAGGAACGAGCTGTGGGAACATTTTCCTGGATATAAAACAAGCAGTGGGAATTGTACCATGTGTTTTTCTAGTCCTCATTTTTGTCCTAACTTTGTCTATTCCTTTTAAAATACGTACAACTCTGAACTTACCTGAAAGTTTGCCCACATAGCAGTATACATCATACATTTCTGAGGGATCTCTAATTCCATATGTTCTAATGCCTGGTTTGCCTATCTTGTCCCCATGGCAACCTTCTCTGGGTGTTTGAATTGGGTATCTGTGAATAACAAGTCAGTTCATGTAACATCAACAATATTTAAAATGTTATAAATATACTAACAAATTGAACACAACATTGAACATAACCTAAAGGGACCCGAATCTGCACAAAGTTGGTACCTGACTGTTTGGTCAGCCAGCCATCCTGCATCGCACTGGTCAAACCCATCTTCATAGGCAGACTGTAGCTGCTCCACTGTGGCGATGGAAGCTCCTGCACTTATGCAGGCGAGTTTGGCTCTCTCAAAGTCCAGACTGTACCGACTGGTGTTGACCCGGTAATGAAACACAACACCTGTGGAAATTCAATGTCAGACTCATCAGGGTTTTGCAGACAGATATGTGAAGTGACTAAAACAATGGTTCATTGAAACACTCAGCTCCACAAGTTAGAAAAACTTATTTCCAGTTACATCAGTGGTCAGCTTAAACTTACTCGGGAATAGCTGTTCTACCAGCATAAACTCACAGGGCTACCAGCATGTTCTACTAGCAAGTTCTACCAGCAGACAAATCTTCTGGCATATGCACAGCTATCTGAGTTACATCTACGTCCTGTTTAGTGTCTGTTTCAGGTAACACATTGAGCTACATCTACCTCCTGTTTAGTGTCTGTTACACATTGAGCTCGTAGTAAGGAGCGGAGATTTATTTAGTAGCACCAAACTCTGACAGCAATGGTAGTCAAGCTGTCCTTAGAGTTCTGAAGTAAAAGATTTATATTTCTAATATTTATACATGTCTCCTATGTATGTTTTGCTTATATCCTAGATTTTTTGGAAACATAGTCTTGGAATGTCTTGAAATTTAAAGAGTTACACTTGGGATTCTTTGCATATCAGAGCTTATAGAATATTTTTGGTTTCATGATAATTTTTTAATTGCTAGAAGAAAGTAGATTCTCATTCCAATGTAATTTTCCAGAGGATATATTTGGCTGTGATCTGAAGAAGGCTGCCTTTGTGTGACTGCTAGTACATAGTCACCACAACAACTGCTCTTTGTTAGGCCAAAGGGAAGAATCATTGTGCAGTTGAGTTATTTTGGAAGCCATGCTTATATTCAGCCAGATCACCATGATAACAATCATCTCAAGGGCTTCTTAATGAAATTAAGAAAGAATTTCTTTATGAAATTCTAACAACAAAAAAGTTAGAAACCAAACCTTTAATGAAATATTATGTTTCATAAGAAAATAGAAACATGGAACTAATAGGCTAATGACAGGGTTTACTACAGTACCACAATGGTTTTTAACCAGTCTTAAATAATGATTGTGAATAGGTAGTGTTGTCTAGTTTAAGACTGTCTCCTGTGAGTGGCATTAGGTATGCTGGCACATCATCTCTACATGGAAGCAATGAGTTTATTCACTTAAACGCTACGCCACAATTTTCTAAAGCGGTATAATGCTTAGTGTTTTTTTTGGTTGATTTTTTTTTTTAGAAGGAATCATCAGACCAAGGACAACTTTCTCTAAAACAGAGAACACTCACCAAACTAAACACTCACTAAAAAACAGTTCAAACTGAATCTTTTGCATACATTACTAAACACTCACCAAAAACGTCCAAGGAGACGACGTCCTGAGTATCCTCAATGCCATGCATGACTTCACAACGATAGACTCCAGCATCACTGGCTCTCAAGTTCCTCATGGTGAGAGAAGCATCCCCCACATCTGCAGCATGACTGGATACAGATACTCTCCCTTTGTAATGTGGTCTAATCTTGGTAATGCCATTCTGGGCTACCAGTACTATGCTCTCAGTATCTCCCTCTAGTTTTGTCCACTTGATGCGGAGCTGGTCTGCTGGTGTGGGTGTGGTGGCAGTAGAAGCAGGGCTCAGAGTGATGGTGGTCTGGGTAGGTTTGGGTCTTGGCACGGATGTTTGCAGTGTGGAGAAATGGCAGGGCAGAAGCACCATCTGTGCCAGAGAGCCCAGTACTGGAGAACTCTGTTCTCCTCTCACCACACTGCTTGACTCTAAACACAGACAATACACTGGGTAATGGAAAATTAGCCCATGTCAGACAACCCTGCTGCTGGGTTGTTTTACAAGACAAATGGGGGGCAGAAATAATTGTTATAAACTGATGGCATAATTAATCATTTAATAGTCCTGGAAGTTAATTACATTGTGTGAAAAACCAGAAGTGATACAACACTACAGTTACTGAAGTCCACATTTATTTTCACACTTTGCTTTTTCAAATACTTAAAACATACAAACAAACATATATATATATAGTACAAGGATATGTAATGCAATAAACTGAAAGGTGAAACGTTGATTGTTAAACTCTTTCCCACATCTGAGATCAGTTTGCATTGATACTGTTTCTGAATTGGAGGGACTTCACAGCTAAAGAATGTCTGGGGAGACATTCAGGGGAGACCAGGGCTGAATTTCACATGGGTTGGCTGTCACAGTGCTAATATTCTGTGAACTATGGGGAACTGGACTGAAATATTTTGAGGGCAAGAGCCATTTGACATCTGGTCTTAAGACTTCTGAAGTAAGACCAATTTTTCAGTTTTTCCCAAAAAATAAAATTTGGGAAATTTTTATGCTATTTAAGAGAGGAAAATTAAAATACATTACAATGAACTTTGTGCACTAAAACAGCGGGGAAAGCAGTGTAGTGATATGTTTGAACTATTAAAAATTTAAATACATTACAATGAACTTTGTCTACTAAAACAGTGATATGTTTTAACTATTTCCTCAAATGTTGAAGCCATGAACCTGTCCTTTATTATGGCCACATTTTACCATGTATGTTTGAGGTATGTTCCTTGAATATACTGGACAAATATAAATCAAACTATTTGATACAATTTTGCTATAAATATTCTCAACTGAGCAATTAGATTCAGTTTGTGATTTAGTTCTGTCAGTGTTTATTCACTGAAATGGTGATTAATTTTTATTTATTGCTCTTTAATGTGAATTAAATGTTGGTAAAAAGCCATTATTCTATTCTGTGTAGTTATTTATTATAGGTAACATCTAATCTATAGTTATTATAGATAAAATCACAGTAACTACATAAGCAACTCCCTTTGTGCAGTACACACAGATCGTTAATGTCTAGCAATCTTTTGGTTTGAGAGTTAAGAGAGACTTAAAAAATGTGACAACCAACCCTGGTCTCCCCTGCTGTAATGAGACAAAGTTTCCTAATCTCTAACGTCCTTCTCACAATAACCTTCATGAAAACTTACCATTATGGGTTACAGTACTGCACAGGAAAATTAACCAAAAGATGCACTTTTTGTCCAAGAGCATCTCCATTCTGTGGATAAAAATGAGACTGTTTTGTCCATTTTGTTGTGAAAATAATTCAAGCATAGGGTTAGCAACAACTCCCTCCCTAATCCACAGTCACGCATCGGTGTGAACAGCAGTTACTGTACTTCGGCCACACTTCTCGCTCTCAAAAGAAAAAAAAAAACAGCAAAGGTTCTGCTATAATCCTCATAGAAATGTAGTCTTTATAAAGAATGTAGTATCGGAGCAAAGGACTTCCCTGTGTTACAGAGCCTTCTCGCAAAGCTGGGTAAATCATATGCAAAAAATTTTTTATAAATCTGCAACTGCCCACAACGCTTGTGAGCATTAAACTAATAGATCACAGAACGTTTAAGTGACTTTAAATGGTTAACATGAATGCGATTATAGGAACAAATGTTAACAATAATTATTATAGCAACAATAATAATAATTAATAGCCTTGTATATTTGGTGTACTCACGACTGTGTAAATTAGAAAAATCAGAAGTGATCCAGCTACGAAAACCAGAGAAACTTTTCTTGATGCTCCCCACACCGGTTCAGCAAATTCCTTTTACTGTGGTAACGCCGAAAAGAAACAAAAAATCAGCCGGCTGACAGTTCAAATTGAATTTACACCCATGGTTTCGTCATTGATAAGAGGAGGGGCAGAGACCGAGCCACTCTCCAACAGTTACTGTGCTGTCTTGGAAAAACTTTTAGAGAATTGCATTTGTAGCGTATATTACTATGGAAAAATAAGGACGTCTATACTGGGATCGCAACTGCAAATGTCGTCCCAATATGAAACACATAAGTACTTACGTGCGTCAACAACATCCCATTAATGCTCGATACAAAGAAGGATGCGCGTATAACTAGTTACGCTGTCAAGCTTTTCGGTACAAGGATCTAATAGTGACCGTACGCCGTTCCAATCTCAATACATCGAGACGTTTATTTGACCTCAACTGGAACCTAAAATGGCTCGGTTAGGGAAATTCACTTTTCGTGAACACGAGATCGAACATGCAAATCCAGGATTCAATTAAACATCTGGCTTCTCAAAAGACTTTTATCAAAAGTTTTTCCCAAACCGACCGCAAGGGGGGAGACGAAACTGTTATCTGTTGGATAAACCATAAAAACATCGGTCGTAACAGATGCAGGATAACACAGACATGTATTGGGCTTCTAAAGATAAACTACTGTAGTATCCAGTAATCAGAGAAAACATGAATGCAGTTTTTTGTTTCATCTTTCACATTACACATACAGGGATCAAATCAGTCTTTATTGTCTATTGATTTTGTAAGATTAAAAATCAACCTTCAATGTACATTTGGTTAAAAAACGAAAGTTTTAAAAATAGTATAAAAAACGAAAGCTTGTTAGATGTCATCGAACAGGTCGTCAGGATCTGGTGCGTGCTGCAGGGCTGATCCTGGAGCGTCCTGACGCAGCTCAGCCCTGTAAAGAGAGTTAGTGGGCACTGAGACAGGAACAGAAAGAGCGCACACGACAGCTACTCGTAACAAGGAACATGTGTGGAAGTGTAATTAACCAAGCCAGTGGGTGCATTCGGAGAGGAATGATAAGTCCTGGCATTTGGATAAAAGTTTTTCTGTCTTTGAGCAGGCAATTGGGATATTGTCACAGACATACTGGAACAGACTACTTTATGATCACTGGAAAATGCCATACATATTCAGTTACTACAATTCTAATAAAAAGGTAATAAAGTCAGTAATCAAAATTTGATTAAAAAAGATTCAAATGTAAAGTAACAATGTTATTAACTAATAACATTGCAAATGACACCCAAACATAAAATGGCAGATGACAAAATGTAGTGTGAATTGACAACTGAAAAACGTGCCTCTAGTGAAATCATGTGAAGACAATTAATCTCTCTGCATTTCTGAATGATGCAACACAGAAATACTGACCACTTTTCAAGATACTAGAATAAATCAATTTGCAGGAAAATAAAGGCAGTTTATGACTCTGCCTTATGATTAATACAGTTTATTGCTCTGGATTATGATGAAGTCTGAGGACATTCGAAGGCTCAGGTATACTTGTTTGCAAAGCCATGTGGAATGCTAAGAAACGCAATGAGCTAAACAATCCTGAGAAGAAATTACATCAAAAGAGGGTCAGAGATGGCAGGAGAATAGATTGGCTGTTAGAGGGATTAATACATATATACTGTACAACGCAGTCATTGTTCAATAGTGGTTGCTACCCAGCAAAAGAAAAAAATACTTCCGAGAGCTTGTTCCTCTCATATCAAAGCTGAATACCAACAACTAATACTGAATTAATTAATACTGAATACTAACTCTTTCTCTATGGATCCACAAAGGTATCATAGTGGATTCTTACACATGATCGCATTCCTGTATGCTTATTTGGGGAACATTGGGCTAATGGGTAACCAGCAGAAGGAAGCTCTAAAACCTGTACGAAAAGACAGTGTTACATTGGTACAAGAACATTTCCAGACCTTTTTGGTAGTTGTCACAAGATACCATGTTCATAGTGTGGGAACAATACATTAATACTCTGAACAACCCTCAAAGAGCAGTGCTCCAGATGCCAGATGGGAGAGGAACACTTGGCAAATGCAAATGTGAACCAGACATTGTAACAAAAAACAACAATTATGTAAATAAGCGTTAAAGTGAATATGTCTTTAACTGTTAGATATCTAATGTCCACACACTAGCGAATAGGGGCATTGTACATTTTGACATCGGTTCTGAAAGTACACATATTATTTTCAAGATTCAAACAGTAATGAATGAATCTAAATGTCAATGCAATAATATACTTTAAAAATTTTTTTGTTGCAAATATATAATGGAATTTTATACAAAATGTATTTAATCATAGCATTTTGATGGAGGACTACAACAAAATCTCAGCATTTGTCATATTCCTTCATCAATCCATTTTGTGAAACAATTCAAGAAACATCAACTTAGTTCTTTAAAAAATATAGCTAAACAAAATTCTACAACAGAGAAAATGCTTCATTAAATATTTAGTTTTTTGGGTTTTCCTACAAAAATCTGTCCATTTAAAGCAAACCTTATAGACCATTTACATGTGTGTGTATGTAATATAAATGCATAAGTAAACACTTTGCTTGATCAAGGTGCTTTCGTGTAACACTACATCTGGAAGTCATCCTGAAGATACTGCAAAGACACTGTGTCTAAATCAACAAACCCAGCAGGCTTGTGTGTACAGTTTTGATGAACTCATGAGAGAAAATGCGAAGCAAGACTGGGATGTAAAGAGGATACTGAGGACTGATGGTAACAAAACAACAGTTTTTATTCACTTTTAAACATAAACACAAGCTTGAAGACTGCAGTGATAAAGATGGCTTATTCCTGTGCAGTCAAATGTTTCGAGTACCACCAGAAGACAGACTGCTTTCCCTCACTTTCTGGGACTGATGGTGTTTTTATCTTTCTTCTCCATCCTTCTGTGGGCTCTTCTCACTTTTCCTTCTCTCTCTCTCTCTTTATCTGCATGTCCTTATCTTCAGTTTGGTTCATTAATTCCTCTAACATGCCTAGACCGGCTTCAAGTTTACAAGAGAAGAAACAGCTCAATGACAAGAGAAAAATCAATGCGGAAATAGATACTGATTCAATCATTTAACACCTGATTGTGGAATAAAGAGCTTCAACTCTGTGCCTCCAAACCGAACTTGGCACATATTAAAATAAATTACACATGAGTCATTCTCTTCAGCTTGATAAACAAAAAAGAGAATTCTGTGAAAAATGGGCATTTATTTGAGCAGATGTGCATGGCACATAGTCTCCCCATCTGTGAGACTCTGGCAGTCAGGGTCACTGACCCACAACCACAGATTACAAATCTGTCTGTGAAAAGCCCAGTCTTGTTGCCTCTCATAGCAATGGCCACATCTTTGGACATTCAACAGACCATTTACTATTTGCAGTGCTCATTTGTTACTGTCCTGCCATTAAATGCTCTACACAGAAACAAACTCTTTTCGTGAATTCTTGTTTATTAAAAAAAAGAATGCATTTGTAAATCTTAGCAAATATCAATTGCATAGCAATTTTCATATAAGGTCTTCAAAGAACATGACAACAAAATGAACAGCTGCATTTACAAGTAAAGACAAACAGTAAATATCCCTTGGCAGAAATGCAGCCATATTTTCCACTGAGGGAAATGGCTTCACTTGTTGGAAATGGCTCAGTGTAGTAACTGCAGACCCCTAAGAGCGAGACCAAGACCAACAGAAACTTTCCTCCTTCTATCACTTGCCAATTCACGCACTTTGCCTGCGATGTTGTGGTCTATTACAGAATGGTCCTCTGTGCCAGACCCTGGAGGGTAGGGACTTAGTCAAGTTTGTGCTGCTAATAGGAACAGTGAGCGACTCTTTAAGAGTTATTATCGTAGCTAGACTAAAGGACTACTGTTCCATCGCATTATCCTCTGTAGTCCCAAAACCTTTAGCTACACTGGTGTTAATACATCTGAATGATATCACAAACCCTGTTTTGGACCCCCTGCAAACTCCTAACAGGTTTGCTCATGATGCAATCAACATGGGACACTAGAATTCTATTTTTGAACTTCAACTCAGCATTCAGTACCATTGCCGACTACTGCTCCAAGACAATTTCACCAAACTCAAGAGATTACGAGTTTTGTTACAGGTAGTTTGTGGCAGATGAGAAATTCTCCTCTCATTTTATCTAATCAGTCCTGGTAATCAGTACTGGTAAGCCCAAAAGTTGTATCATATTCTCACTGAAAGCTGATTATTGCACTTCCTCAAAACCCAGTCCTGAAGTGTCCAAAAGATACTGCAGTCATCGGTCTCATCCAAGACATTCATTATTCTACATATCAGCAGGTAGTTGATCAGCTGGTCTTGTGGAACTGACAGCACAACTTTGATCCAAATACATTCAAAGAGTGGAGATTAAATGGACAAACATGACCGTCACAAATTACATTACATTATAAGACCTGCAGAAGAGTCTACCAATGCAAACCTGCCCAATGCTGAAGCTCTGTGTACCATTAAAATGATGTAAATCCAAATGAATCTTAAAGGCAATAATGTTTGAAAGATTTTGTTTGCTCTTTAATCCATCCTAAATGATTACAGTTGTACTTGTTTGAAAATAAGTTTTTCAGAGAAACACTGCACTCTTTCTCATGATCTAAATCTCTCAGAAAGCACTGGATCTGAAGCACTTTACTATTGCTCAACAAATCTGAACCATCTGGTTTATTATAATGAGTAAATAAAGACTCATAAAAATGACAAGCAGTTGTGTATAGTTCCCATTAATAAATACAGCACAATGAGTAAGAAGCATCCAAGAGGTTTGTGCTGAGAAAGGCATTCCTCAGAGGATCTGCTCCTATTCGTACAAAAGGTGCTGGCAGAAAAAGATATAAAAATACTTTTTATTTCCGCACTGCGGAAAAGAGCTGTGGGAAAACTGGTTGTGTCTGGTTGACTGGCTGGAGGTGCACTGTAAGATAGCATCCAAAACTGGATAAAATATACAGCCGAGAATTTGGGAATAAGACTAATGTTTTCTCTGAGCTGTTAAAGCCAAGTCCTGCTATAACGAGTGTTTTAAATACTCAAGTATCACTTTATCCAGCTCGAGTCAAACTTTAGAGACCCAGCTAAGAATAAGTATGAGAGGCTTAAGGGATAATTACAATAAACTGAATGTATAATATATATAAACTACGATATTGCAACCAAAAGTATAATATATATTAACTACAGTATAACAAGTCAATGAATAGTGTGTGTGTGTGTGTGTGTGTGTATGTGTATATA
>JAOXYF010000015.1:15429540-15446570 GCA_028565775.1 Sternarchorhynchus goeldii
CAAACCATGACACTTCCTCCTCCACCTTTCACTGACTTCTTTACACACTTTGGGTTCAGTCTTTCCCCAGTTTGTCGGCGAACATAATGTTTCCCATCAGACCCAAATAAATTAAACTTGCTTTCATCAATAAAATGACCTCTGGACCACTTCTCCTCTGTCCATACAACACGCTCCTCAGCAAAGGTGAGTGCAGTTTTTTTATTATTTCTGCTAATTAGAGGTTTGGTCACTGCAGAGTGGGCTTTCAGTCCAAATGCTCTTAAACGTTGAGACACTGTATGAAGAGACAAATCCTTACTCTTTTCAGTTCTGAACTTGTGAGCGATTCCAGCTGAAGTGTTGAATCGATTACCCATGGAGATTCTCTGCATTATCCTGTCCTCTCTTGCATTTGTCTGTCGTAGGCGACGAGCCTTCTTGGGGGGGGGGCTTGAATGAGTTTGTGATGTTGTACAGATGCAATATTCTAGACGTCACAGACTTGGCACGTCCAGTGAGGGTTTCAGTCACTTTAGAACAGTTCACCATTTTTGCAATGTCAGTGAAAACTAGAACGTTAGGCTGCCAGATAAATAGGGTTTGTCAGATAATTAAGGAAATTAGCTCCAGGTGCCAGATTAATACCAATAACTTATCTGAAAGTGTTCTCTAATTTTGATCAGTGTCCTTTTTCAATTATATAATTTTTTTTGCTGTGCTTTAGAATATTAGGATAATTTCACATAATTTGACCTTGACATTTAGGAAATTGTGTGTTGTTCTCTTAATTTTGATCTCCAGTGTGTGTGTGTGTGTGTGTGTGTGTGTGTGTGTGTGTGAGATATATATATATATATATATATATATATATATATATATATATCCCATCCCAACCAGGGTATATCCAGTGTGCCTACCTCACTAACAATGAGAGTTAAATAGAAGAGTGTCACACTGGCTCGGACGTCACTCGGGTCAGCATTTGATAGGTGAGTGTATTGATCAATAATCATTAAGACAGCTGATGCTGCCCTGCACAGGCACCAGATGTGACTGACTTTAGACAGCTGGGAACAATGAGTAGGGACAAGGACATGTTAAAGATTTTAAGAAACACCACCAGCTGGGAACACTGGGTAACACTGGACCTTTTTTGTCATCCACAGTTTCCTGTTTGGGAAAACACAAATGCGTCTATTTATGGTGACATTGTCCAGAGGTGTAAAGCAGAACTGTATCAGTGTATGTGCTCACATCTTGATCATAACATAGGTTCCAGCTGGTATACTGGAAGCAGTCCAGCAGTAAAGACGCTCCTTCATAGTGTACCCTCTCAGTGACAGGGTAACAGCATGAGAACAGACCCATCAATGTTGGACACTGAACAATACTGAAAAACCATATGACATCTCACATCAACAATGTCCAGTGGTTATTGAACCCAACAGCAGACCACAGCAACCTCTCTGAAAAGGATCCAGTAACCATCGTGCTAGCAGATTTGTCCACACCTACTG
Organism: Sternarchorhynchus goeldii; assembly: GCA_028565775.1. Lineage (NCBI taxonomy): Eukaryota > Metazoa > Chordata > Actinopteri > Gymnotiformes > Apteronotidae > Sternarchorhynchus > Sternarchorhynchus goeldii. Next base: position 15,431,040 of record JAOXYF010000015.1, read on the forward strand.
ACTGAAGAAGCTAACTGCACACCATGACTGCCTGGCAACACAAATCAACCAGCTACTAAGAAATGGAACCCACCCTGAATGGAAAAACAAAAGTCCGGAACGTCCTGTTCCTCAAGGACCCACAAAGGGACAGTTCCTTCCAACTATCAGCCAATAACATGCCTCTTCACAACATGGAAGATCTGTCAGATATTATTGCAGCTTAGATGAGTTGGCGTATGACTCAATACATGAGTTAGGCCCAGACAGGTATTGCCAAGAACACCAGACAATCCAAGCACCAGATACTGGTGGATAAAACAGTAATGCAAGACTGTAAAAGCAGACAGATCAACCTGTGCACCACCTGGATTGATTACAAGAAAAGCCGATAATTCAGTGCCCCACATATGGATCCTGAGATGCTTAAGCCTGTGCAACATCAACAGGACTAAGAATCTTCATCAAGAACTCTAGCTGTGGAAGACAACAGAATTCCAAAAACCTTGATAAAGCACTCTGGCTGTGGACGACAACCCTAGAGGCCACCTTCAGCCCACAATCACCATCAGCTCAGACCACAATCACCATCAACTTCAGACCATAATCACCATCAACTTCAGACCATAATCACCATCAACTGGGTGACCACCATCAACCATCAAACAAGGAACATGAAAAAGTTCAAACAACAACAAGGGCTGAAGAGCTAAAAAAAGATGTGGAAGGTGAAGTCAACAGTGGTTCCTGTGATAAATGAAGCACTATGTGATGTAACCCCCAAACTGGGACAGTGGCTCCAGCAGATCACAACATCTGAGATCTCCATCCAGAAGAGTGCACTCCTGAGAACTCTTTTTTCCTTCAACTTGGGCTCTCTACCAGAGGTCTGGGAACTTGAGAATCCTGAAAAGTATCTTAGCTGTCCCCAGGGATTCATTAAAAGCATTCATTCACTGAACAAGGTGAGAATGGAAATATAATAACAAAAAAGCTACCTTCGCTAAAGGACGACACTAAAACCCAGTACAAAGACAATAGCATGGACCATAAAGTGTGAAGTGTGGTATATATAAAAAAAGTATCTGTGTGTGCGCGTGTGTGTGTATATATATATATTCTTTAAAAATGCTTTTTCCTTCTCTTTTGCTCTCTTTCCCCCTCCTCCATTATGTAGTTTTCCATCTACCAACCTAGAGCCTGAATGTTAAGATGAACATATAAAACTTAGCCTAAAGTAACCTAATGTTGATCCAAAGAACCCAAAAAAAACCACTTATTTTTAAAAAATGCTGACGATGATAGCAGAAGTTTAGTGACACAAATGTAGCTAGAAAGGAATTACATGTGGGTTGTCACACTCACTCCCCCCATAATGGGGAATTCCAGTGAGTAATGGGGTCAAAATGAGGCATTGTTCTCCAGTCATCGAAAGCTAGGGTTCCACATTTTATTAAACTCCGAGCTTGATGCAGAACACCCCTGCTAGCGTATCTCTGCTCTGCTTATGCAGAGTTAAATTCTCACGTGTGGGGTATTAATATAAAAGTAGAAACAAAACTGAGTTTGATAGATGTGATGGATGTGTTCATTTACATAAATGTAAAAAAAAAATCAGTACTGAACTCCTCATTTGCAGGACAGTGCAAATCAAATTGCAAATAATTTTGCTATACCTTTATTGTTCAGCCTGGAAGGAGGAGGCTTTGGATCCTGATCATCATCTGTAGTGCTTCCGTAGTCACTCTCTACTTCAGGTTCATCACCTGCAAACTGACGCTCTCCACAGCTAACGGTTTCTTTATTCAATCTGGAGGAGAAACAAGGAATATGTTCAAAATGAACACATCACAAGATCAGCTTTGTAAAACTCAAATGGTTTAGTCTTTGTTGCTGCAGAGATTATTTTCATGTAACATTGTAACAATTTACTTTCATGTCATTTAAACATTGTATTTTATGGATTACTAAAAATAAACAATAATGATTATTACAGTATTTTTTCTGTGATGAGTTATAGCCCTTCTGTTGTTGTTTTTTTTTTAAATCACAACTTTAAATAAAGTACAGAAATACTAGGCATGACAGGTGAAAGAATATGGACTAAATTCCAGTCATGTTACTGGTATTGAAATAATCCGTTAACAATCCATGTTATTTTATGAAACAACTGTTTGTGGTTTTAATGGGACAAAGGGCAAATATATGTACACATATTACAAAATGCTCTCTCAAAAATCTCAAGATTTTGTCCATGAGATTCATTGTGAAAGGTAAAAGTCAGTCATCTAATGTGTTACCTCTGCTTCTCAGCTTCTTTTTTGTCCTGCAGATGTTTAATTGTCTCCTGGAAGGTGCGGATTTTGGCTTTCTTCTCATTGAGGACCAGCACAAAGCGGCTGTACAGATCCCTTTCCAAAGTCTCCTTTTCTTGAATATACCGTTCCATCCTGTACAGAGTCATCAAGGACATGCTTTAGAAAATGAACAAATTCATTAATAAATGCATGAATATATTAAAGTACATATAGTCTAGTTTTACAGTATGCTAAATATAACAAAACAGATTTGAGTATGAACAAAACTGTAAATCAGGCTGAGATAAGTCAACAGCTGAGAGTTGACAGACCACTAAAACAAAACATCATAGAAAAAGTGTGTGAGAAATATGAAAAAGAACAAAAACAGTCACAGGTGTGGAATGAATTACTAATACATTATTTATACCTTTGTCTGGGAGGCCCTTGCACAGTGGTCATGTGAAATGCTCAATATTTGATGCATCTGAAACTTTACCAAATAGGGATTATCTCACAGTTAAACTAAGTGTGCGCAGGGAGCACAGGATACTGGAACTAGACACATTAATAATCAGATTTTCCATTACCATTATCCAGTGCTCCACACAAGCAGTAAAGCACATGAACTACTATGTCTCAATTATCCATTATTTTGACTTTTTTTTTAAATCTTAGCTCTAACTGTGACTCCTAGTCAATAAATCTGTGGTCTAGGTGGTGATGTCACTACTTTTATTCACTATAAGTCATATACAGGAAGCAACAACATAGCAGTTTCCTTACACCTGCGTACCCACACACATACCATACACACGTTCGCGCACACAGACATACCACACACACACACCACACACGCTTGCACACACATTCGCTTGCAGACACACATACCAAACATCCTCGCGCGCACACACATGCTTGTGCACACACGCACACAACACACACGCTCTTGCACACATGCACACCACACACACGCTCGTGCACACACGCACACCACACACATGCTCGTGCACACCACACACATGCTCGTGCGCACACACACATACCACACACACATACCACACACACGCTAGAACCCATACACATACCACACACACACACACACACAAACATACCCACACACAGACCACACATGCTAGTACCCACACACAGACCACACACCATGGACTCTCTGCATTTGAGTGGTATTGGCACACCAACATTACTTCATACTGTCACAAGTGCTTTGGATAGGACTGCAAAATAAGAGTTGCTCAAACATGGTGATTCACCAAAGAGGAAAAGAGTCCTGTGAGGTTTATGTTCACTAGCAATGGCAGATGCAGGAAAACTTGTCTCACACCGAAACTTTATGCATAGTGAGGAAATGGAACATGTTATGTAGCATATGTCTGTATAAACACAAAGCACTTTTTTATGGTATCACCTAAAACTAGGAATGGGTCAGTCAAACCTGATTTTTGTTCTAATGGGCACAACAGTTTTTTAAATTAAATAATAAAGCTATTTTAGTAACAAAAGTCTTTACCAATAAAACTCAAATACTATGGTAATAAGTTAAATGAAAGGGATGAGAATATCCAGTGTTAGTGTCTTTGTTGTCACTGGCTGTATTTATCATAATGCTGTTCACATGCTGGCTGGCAATCTAAAGTCACATTTCTATGCAACTAAGTGTCGAGCAGTGAAATGATATGGATCTGCTGGGTTTGTTCACTACATGTGAAGATATGACACTTTGATGCAATTGTTATACAGGCTGTACATTGACTACATAGTATCAAAGTGTCAAACCATGAAAAGTTATAATACATTTACAAAAATGTGAGGGGAGTATATAAAATATACTAGTATATAAAATGTGAGGGTTGTCCTCACTTTTGGGAGACACTGTATGTACTTGCTGTCTGCAAAAGGCCTCAGATTAAGTTTATAGCATAAGGTTATACAGGTGCTGGTCATAAAATTAGAATATCATGAAAAAGTTGATTTATTTCAGTAATTCCATTCAAAAACTGAAACTTGTATATTATATTCATTCATTACACATAGACTGATATAATTCAAGTGTTCATTTCTTTATGAATTTTGATGAATATAACTGACAACTAATAAAAATCCCAAATTCAGTATCTCAGAAAATTAGAATATTGTGAAAAGGTTCAATATTGAAGACACGTGGTGCCACACTCTAATCAACTAATTAACTCAAAACACTTGCAAAGGCCTTTAAAGTCTCTCAGTCTAGTTCTGTAGGCTACACAATCATGAAGAAGACTGCTAACATTGACACCTTGCACAAGGAGGGCAAGACACAAAAGGTCATTGCTAAAGAGGCTTGCTGATCACAGAGCTCTGTGTCCAAGTACATTAATAGAGGGGGAAAAAGGAAGGAAAAGATGTGGTAGAAAAAGTGTACATGCAATGGGGATAACCGCACCCTGGAGAGGATTGTGAAACAAATCCCATTCAAAAATGTGGTGGAGATTCACAAAGAGTGGACTGCAGCTGAAGTCAGTGCTTCAAGAACCACCACACACAGACATATGCAAGACATGGGTTTCAGCGGTCACATTCCTTGTGTCAAGCCACTCTTGAACAAGAGACAGCATCAGAAGCATCTTGCCTGGGCAAAGGACTGGACTGCTGTTAAGTGGTCCAAAGTTATGTTCTCTGATGAAAGTAAATTTTGCATTTCAAGGTCCCAGAATCTAGAGGAAGAGAGGAGAGGCACAGAATCCACATTGCTTGAGGTCCAGTGTAAAGTTTCCACAGTCAGTGATGGATTGGGGTGCCATGTCATCTGCTGTTGTTGGTCCATTGTGTTTTCTGAGGTCCAAGGTCAACCACGATGTCTACCAGGAAGTTTTAGAGCACTTCATGCTTCCTGCTGCTGACCAACTTTATGGAGATGCAGATTTTCTTTTTCCAACAGGACTTAGCACCTGCACACAGTGCCAAAGCTACCAGGACCTGGTTTAAGGAGCATGGTATCTCTGTTAATTGGCCAGCAAACTTGCCTGACCTTAACCCCATAGAAAATCTATGGGGTATTGTGAAGAGGAAGATGCGATACGCCAGACCCAACAATTCAGAAGAGCTGAAGGCCACTATCAGAGCAACCTGGGCTCTCATAACACCTGAGCCACAGACTGATCAACTCCATGCCATGCCGCATTGCTGCAGTAATCCAGGCCAAAGAAGCCCCAACTAAATATTGAGTGCTGTACATGCTCATACTTTTTTCATGTTCATACTTTTCAGTTGGCCAACATTTCTAAAAATCCTTTTTTTATTGGTCTTAAGTAATATTCTAATTTTCTGATATGGTGAATTTGGGATTTTCATTAGTTGTCAGTTTTATTCACCAAAACTAAAAGAAATAAACACTTATTGACAAATATATCAGTCTGTGTGAATGAATATAATATACAAGTTTCACTTTTTGAATGGAATTACTGAAATAAATCAACTTTTTCATAATATTCAAATGAATAGCACCTGTATACGTTCTATTGTTTTTACAAATACAACATGAAAGATCATAGTTTTGCAGCTTTTTCAGAAGAGGGTGGGACGTTTCATTGGTGGGACATTTCTCCCATTGTTGGATGATGTGCAGGTTCTGTGTGATGTGCGGAACACAAGCGGCATAAGGCCACAGTCGAGCACTGGAACAGCAGACACTTGGACTGACTCTGTACAATATGTTGAAATTATACTACTACATAATGTATATGAGATATTGTTGTAATGTATTAACACCCAGTGGTTTTCCCCCCAATGTGGCATGCAATCACCCTTGTGGACAATTAAAAATGCAACAGCTGCAAATCTATGGACATGTATAAATAGTTCATGACTATATAATGAAGCAGATGTATTTACCTAAAATATTTAATCTTTACAATTTCAGATTTAAAATGACGTGGTCCTACTTTTCTTCCCAGAACTTTTACTAAAAACATCAATTATTAAATTCAAATTACATCAGTAAAAAGATCTAAAACACATAAAAGGAAGCCTCTTTTATAAGGTAATATAACGTCTTTAGCACTGAGAAGAAAGGCACTGCCGTGAAATCTGCTTTAGTTAAGACGTACTCTGAACTGATGTGCTCCTGTTCCCTCCTCAGTCTCTGGTTCTCCTCACGCAGGCGACGGTTTTCCTCCTGCACATGTGCGCTACACTCCAGGCCATAACTAATGAGCTCTCGGATGACTTCAGCCGGCTCTGGAACTGGCAGCAGTTCCACTGTGCCAAGTTTGAACTGCAAGAACAAAAAATGACAATATTCCATGTTAGGAACACATTGGTATTACAGTAGCATGTCACAAACTGTAGTGCAGTATACAGGATCATTAACACACAACTATAAATACAATACAAAGTATTAAACATAATGACAGATTTATTTATTATTGTTCTGCTGCATGCTTAAGAATGTGTCCAGTGAATCACACTACAGTTTTACGTTCATGTTTCTTTCATGCTTTCCATGTCAAATGATCCGTCATGTAAATGTGCAGAAATAAACCTACAAAGGCTGGTTAGTACATAATGCAGACAGAACTGAGCAGTTAGCAGTTGAAGCTCTACACAATGATGTTTTATGTGAGAACCTGAAGGAGCTTTTGCAAAAAGTTCACTTATATCCCCCTGAACATCTTGTGATACTGAGTACACTTGCAGTGTTGGTAACTGGATATAAAAAAGAAAGAAAATAGAAGATCTTTAAAGGATCATTACAATCTGTGAAAAACTCTGTACAGCAGGGATAGTCTGTGTTAAGCAGGGATAAAGCAGGGTTAGTCTGTGTAAAGCACGGAAAAAGCAGGGTTAGTCTGTGTAAAGCATGGATAGTGCTAGAAATTTAATAAGCAGATGGCCAGAAACGTGTCTGCTTCCTTGTGTTCCCAAAACTGCACCCTGTAGGCTCTCCCAGTCGTATCTTGTGAAGTTCTCAAACCGATCATCTTAAAAGTTAATCTTTTGTACTCCTTGCTTTTGATCATCACAATTCAAACAACAGAACCTTCAAACTTGGGCAAGAGGACACAATGAGCTCAGGTAGTTTTCTCTTTTTGGAGCCTGAAAGTCCACAACCTTAGTGAATTCTTCATTTCAGGGCTTGGAAAAAATCTTGTTAGTGCACCATCTATCATTATCACACTAAAACCATTTGTGAAAAGCAAGTTGATGAAGGTAATAAATTTAGGCCTGACTCAAAGCGTCAAGAGTCTTAAAAAGATACATATGGTCAGCTCTCTGAAAGGCCTTTTCAGGGTCAAGAGAAAGGAAACGAACACTGAGGTTAAAAGGACACAAGCAGGTAACTAGACCTCTGTCCAGTAACAGAATATCAAAAATGATTTGCCACACAACACAGAAAAAGGCTGGGATCCATAAATAATGGAGAGTAAATGATTATATAGAACTGCTCAGTGTAGAAAGAAAAGACTACAAAATAATGACATTGTGTTATAACTTCATTGTGTTAAATAATGATTGATGAGACAGGAGATGTAAATACAAAACATCATTTACATTTTCTGATCAAAGAATTATATGTTGCAAATGTTCAAACTGTCAAATAAATATTAAGGAAAACAATGTCTGATACACTAATGCTTCTGACGACATACTGGATGTTATATCAGTAAAAAGCAATTCAATAATGGAGTGGACCTTGGAGCTGTTCTTTGGGAAACGGTTCAAAATGTCATGAAGCCTCAGATATCATAATCAAATACGTTTATTTTGACATGATTCCAAATTATTTAAAATTTGAACCCTTCTTGAGGAAAAAGAGTTAACATTTATTCATACCTAGTGTGTGCCAACCTCTCCTTTACCCTGAGCCAGCACATTTCCCTAGAATCGTTAGGTCCACCATAAACCATGATCACCCAGTGATCAATTACAACGATGATATTGCAAATGAATAAAATCAACTTAAATTGTCAACAATGTATAGATGCATGTTACATCTATTTATGGTTTCATGATGACAAACCCATGATTTGCCAAATGTCAAAGGGCTATTGCTGGAACCAGTTAATATGGATTATTAAGGGCTAGGACTGGAACCAGTTAATATGGATTATAAAGGGCTAGGACTGGAACCAGTTAATATGGATTATTAAGGGCTAGGACTGGAACCAGTTAATATGGATTATTAAATTCTAGGACTGGAACCAGTTAACATGGATTATTAAGGGCTAGGACTGGAACCAGTTAATATGGATTATTAAGGGCTATTACTGGAACCAGTTAATATGGATTATAAAGGGATAGGACTGGAACCAGTTAATATGGATTATTAAGGGCTAGGACTGGAACATTGGTACAAACTTCAGTTAATTTGTAATTAATACTAATGCTTACTTAAAGAGAGAGGTATGTTATTTTATAGCTTGTTAAATGACTTATGACATTGCTAAATATTTCATTTGGGGAAGTGGAGTATTTTTTCATTATCATAGCTATAAAAATTATTTTTAAAAATATGATATAATCCACATTACTGTCTAAACTTGTAGGTGCTATGAAAATAAACCCCTCAAACCAGAGTCAAACCGATGATGCATCAAACGCATTTCAATGTTCATGAACACATGCTGCAGCTCAGAACAAAGAAAGGAAAAGATCACAGTTCTGTTATTTAAATCCTATAAAATTATAGTTAAAATACATATGATATAGAAATTAAATATAATTTCTACAGATTGAATTCTGGCATTTACCTATGAAAAGTAACTGAATAGGAGGAGAAATTAAGAAAGAAAGGAAATGGCAATCAAAAGAAGGGAAAGCACAAGCACTGATCCTGAGTGTTGCACGTAGAGCTCACAACAGAGCTAGCATTGTTCCTTTACATGGCTGGTCTGGAAAGCATTAGACAGTTACAACTCTGCAATCAATCAACCAGCCAGCACAACTTTCAGCAACGATCACCCCCTGCAAGGGTGCTGGGAACCAATCTGACTTTGTTTTCTAGGTGTCACGCAACATATGTGCCACACATGGTGTGGTGGGCTCCCATGTGGCTCATGACCTGGGCTGAGTTTCACTTAAATCCTCAGTATGTTTTTAAATGTCCATTATTTCTTATGCATTATGTCAGTATAAATGGCTATTGCACTCTGCATTGATTAGTTGAAATCTTACATGCATCTATTCGGGTCTTTTATGTTTTTGTAAAACCTTCTGAACTTCAAAGCCTCACTGACTGTACTTCACACTGCTAGTAGCAGCGTATTCCTGTACAACAGAGTTTAGTACCAAATAAGTATAAAACATAGAAATAAAACAGGATTTCAAATCTAACAGTAAGGCCCTCCAAAGACAAAGAAACACAACTGATTCTATTAATTTGGCAGAGCTACAAGGAATCAGTTTCATATTTAAGACAGAACTGCAAAAAGGGGACAAGCCTCTGCTGAATATACTAAACCAGACTGTATACATTAAATAAAGTGATAACACCTGAAGTGAAAATCTCAAGATAATCCCAGCAAGATCTTTTTTATTTAGCAAATCACACTATGCCACCTGCTATTAGCTGATGAGACTAAAAAGGATTGACTTTGTGCAACAGAACATTGAAAAGCAGTATTTTTGGGAAGGAGGACACAATATTAGGGACTTGACCAATAATTGGTGCATAAAGACCTTATTTCATAAATGTGCGTAACTAACACAACCACGATGTAAAGTGCACACGCGCACATTTCCGTCCTCTGGACCAACGTTCCACCCACAGCACTGTTAGAAATGTGGATGTAAAGTAATACACAAACCATTCCTTGGTATGTCTCCGTCACACCTGCACAAGTAGCACAACCAAACATCACTTCTGTATTCTGCCTCCATTTACCAAACACAACACCAGAACTGTCAGTGTGGGCCTGGAGGGACAGAGTCCAGCAGGGTTGGCGGTTGCTCTGCTCAGACACACCTACTAAACATGGTGATTTATTGATGCACTGAAGCAGGTGTGTTTAATATAACAGTAACACTGTAACACTGTGGTGTCAAATCCTGGTCCAAGGACACATGTTAGCAGGGAAGAGCCAAAGTTCATCCCATTTCATTAACTGTTAATTTATCAAACAAAACTTTGATCTTTCCAGAATGATACATGTAATCATACAAAACAAAAGTAGTGCAAGAATGCAGAAATTATAATCAGCTTAATCATGTTATAACAGCTAGCTTTTACCACCCGTTCTCAATAGTTTCTAGTTAATGGTCAGGCACATTAGTGAACAGGTTATTTGGAGACTTATTTAGACCACAGGCTGCATATACGGTTTATGATTTTGACATTTGACCAAGTTTCAGTAGCCATGGATCAGAACACCAAGGCCCCTGCCTTCAGCCACCACCTGGACCAGCAATCCATGAGCCCTGCTCCTCCACAATGAGAGGAGCCAGCTGAGGTGGGCTGGGCATCTAGGGTACTAGGATCACAGCTGTTGTTCATTTAGTTCAGGGTATACTTTCTAGATAGTTGGTGTTAGCATATTAGCATCACGATTCTAACTGCATTAGGCTTGTTAGCTATTCAGTTACCAGGTTGTGTTACAGATGTGTAGTAATGAACGATGTCACTCACTGGTATTTGACTTTTCAGCTCATAGTTTATGTGCTATAATGTGTACTAGTGTGTATTTGTTTGCTTTTAGAGTAACATATGGCTCAGACTACTGACTTAAAGGTGCATGTGTATCTACTCTAACTGTACATTAACCTCAGTGGGGATGAGATTGGTCAATGTAAGAATAAACTGCATCATCATAGAAATTGGTCAATATAAGAATAAACTGTATAATCAGCCAGTCCTCAATCAATGTGGGCTTGTGTCCTTGACTGTGTAGAAGATGTCATTTCAAGACGCAAAATTGTGAATGCAATAACCAACATTTTATACATGATAATAGAACACATACTTTCAACATACAATGAATGATTTGTAGGTGCACATTGTAAATGGTATGTGAACTAGAGGCCATTTGGACAAATCATCTTCCCCAATCTATTACTATTCTGTAAGCACCTTAAGAGTATTATTCCTCTTGGTAGTGCGGGTTTGGGTGAGTTTGCTCAAGTAACTGACACAATCCCTCTAATTTAGTTGATTTCTAAAAGGACTTACAGTGGATTCCACCATTACTGAGACTTTTATTTTGAAGAACCTTATTTAAATCAAAATGCATGCGTATAGGTATGTAAGAATACATTTGGAATAAGGCTTTGTCATATATAATATCTTGACATGCTGTTTTTTATTAACTGATTTGGCAGTGTAAGAAATGGGATCACCATTGTGAATCAGTGGCACTTCCCTTACCAAAATGCACGCACATCTTTCTGGTGAAGTTGCTCCTGAAACCATCTATTGGACTGGTAGAAATGTAGACCACATGTTGAAGAAGTCTACTCAAACATGGTTTTCAGTGTTTGTGAGAAATGTGAGAATGAAGAAATGCCTGCATTTGCTTCCACTGCAAAATGAAGGATTAAGTACATGTCAAATGTCGAAGCTGAACAACGCTGCTGGCAGAAGCATAATGCATGCATTCATACAATTTCATTCACTCCCACACTGAGATAATGACTGTCATCAATGTACTTTTCTAAGTTTTTGTTCCGATGCATGAGTTTAGCAAAATGTATGGTTCCCTTATGGTTTATCACAAGTAACCTAAAACACATTTTTTGTGCCCTCTAGTTGAAAACTCCAACAGGAACTCCTTTGTTCTTAAGGCAGTACTGTGATCCCTCTTGCTGGCTCAAAGACACTGCCTCTCTGCATTCAAAAATCTATCTTAGAGAATATCTAATATCATGAATATCTTGGAGGTAATATAGGCTTCAAAGATGTTTCTTTATGTTGTTTATTTTATTTCACCAGCTTTGCAGCTATTAATAAGTCTCCTGTGTTTTAAGGCCAATTACAACCACGTTCTTGGGCCAATGACAGCTTTGCTCATTTACATTTACACATACAGCATTTGGCAGATGCCTTGTCCAGAGCAACTTACAAAAGTGCTTCGTAGGCTCCATCAAGTACACATCCTCATGTCACAATAGATAAGTCCACCGTGAAATATATAAATAGAGAGGTCCACTGTTAAGAACAAAGTCTCAGGTAGAGTGGTAAATAACTTTTTAAGTGTGTATTTTTAAAGTACATATGTATTCATTCATAGGGTGTTTAGATGCTGATGGCAGGCAATGTAATGACATTGTGTTCATTTGAAGGAAGAGAAGCTTTTCTGTACCCTCTTGCTAAACGACACCATTCAAGTCTAGGAATGTTAATCAGTAAATTATCTTGCTTTTTCCCCAGAGATGGATGCCCCTACATTTCTCCACACTATCATTAAAACAATAAAACATCTGGCAGGATCCGTTCATGTGTAATACTTTATTTTCTCTGTACTAAACCAACAATAAAACATCTGGCAGCATCAATTCACGTGTAATACTCTATTTCCTCTGTACTAAACCAGCAACAGGTTTCATGCGTTTTCCCTGTGAGTTGTTACATAATTAAAGTGCAGTAATTGTTTAGAAAAACAGTAGGTAGCTTAGATTCACCATGCTAATACTATGACTCAAATCCTTTTACTTTTTAATGCAAAAAGGTGTTTTACTTCCATGGTATGCCTCCAATTAGGCAAACAATTCTGCCAAACTTCACAGTCACCAAATAAAAAATATATAAATATCTAATGTGCAAGAGAAACTCGATCATCCAGTTATTCTATACATTATAATCCTTCTATGTAACAGGGGTCTACGCAAGGCACTGAAAAATCACCATGTAGTACCTAGCAACTTACAATGATTCTCATTTGTATATTTTATAGTACTGCATAGACTACACTATGCATTTTTTATGTTTGCTAAAATATCAGAAACGCCAATATTCTCATGCTAGCATAGTGGCAAAAACCAAAATATTTTATCTACTTTCTTAGAAAATCACATTTCCGTCAGTTCCCTGTTTCACATTAATGCAGGTCTGATAACCATTCCATGCCAAAAAAACCCTAAATTGTGGAGAAGTTACAATAACTGAACCACAAACAACAAGAATGCTAACAAAAATGGGAAATCGGCACAATCAAAATGTTGACCAGTATAATTTCTTGAAACACAGTGCATGAAAAAGTATAACAAAGTCCACAGGCCTGTGTGCTCAGATTGCCCAAAGGAAAGCTAAAGATAAAAGAATGAAGGCATGCTAATCTTAAACCGTTCTGAAACTCATAGTTTTCACCTCTAGATCTGCACGGATCTCAGAATGGAATGTCCCTCCCCTTCATAACTACACCACATTGAGTGCCAACCAAGAGATGCTACTCACCGAGATGTCACTCTCCACTTTGTCATAAGACAGCTGGAGCACTGGACCACCGGCTTTCTCAGGAGTCAGGTGGAAGGTGTATGTGTGGGCTGCCTGGCTGTCTTCTGTCAGAGCCAGCTCCAGTTCATGAACATACCTCTCCCTCGGCATCTCCATCTCCTGAGCCTCCCTGGTTACATCCTCCTCTGAAACTACGGACAACTCACAAAATCACAGGAACTGAACTCTTTTCAGACAACAAATCTGATTCTATCAGTAGCACAACCAACCTTCACCACTCCATGCAGAGACGCTGTCGCAGAGAACAACAACAAAACCAGCTCCCAGATCTTTGGTCCTCTCTAACTTGAGGTAGAATGTGCACTCATGTTTAGTAGCAATAGATATCTGCCGTACAGTGACCTTCATAGCAAAAGGTCTTACAAACCTAAAATGTATAGAAAAAGGTAATTACTTACTATATTCCACTACTTTGAACATCACTCTTCCAGACAATTACACACTTCATTATCTTAATAAAAGTATGAATCCCAAATCATGTAATTAATCTAATATCTAAATAGGTTAAATCAAACTGTTGTAAAATCAGAGGATTACAGTTCGATATCACATCAAGAAAGTCATTACTATCCCAAACTAGAAAACTACACTGGATTAGCAGCGTAACATTCTCAGATGAAGCCGACCTAGAAAAGTGATAGAGGATCAGATAGATACCTTCTTTTTTTATTCGGAGGAGTCACAGTTTATCAGAGAACTGTAAAACTGAAGAATGTGAAAAAATGATAGAAATATCACATACAGAATAAGTATATACTGTCTTCTGTGGCAATAAAAATGTCTGTAAAAACCGCGAATGTAAAATAATCGTCACTTTCGAAGATACGAGCCACAAAACAGCATTTGGCAATGAGGGTTAAATTTGCTTGTAATTGCTGCTAGACGTTTAGAATACCTACTGATTTCTAGAATACTTAATGAATTCTAGAACACCTACTGACTTCTAGAATACCTAATGGATTTGTAGCTTTAAAACTGTTTGTGAAATTAACGTAACTAGTTCATCAACCCGACATTTCAGACAAACAAAACATAAAGGCAGTTAGCTAATTTCAGCGATGTAAACACCACTTACATGTACAGGCAGTTTTAAGAGTTTGCTACTGTTTACTGGGGTCAGTAGCTACGTTAAATTAGTTTAATCTGTTTTATAACAAATTCAATCTTTAACTCGAGCTATTTACCATAACTACCCCGTGTTTACAGTACGTGTTCAGATAGACCACGTAACTAGTTTGGTACGTATTCTTACAGGAAATGACGTGCTGCCCAAGTCGCCGGTTAGCTAGTTAGCTAGCTAGCTAGCCAAGAAATGTAAATACGTTTTAAACAGATCGCAAGCATACCATGAGCGAATTACTGAACAGGCTATCGCCCAGTGTTGCTAGCGAATGTATTTGGTTTGTATTTGTTTCCAGTCTCGTTGTAACGCCCTTGAAAAAAGTCTCTTGGATGATTTTTCGATTCTCCCGCGAAGTGAATTAAGTCATTTCCTCAATACACAGGAAGTGTGAGGTGGCTTGTAAGAGCTATTAAAATGGTAAGTACACAGCTTGTGTTTTATATTTCTTTATCTGACGTTACATTTTTGAGACGGTATTGTTTCCCTTGATATTGTTCGCTTATTCCATTTCGCCTTGCATAATGTTGCGACTAAAGATATCTCTATTGATCTAGCTATTAAACATGTTATGTCTACACCTTATTGACTTGACTGTTAGCTAGCAACTGCAGCTGGCTAGGTAGCTAAGATATCTGTGTAGCTATTAGATTAAAAACGTCAGTTCTCAAAGTTTCGGGAATGTTCGCCAGAAT
>JAOXYF010000015.1:15448587-15462549 GCA_028565775.1 Sternarchorhynchus goeldii
CAGTGATCAAACATTATTTGTCATTTGTCTAAATCGCAAGCTAAATGTCGCTTGCTATACTGTATCTGGAGCCATTCATCGTTAAAGCACATTTTGAAAATGTTTCCATGACATTTCCCATAATTTATGATGATTAATGTCTCTATATGAATTGTAATTGCAGCTACACGCGAAACGGTGAAAACGCGATGACTCTGAAATCAAGGTGTAGATATTGATCAGGTTGTATTTTGTTAACTACGTGTCTGCTTTCTTTCAGTCTGCCATTTTCAACTTCCAGAGCTTACTCACCGTGATCTTACTGCTCATCTGTACATGTGCTTACATCAGAGCACTAGCACCAAGTTTACTTGATAAGAACAAAACGGGGTATGTACATGAAATGGTCTAGAATCCATTGATGTTTAAATATCCTGAAAGTAATTGATCTTTGAGGTAACAAACTCCTATTAAGTGCCCCTGGTGGTTCTACTATTATTGCTTTTTGTAGGGCTTTTGTGTTCATATTCTTTTCAACTGGAGGCTTACTCTCTTTCTCATATTTATGTTATCGAGTTTATTAATGATATCCTACCAAAATACAGGTTGCAACACCATTTTGTTACATTATTAATTTATTTTCTGCATCAGTTCCTAAATCATCTGGATTAATATATATTAATAGGTCTATGCAAATTGAGAACTACTACATTGTTATTCACAAAAACACCCAGAGAATGTTTGTGTGTACTGTCTGATATCAGTAATACCTGGGCCTGTATAGCAATGAAGCAAGAGTGTGTGCTGAATCAGTAGCACAGCTGCACATCTATTGTCGAATCACAGCCATACTGATACTCAGTATATCTTAAAAATCTTCTGTGCGATTATTGCTTTTACATTTTACAATTCTACATTTTATACAACAGTTCTTCAATACAAATAGTGCCGTAATTGGATTTGGACTGGACTGTTGCCAAGCGACACATGGAAACACTTTCCTGCACACTAGCTTTGCTACTTTGTGTAGATCTATTACCCATCAGTGTTCAAAGTGGGCCAGTACTGAACAGTACTGACCAGTTTGCACTTATATGCTTTGGTGTACTGTGACTTTGTCTGGTGTATCGGCACTTCTTGCAAGCTCTTCAAACTCTTTTCTGCATCTCCATGTCAGGTTTTGGACAATTCAGAATGATCTTTCATAAGTTCCATTATCCAGGTGACACTACGATATGCTCGCCTGTTCTCTGTCTTTCTACAAGTATAGAACACGACAAATAATGCTGTTCTAAGTAATGTTAATTCTAAATAACAATGGTGGCTGGACTTCAGAACAGCACAAAGAGTCAGGCAATGCCACAACAGAGCTTCAGAAGCGGTACTAAATGCAGTCCGGAAGCAGCAAGCTAGAACCTCTCCTTTGGTGGCATAAGTGATTCCAATAAGTAAACATCTTGAGCAGACAGTAGCCTATGCTGTTATATCATTTCCTGCTCTCCATGGATGATCTCCTGTAACATTCTAGCAAACTTTCCTTCCCTTCATTCTCTCTGGAGTTTAAGTAATCTGATCTCTGCTTTTTCCACAATGGATTTTCAAGAATTCTAGTTTTAGCAGGACCCCTCCCCCAATCTACAAGCACAGATTTGCTGTTTTTCAGCACTGCATAGTTCCCAATAGCAATTGTCTGTCTGGTGAATTATTGGAAAGGGGAAAAAAGAATGTAAAACAATTGTGTTTTAAATCTTTTTTTCATTTTGTAAAACAAAGCATTATTCAACTCTGGAAATCCCAGTCTGCTCACAGATGTTGTATTTTTCTCTGTTGTTTCTGGTAATGCCAGATGCCAGGGCCTCTGTTTTTAAAGCTAAGTGTTTAGAGTCCTTCCCAAATTGATTGCTAAGGAAGAACAGAACAAGCAAAACACAGAACTTTTAACTGTTTGCTGTTTTGCTATGAGATATAAATAAAATTTCATGCATGTTGTTAGTTTCCCTTACTGCGGTTAGAATGGTCTGGTGAAGGCAGTATGTACTGCTTGTCTGTTGAACTGATTGTTCCATCAGTTCACAGGTCTTCACTCAGGTTGACTGGTTATTGCAAGTTATGTGCAATGTAAAAATGTAAATTTTAACATTTATGTGCACTGTAAGATTGTGAATTATTGTTGCTTGCAGTTTTTTATTGCAGTCAAAATTCAAATGTTGTATTCAGGATTGATTTTAATGTCTTGAGGTGCATCACATTTATATAATAAAATGATCTTTCTCTCTCCCCACAGATTTCTTGGAATTTTCTGGAAATGTGCAAGAATCGGTATGTTATGGCCTGTCTGAAATAATAAAGATGTTTTTCTTTACTTCAGAATGATGATGATGATGATGATGATTTTTCTCTTTCCTGTTATTTTTCAGGTGAACGGAAAAGTCCTTATGTGGCTTGTTGCTGTATAATCATGGCATTCACTATTTTGTTATCAGACTAGTAGAATATCATGAAAGAACTTTGCAAATGTTGACAAAGAAATTGTTCTATCTTAGATGTCTGTACACCAGGGAGTCTGTACTGGATCTCTTCTCATGTTTGGCAGGTCCTGGCGTTCTGCGGAAATGTTGTATTTATGCATCAGGACTAAACTGCTTTGCAATTTTTGCATTTCTCTGCCTTGTGGATTTTTTTTTTTTTAAACCTGATTTTTTGTTTGTGCCTTATTGCTCCTATCATCATTCTTTCATCTCCCAGAAACCGTTTTAATAACAAATTTATCGCCTTGGAAACGTTTCAGCACACAACGTGAACATTACAGTTGCACACGTGCACCTTCCCCTGCAGTCGCTCTGGTGAATCTGCATTTGAATACATTGTTACTCGACACACTGAAACATCTTTTAGATATACATTAATTAAACAAATACAATTCACTTTCTGTCTGTCATTAGTGGGCATACCAGTGAGCTGTCTACATTAAATTCTAGACTCATAACCAGGACAAATATCTTGGAGGATTGTGGTTTGGAGACAGTGACCACCAACGTGCAATGTTGGATGCACTACACCAGTATCTTTGTTTGTTTGGGGTTTTTTTCATGTCTGCAGCCAGTACCTCCCTTCACAGGACCTCTCCCCAGTGTTTTTGTGTAGTTAGACTGTAATTGGTATGTCAGGGTGCTGCAGAATTCCAAACAACCAAAGCAGTAAATTAAATTCTTCTGTATAATACGCTGCTTTGTGAAAATAACTTTAGATTCCTTCCTGCAAATGCATCCAGTAAGGTAGAATTGGTGAGTGGGGTGGTAGGGACATGACGGTCCTTCCCCAGGGTGAAAAATCAACATCATCATGATGCAGTTTACCTCTATTTACTTCTACACACGCGCACACACTCGATGTATGTACCTCGGCCATTTCACACTTTATATTAAGATGATGTATATTTAGAAAGTTTCATGTCTGTTATTTGTGGTGTTATGGTTATTGAAAATCCATTTATTCACTCACTTCTACTTGTGTCGTGCCAGTATTAAATAGTATGCACTGCTAATCAATAGTATGACAAGCTAGCGAGCCAGAAGGCCAAACAATCGGACTGAGGTATAGCGACTGCCTTTATGGCTACT
The DNA here is from genome assembly GCA_028565775.1 of Sternarchorhynchus goeldii. Taxonomy (NCBI): domain Eukaryota; kingdom Metazoa; phylum Chordata; class Actinopteri; order Gymnotiformes; family Apteronotidae; genus Sternarchorhynchus; species Sternarchorhynchus goeldii. The sequence goes on from JAOXYF010000015.1 coordinate 15,452,187, forward strand.
AGCTTTATGTCTACCATCCATAGCCAAGTATCTTTTATATGTAATATAATACTCCACTAATCAACCTTTCAGCATTGCTGCACTCTGCAATGCTGTTTGCGTCTGTACCTGCTGTACCAAAATGATTTCATCCTGCAACTTTTGGAAGAAACCAATACCACAGGGAAAGGGGGTGAAGTATGGTTGTGGTATGGGCTATGACATAGTTAGAATAATACATTTGATTCATAATAAATCACCATAACTACACATTATAAAAATTGTAATAAAATGTTTTTAAAAAGTTATACAGATATGAAAAATGTGGTGGGCCCTACAACCTGATGTCCTGCACCCTGTCAGATTAAAGCTATAGAAAAGTTTGTTCCGATCTGCATGTACGTATCAACTATCCCAGTGCAAGATGTCGGCTCTTAGTGTTCTACGTTCAAGGAAACCCAACTTGAAAAGTGTCTAAATCTGTCTTTGCTGATGTTTTGCAGATGAAAATGTGTTTTAATAATAGTGGTTAACTTTTAAGACATCAGCATGACAATAGAAATTATGCTGAATAAAAGGTTGATTCATCACTGATTCATTAAGATGCGAAAAGCTTTTTATTATTGTGCGCTGTGGGAAGTATAACGAAAATCCTATTCAGGATAGATCCTGCTGAAACCAATACCTTTGCCATTTTTAAAAGAGCCTGAGATACCCTTATACGTATATGCAGGACGCTTGTGTCACTGAGCACTGAGATACCCTTATATCTGCAGGACACTCATGTCACTGAGATACCCTTATATCTGCAGTAACACCCTCTCGAAACACCCCCTCATAACAAATCAAATCAAGTTTTGTATAGCGCCTTTTATAACCAATGTTGTCTCAAAGCAGCTTTACAAGCTCCCAGTGAGCTAGCCAAGGGCGACAGTGGCAAGGAAAGACTTCCTAAGAGTGGGGGGGGGGCCCATCCTCTTCTGGCCAACACCGGTCACCACGACAACAAAAATAAATATAAAGAACACAGAGTAGTAAAATATAATATAAAATCCAGGGCTGTGCCACAGTAAGGGGGGTGAGGGACCAGGAGTGCTGATGAGGGCCTCCATCCAGTTGATTAATCCTCCATCTGCGTCTGGATAAGTAGGAGGTGGTTGGTCCGGGGCAGGTAGCAGTAGAGACTTGTCAGTCCTTACTTAGTACCAAGCCAGACACCCCCTTGTAACACCATCTCATAACACCCCCTTCCTTGTGTTTTTCTTATAATGACAGTAACAGCTATTCAGACTAAAGATGGAATGCTGGGTTTTTCTTCTAACACAAATTCACACCCAAGCACAGTATACCAGCAAACCCTGGAACTAATATAGAGAAAGCATTACAAAGAACATTTAGAGCAGCTATGTATCTGTGAGTGGAACAAATGGACAGATATACAAGGTCATATTTAATAATTAAACTTTCACCAAACAAAGCATATAAACAGTTATATAATTATTAACAGTCATTAACTATAAGATAATGATTAAATTGCTATGTAATAGGCCTATTACAAAGTGATACTATATTGAAGCTTACAGCATGGATAGAACATAGATCAAAATGCTATTTTTTTATAAATTAAATGGAGTGATTTCAAATATTAAAATGTTATGTTAGAAATATTTTTGTGACTCAGTGCCGATGGGGGAAGTACACTGCACTGTGAAAACTAGCGACATATTTAATCTCTTACGCTGCCTGCCTTCCTGGAACTGCTGAGGCTGCACTAAACATTTGGAACAGGAATGACTGGCATCTCTGGTTTTGTTCCTTTTTCCACTATGACAGAAGTTTGAGTGAAAGAGGATGAAAACTAATACCATCCTAAATAGCAACAAGAAAAGAGAAACATTTGATCAGATAAACTTCAAAAAGCATCATACAGTTTGTTTCTTTTTGGGGGGGCAGGGTCCACTCAACATGGCTGATGGGTTCCAGATTAATAAAGAAACATAATCAAATGATTTATATACAAGCCACTGTGAATTTCTACCTACTGTGCTTAGGTGTGTAATTCAGTAACTTTTCAAAATCACAGAAGTATTATCTTCTTTTATGGCTATTGATCAGATTTAAAGAGGGTGCCAAATCAAAGACGTGTAAAAAGACGTCTTAAGTTAAAATCTTTTTGGTCAAAAGAGACAGTGAAAGGGATGTTTAAACTGTACAAGAGTCATTAGGGATGTTTAAACTGATTAAACTGAACATGGGAAAATGCTAGAGCTGTTATGAATGAGTCCTCTGTGCTTTTGTTATGTAATATAACCCCCTTCACATTAAATGTTTGTAGAATTGCATAATAAACATCACATAGATCTGAGCTGGCAAGATGTTAGCTGTCTTTTGCATTGATTTCTGTGTGGGGCAGTTTGCCTGCTCTACTGGCACATGAGTAACCAAAGAACCGATGGGTGTATTTGAGTGATCTACTTTCAATCAACAGACCCACTGTTAGAAGATTGCTGTGTACATGGTGCTAGAGGGGAATCACAAGTGATTCTGCACGATCAGTTCAAGCTGCTGCACATGAACTGCACCACATTGTCTGGTACCAAGCATTTCAAAAGCTGTTTAAAATATAAGAGTCATTGTTGTCTTCACCCCCCCCCCCCCTCAGGTCCCATGGAAGGATGTTGCCAAAGAACTTGATCTTGCTGACACTGCACCAACCTAGTCAAATCATTGTGAAAAAGAGGTCTGGATGTCATCACCATAATTGGCACAACAGTCATCCCTTAAGTAATCCCTAAAGCAGCTGTACACAGATCCCTGGTTTAGGTCCCCATGAGCAAAGCCAAAGGTGACTGTGGCAAAGAAAACTTGAGAGCTACAGGATGAAATCTAGAGAGGCTCAGAAGGCAAAGTCCATATATAACTAAACTGAACAAAGGATAAGAGAGGGCACTTTCAGTGATACCCCTTGATCCTTCGAGAGCTTAAACAAACAAAGCATGGTTGGAATCCTATGTTTAAAGATAAACCCTCAACTAAATTCAAATTTGTGTTCAAGCTTCAAGTTCTCAAATGGCTGTCTCACAGCCTGTTCCCATCAAAATTGCCAGTGCCAAGGACATCACCAGAGTACTTGTTGAGTTCACTTCTATCTTGCTTTGAAAACTAATGCAGTCGTACCTTTTTCATGTGTTCTCCATGTGTTTCCTGTGTGTTAGGGTTCATGTGTTCTCCATGTGTTTCCTGTGTGTTAGGGTTCATGTGTTCTCCATGTGTTTCCTGTGTGTAAGGGTTCATGTGTTCGTGTGTTCTCCATGTGTTTCCTGTGTTCTCTACGTGTTTCCTGTGTGTAAGGGTTCATGTGTTCTCCATGTGTTTTCTGTGTTCTCTATGTGTTTCCTGTGTGTATGGGTTCATGTGTTCATGGGTTCATGTGTTCTCCATGTGTTTCCTGTTTGTGCAGGTTCACATTTGAGCATTTACTGAGACCTGGACATTGCTCGTGAGCTCTATGAAGAACAAATACACCAGAATCTTCTTGAACGTGTAAACCAGGAGGGAGAGATCCACAAAGGTTACCTTCATGGGACACTCACACGTGGGAACAGCTTATTTACATAGGTTAACCTGCCGGCCTTTCTGTCTTTCTATAATAATAGAAACTTTTTCAGTGGATAGTTTTTCATCCGTTTGGCTCTTCCCGAGTGGGTACTTCGTCCTTCTTTCAGTTATCTGGTGTGGATTCAGATTTATTCATGTCAAACAAACTAAGCCCTACAGAACGTTTTTTAAATGATTACAACAATGTTGCTTAAAATGTTCTAAAATAGTAAATAACAGCCAGGAAGGACATGTTTATTAACTGTTAAACAGAAGGTCACTCTCTTTGGCAGAGCAAACGAGAGCACGAGTAAATCTTACTCTAAAAGTGGACATGCCCACTGCATGAAACTATTCCATTTGGCATGTTATATTTGGTCGTTTTTCACATGTAATATGTCTCCACTTTAAGACAAAAGCAACAGTGTTTCTGGTCTCCTCAGACATGAGTTGAGGAATGAAAAAGTTACATAATCACAGTTACCTTTAGAGCTTTAGATACTTTAGAGTAAAGGGACAATATTAAACAATTTCATTTAGTTTGGAAAGAATTTTCAAGGAAATGTAAAAAAAAAATAAAAATAAAAAAATTGATGGCCATGGCTTTGCCATGCTGGCTAATTACATGCACCTGTAAAATGGTTGGTTGTTTTTTCCCTACCAAACAGGCAGTGTGATCCAGTTTAAGGTTATGTTGAGATTTTTAATTACTACATACATGATGCATGATGCAAAGAGTTGTGTATTTGTGAATTTAACACTCTTAGGATACAAGGAGGTAGCACACCTGTGGAGGAGTTCTGTGAGGCATACCGCCTGCTTTAGATGAGTCATCATTGTGCATCAGAGAAAAACATGAAACTTTGGAAGAAGGGCTTTTGGAAAAAGACTGTAAAGTTTAATTGCTGCCATCTTATGTTTCACGGAAACAAATAACACATGCCACTTCTCAAATAGGAAGCAGCTGAATGTAAGAGCCATTATGGAGTCTTCAAATAAACTACAGCCAAATGAGTTGTGCCTGCTGTGTACCTGTGCAGATTTCAGAAAGTTAAAGAGTTCCACTCCCCAGAGTTTCCACTCTGTCTACACAAAGGCACAATGCCATCTATGCATACTGAGAAGGAAGTCTTAATTGTGATTTTTGCTGTATATTTAAGATTCCTACAAATGCCTGGGAATTTCTGAGCATTTTTTCATGGAACACCATCCATGCCACATTGTTTAAATTCACACAACATGGCTAAGTAATGCTTTTTTGTTTTCTTTTTGAAATTTAAATGTAGTACTAGGCTTTATGCAATAATGTGCTGTTAATATGTAACATAGACTGTATATACTAAATGGTTCATACATTTGTAACTGAATAAAACAAAGTGCCACAGTAAGTAGACACAGTTTATATAGAGTAGGGAAGTTTAAAGATTTCTCAATGAGAATATAGAAAGAAGCATTTCATTATTGAAACTTGCATATGTATGGTGAGATCCACGTGAGGTGACTCAGCCACGTACACATCCTAAACTCCTCATGTAAACCAAGGCCTCTCACTACTGGGCACTTGATTCACTCCATGTGGCACTACTTCCCTGTCCTGTCATCCAAACCTAAAGTGGCATTTTAACAAGACCAGTATGATGTTTTCTTCACACATTCACAACTGCTTTCTAAACTGCAACAATGCATCCATCTTTTTTTAACACCACCTTTAGAATATTTTAAAAAAACATCTAGGACAAATTTAAACATACACAAAGCATACAGTATAGCTCAGCCCTAATGAAAGCCATATGCATGGCCTAAAAACACAGAGAACAAGAAAATGGGGGGGTGGGGGCAATCTGGCAGTGCATGTGGATCATTTGTGACGCACAGCTCCTCTGGTTCTCCTTGGGGTCTTTTCTCCTTCCGAAAATTGCAGATGTTAGTTTGACTTACCATAGTTTCAGACATTTGTCAAAATATCTCATTAAAGTGATAAAAGATTTATGCTGTAAGGATGTAAAAGGCCTTGATAAACATTGCATTAAACATTTTGAAGGTCCTCACCCCAACACCCATGCCCATGTAAAACTTTCATGTGAAATTCCGATATACTCTCTAGCCAATGTTAATAGAAATCTTAAATAAATGTTTTGTGGTTTGTTAAAATATAAACTGACTACATTGTAACAACTACATATCAATCTGGACAAAGTTTGTCTTTCCATTTGAAGAAAAGAGGTTGAAGCTTTTCACTTTCCGTTACTTATTCTAGTTGATATAGTTGATTTTGCTCAGGGCTGTAAGGCCATCTGCTGGTCCAGGACTCTGATGACTACAGCTACTGTAGTTCTGCTACTTTCTTCCAAATGAGCAGCTCTGTTTAATTTGGCTGAAACTCTCCAGACATCTCAATGTAGTTGGGGAAGCTATCATTAAAGCCCATTATAAAGAGAAAAAATAGGTCATTTCTTTGACAAATCCAGAAAAATCGTTTTGTTGGCTTTAACACAAAGACCGCAGACTGACTAAATAAATTAAAGGACTTCTATTCCCATGACCCTAAACAAGTGCAGATGATTATGACTCAGAAATCTGCAGATTCATGTAGCAATTCAGAGGACTCACATACAACTGTTCGCTCAGTTCCACAGACTGTGACACAAAGGCACAACACAACTACTGACCAAGCTATATGACTACAGCTATGTGCACTGCTGCCATCTAACTGGCCATGGAGGTTGCATTGCAGTTATTGAAAATGACTGTGATGGTGGTGTGGAGGGAGCAAGACATGAGTGCATGATAGGAAGGTCTTTATTAACCATTAAGACACAAAAACAAATAGAAGGCACAGAAATAAATAGAAGGTGGGCGTGTCCCTCTGATGGTAGGGAGCAGGGGAGATGTGATATATATGGGTAAGTGGGTGTGTCCCTCTGGTGATAAATATAATAATCATTGTTCTCAAACTACAGATGATTCTCAAACCTTCCTTTGAAGGCCCTAAAAAACAGTAGCTCAGCAGCTAAAGCACATACATGCATCAGGTTTTAGTACAGGGTTTAGGCCTCATCACAGTACCAAGGCAGCTCTGTTTCAAGTTTAGGCCTCATCACAGGACTGAGGCAGCGCAGGATCGAGTTACTGGCCTATTGTTGGATGTTTGTGCAGCATTCACCTCTATAGATCACAATATTCTGTAGGTTTGATCATTGTTTTGGGATTAAGGGAACAGCCATGTCCTGGTTTACACCTTACTTGAACATCGTGTTGGGATTAAGGGAACAGCCATGTCCTGGTTTAAACCTTATTTAGCTCATCATTACTTTTTCACCATACACCAAGATTTTGATATCCCACAAAACACAACCCTGGTCAGAAGCCAACAGGTCATCACTTTAAATCACTGCCAGCCAGAAGTAAACTCTCTGATTATGTAATAAGCTTTGAATGCTTTGAAATAAGTCTCCAAATTAAAACATGTTTAAGGGTTAAATATCTTAGTGTAATTATGGACCCAGTATTTCATACACAACTCATATATTATATTAAGTAATATTACTAGGATGGCCTTGTTCCACCTCATGAGCATTTAAACAATTAATTACTATTATTACATGATGCAGAAAAGCTACTTTATCTGGTTGTACCACTGTGTGCATAAAGCTTCAGTTATTTCAAAATATAGCAGCCAGAGTTTGTAATAGTACAAGAAAGTTTAATCGTATTACTCTTATTTTAGATACACTTCAGTTGCCCCCAGCATATATTGCACTGATTATAAAACACTTCTAATGACCTACAAAGTAATAAATGGTACATCCACCACAGGGGGCAGAGCCTTTTCCTATAAAGCACCCTAGCTGTGGAATAAACATCCTGCTAATGCTCAAGACTCAGAGACTAGGCTAGCTGATGAAAACCTATTTGTTTAATCAAACATTTTATTAAATCCCTCTCATCTGAGGTGTAGTGTAGACCTGGGGGTTCATGGGTATTGAGAGTTTTGGTAAAGTGGAATGTTGGTATCACTTCACCTCTTTTTGGTCACTGAAGTTTGTCTCAGCTGTTGTGGTTCCTTCACCCCATCCATCCACTTTGTCATCTTGGACAGCTGTTCCTGAGTTTTTCCTGAGCCAGATGGGTTTCAGATACACCTGTATTCAGACTACAAACCCAGAATACACTTACGCTGCTTACTTGTTGCTATTAGTTATTTTGTTCTTTATTGTTTATATTGTTGCGGTCATGGTGCTTGGTGTCAACCAGAGGAGGATAGGCTCCATCTTTGAGTCTTTCTAAGTTTCTTTATCACACTCTTAGGGAGTTTTTTTTTTGGCACTGTTGCCTTTGGCTTAGACTCAGACATCTGTAAAGTTTGTGACAATAGATGTTGTAAAAAGCACTATATAAATACATTTGACTTGTTCCTTATCAAATACTGGCACTATAGTGGAGGAAATAATTATGTCATCCATATGTGATTTTGTAAGCTTGCCCACTGACAAAGAAATGAACATCCTATAATTTTAATGTGATTTTCTGGATTTTCTTTTCGATATTCTCTCTCTCACTGTATGTTGTCAAACATAACACAGACTTGTATTAACACCCACTGGCCACATTGCTCTACATAAAATGTCAAATACTTGTGCCTATGCTTTCATCCTCAGTGTGTGTCTGTCTATGAGTATGAGTTTTCCTGGTAAGTGTTTTCATCAGAAATCATCCCACCATCAAATTTGTGAGTTTTATAAAAAATGGGAGCTTTCCAGTGCCAAATTGTATAATCTGCTTATTTCCTGTTATTTTTTATTTATTGAGAAGATTAGATTAGAGAGAGATTCAACTTCATCGTCATTACACATGTACGAGTACAAGGCAACGAAATGTAGTTTAGCATCTAACCAGAAGTGCAATAAGCAGCAGTGCAGAAGTACAATAAATACAATACACACAGAATGTAGGCAGAGCTTTAACTGCTGCCAAGTCATCCTTCTACAGAGAGAAGTTGGAGGCATCTGCATCAGATCCACGCAAGCTGTTCAACATCTTCTCTTCCCTCCTCAACCCATCCCCTCCTCCTTCACCCACCTCTCTTACTGCAGAGGATTTTGTTACTTTCTTGGAAGAGAAGGTCAATAAGATTCGCTCTTCCTTTTCCCTGGCACCTGTGACCACCGTGTCCCATCCTACCCCTCCCTCTTCTCTACCCTTCTTCTCTCCTCTCTCAACTGAGATGGTGCTTCAGCTGCTGAGATCCAGCAGTCCCACCACATGCCCTCTGGATTTCCCAGGAACTTCAACCTTTCATCTCGACCATCATCAACAACTCCTTATCTTCAGGAATCGTCCCATCATCATTCAAGATTGCTAGGGTGGTGCCCATCCTAAAGAAACCCAGTCTTGATGCCACCAACATCAGCAACTACAGACCGGTATCTCTCCTCTCATTCCTCTCAAAGATTATTGAACGTGATGTTCACAACCAGTTATCCTCCTATCTCTCACAGAACCAGCTTCAGGACCCCAACCAATCTGGCTTCAAGCCAGCACATTCTACAGAAACTGCCTTTGACACAGTCAATCACAAGATCCTCCTATCCATCCTTTCAGACCTTAGTATCTCGGGCACTGCATGGAAGTGGTTTGTGTCCTACTTGGAGGGACGCTCCTACCAAGTAACATGGGGGGTTCCACCTCCGCTCCATGCAGACTCTCCACTGGTGTCCCACAAGGCTCAATGCTGGGCCCTCCTTTTTTCACTATACACTTGCTCACTGGGCAATACAATTTCTGCTCATGGCTTCTCCTACCACTGCTATGCTGATGACACCCAGCTCATCTTTTCCTTCCCATCCTCTGACCCACAGGCTTCAGCCCGGATCTCTCCTTGTCTGAAAGACATTGCATCTTCGATGACGGCTCACCACCTCAAGCTCAATCCAAGCAAGACGGAGATGTTGTACATTCCTGACGGAGCTAATCCTCACTGTGATCTTTCGTTTTGAGAACACCCTGATCACTCCATCTACTGAAGCACGTAGCCTTGGAATAGTTGTGGACAATGGGCTTTCTTGCATGGCTCATGTTGCAAACGTAACGCGGTCATTTTGACCATTCAGTCATTTTGAGTTAGCTATTCACAGAAGTATCTGTTAATGAAAACCTATGATCAGTAATCGATGATTTGTACAGATGTAAAGAGAGAATAAGACAAATTATCTATGAATGGAGATAAATTAGTTCTGTGTCTACTTTCCTACAAGTGGGCACCCAGCCTAGTTTGCTCCAAAGGTACAGTGCAGAATGTTCAGGGAAGAACAACAGCTAATGGTTTTATATATAAATAAATATATATATATATATTTGTGTGTATAATATATACATACACACACACACACATGTTCCTAAATGTCAAGGTCATTGTGTAGTCCTATGTGAAATTATCCTAACAGAAGTGAAATCGCAGTATTTTAAGCTTATTTCATAAATTGTATATATTCTAAAGCACAGTATAAAAACTTAAATGATATAATTGAAAAAGAACACTCATCAAAATTAGAGAACACTTTCAGATACCTGCAAATTATTAGTGTTAATCTGGCACCTGGTGCTAATTTCCTTAATTATCTGACAAACCGTATTTAACTGGCAGCCTAACTTGCCAGTTTTTATTAAATTTGCAAAAATGGTGAGCCGTTCCAAAGTGACTGAAACCCTCCGGCAGCAGGTTGACCAGATGAAGGCCAAAGGGGTGACCCTATCAGCCATAGCAAGAGAAGTTGGTCGTGTGCTGTGC
>JAOXYF010000016.1:0-17146 GCA_028565775.1 Sternarchorhynchus goeldii
ACGAGTGAGACCCGCGTCAATAAAGGGTACTTACCTTTTATGATAAAACTTACTTTTCTAAACCCTAACCCTAGCCACGCCCCTCCATAACCCTAATTTCAGGCCTTTTATTGGCTATTCTAACACTCTCCTCCCCTACACTAGCCCTAAACTTAACCTCTCACCTCCCCTAGACCTGCCCCTAGCTCCGCCCATCCCTAACCCTAACCAGTCTGGAAATGGCACTTTCCGACCTCTACGAAACCTCTACGTGGTGCCATTCGATAGAGCACATGCCAAAACCCCAACCTAGGACTTGGTTTCAAGTCTCTAGCACCTTCCTGTCAAAAGTTATTGCAATCCAGCACTTGCATGGGGCTTTCATCCCTTATTCCCTAACCCTAACTCTTTTTTTCTCTGATTTTACCTGCACTCAACACTGCCCCACTCATACACCCTTATGAATAAGACATGGCGCGCCTGTGCTCATAAAGGTTATATACCTCTTTCATTAAAACTGTATTTTTTAACCTAACCCTAACAGTACTGGGGGAAGTCATTGTATCCTTTACAAAACCTAACCCCAACCCCTAACCCTAACCGTCTCCCTTCCCTAGGCCCCTAACCCTAACCTCTCCCTCCCCTAGGCCCCTAACCTTAGCCCCTAACCCTAACCTCCCCCCTCCCTTAGGCCCCTAACCCTAACCTTTCCTCTCCCCTCAGGACCTAAACCTAACCTCTCCTCCTCCCTATTCTACCCAACCTCCCTTTGTTTTCCTGTTTTTAATTTAATCTATTCATTTTTCTTCTTTTTCTTAGGTTTTTTTTAGGAGGGACTAGTTATTGTGACGTAGAACCGGGGGACCATGGGAACAATATCTTTGGGAAACTTTTCACTGGTGTGGGTTTAACCTTTATGTTTGTGTGGTGTTTTTATTACTTAATTATTTTCCCCCCCCCTTTTTACTTATTCCTTTTATTGGGCATTTTATAGCTCTTATTTTAGCACTTATTTCCCAGGGATAGGCTTCTGGATGGTCAACACCAGGATTTTGTCCCTTTACAGGTCCTTCCTTTTCCAGGTTTCTTTTCTTTCCATTCTCTTTCTCTTTTTTATTTTTCCTTGTTTTACCTGCACTTAGAACCACCCTATCCATGCACGCCTATAAACGGGACCCGGCGCGCCCGTGCCAAATAAAAGGTTTTTACCTTTTGTAATAAAAACTTTATTTTTCTAAACCTAACCCTAACCCTACCCTAACCCATTGTATCCTTTACAAAATCTAACCCCAACCCTAACCCTAATCCCCTACCTACCACTAAACCTTACCACTTTCCTCCCGGCCCCTAAACAAACCCCCCCCCCTTTTTTTTCTCCTCTTTGGGCCCTAAGCCTACCTTCCTTTCCCTCCCAGTCCCTTATATATTCTTTACCCATTTTCCACCAATCCCTGACCTTCACTATTTAACAAATTTCCTTTCTTTTTTAAAAAAAAAACACAAATTTCCAATATGGTCGGTGTGCCAGTGCACAAAAGATTTTTAAATCTTTATTTTAAAACACATATTCTTCAACCTAACCCTAACTCTTTAATAAAACAATTTTTGTTCAATAACCCAAATTCCTAGGTTGGTCGGTGTGCCAGTGCACAAAAGATTTTCAATCTTTTACAAAAACCTACATTTCCTAACCTAACCCTAACCCTAACCCCTAACCCTAGCATGGTGGTACTCAACCCTTATTCTAATTAAGCAATTCTAATTAAACAATTTTAATTCTAATTAAACAATTCTGTTTGCAAACTGTTAGAGAAGGGCTTATGTCTCTCCCTAATGAATATTAACAATATATTCATTAAAAGTTAATAACATTATATCAGAATTAATGCATTTCCACTATACAGTAAATGACACTAAAAATGTAAAAAGACAACTAATGCTATTAGACTAAGCATTTAAAATTGTAGCTGGTCACTGATATTTCTATTTTTGATTCTAAATTAAGTAATTGATACTTAATAACCCATTATTATTTGCATCCTTAAATAAAATACCTTTAAATGTTATTATTATGAAAAGACATTAAATAAACACAAAATCGAATGTGTTTACAAAAATAAATAAGAAAATTAAAAAAAACGGTCAGTATATATTTTTTTAGGTGTAGTTGCTTATTTAACACCTTTACATTTTATATGAAAAACCCCATCCTAAACTTTGAAAATCCAATGTTTCTGTACAGGTGCAAAGAACTACAGCAAGGAAATGCAATTTGAGCAATCTTTGTGGTTTTGAATGTGCACACACATGCGCGCACACAAACAGCGGAAGAGAGAAATACGTACTTCATCTGGGTTATACAGGATGTACAATGGTGGAACTTGTCGATTACGTTGCAAGCAAATACAAGAAGACGGGTGTTGAGCTAGATTAAGGGTTAACCATATATATTGGAAATATAAAAGAAAGTGAAGGAGAATAAGAGAAAAATGGAGGAGGACATAAGAAAGAGAGGTTTGCTATATTTACAGCAGCAGAGGTTTGGCAAGGTAAGACAACATGCTAAACAGGAGACTGTTGATTTCAAATAGATTTTAATAAGTAACTTATTTCCCTTCACTCTTTCCCTGTCATCATTTGAATCTGTTATATGTATATATAAGCTACCACTAAACTTATTTGTATGTTTGCAAAAAAATATTTATATTGTTTTGTAGGCTATTATTGACTTATCAGTCTCGTACACTGTTTAGTAATAACTTCAAGCTGTAATTTTGCAATTGCCTGTTACCAAATTAACATCCAGGTTTTTACAATATATAGTGTATGTGGAACTGGTACCCACTAACAATAAGCCTAATCTGCAGTGTCTTTGCAAATTGTTTTCTGTATTTCACCATTGTGAATAATTTAACTGTGTAAACATTGTGTAAATATTTTCTGTGTAAACTGTAATTATGCACATGGACTTACTTAAAAAGACTTACTTAAATATTGGCATATATTAACTTCTGCAAAGTCGATGTAACCAAAAGTGTGGTTTTAAAATGTTTTCTGAAAAGTGAGCAATGGGTACCGAGAGAACTGCAGTCATGCTTGCTTGAGAAGAAAAGTCCCTTAAAGAGCAGTAATATGGAAATATTGAAGGGGAAAATAAAAACATTTCTGATGATTATTAAAAAAGCAAACCATAGATAAGATAAGATTGAGAAATACTTCTACAGTGGCAATGCAAGGGTATCATTGGCTGGTTTGGATCAAATGATGCAGATGAAAATAAGGAAGTAAATTTTTATTTCTATCAGTCTAGAGATGCTGGATGATCTTAACAGACTTTAAAATAGATTCGATGTAAGTGATTCTAAAGGAATGTGAGAGGCCTTTAAATGGCATTTAGTTTTATCTTCATATAAAAATGACAGACAATGAGTTCACTCTGCCTAAGAAATCATCGGGCCTAGATAAGTTGGGAAGCAGAGTAGTAAGAGATTGTAGACACCAATTTAAAGGACTTTTACTCAGTTATTCCAGAGCCTGTTGGATGAGGGAATAGTACCACACTTTTGCAAACTGACCAATATAATTCCTTTTCCAAAAAAGCAGATACATTAGTTTTTAATGATCTTCAGCCAATAGCTCTCTCATTAACCATCCCTCATGAACTGGAAAACTCATCAGCACCACAGACTGGATGAATCTGATGCTAGAGTATATATCAATAGAAAAATTATCTGCATCCCTCAACAACAAAACTCAACAATTCAATTTAAAACTCGGAGACCTTTCATTAACTTAAAAAGATTAGAACCAGTAGAGTTATAACCAAACACTAGAGTAGATCCATACCACTATAAACAAAACAATCTATCTCCCTTTACCACAACCTAAAGCACATTCCTAAACTCACACACACTCACTTATGAACACACTAGGTTTAGGGTTCAAGTATTATTATTAATACTACTAATGCTACTACTACTATTCTACTAATACTAATATTTCCTATGCTGTTATGACATTCTTTTTCAGGGTTAACCAGTAAGAAAGCTGAAAGTTGAAATTGCTTGGGTCTGAAGAGGGGGAGGGGGAAGAAAAGAAATTGTATATTATACCAACCTATGATCTATGATCTATTGGTGTTTTATTATCCTGTGATCTATGATCTATTGTTATTTTGCTTCCTGGAATTTCTAACCTGGCAAATATTCACTAATAATGTATTATGTAAAGTATTCACTAATAATGTATTATTAAGTATGTAATGTAAAGTATTCACTAATAATGTATTATGGACAGCACTGTCAAGCATTAAGTAAAAGGCATTAAATCCTAATCTGCTTTGTTCTTTTGTTCAATATTCTTCCTCCTTTGTTTTTTGTTCAATATTATTCCTACTTTGTTCTTTTGTTCTATATTATTTCTTACACTTTATTCTGTTTGGTTTTCTTCTGTTGCAGAAGTGGAGGAAGGTGTGGTCTATTCTGTACCAGGAAAGTACTTGTTCCATCTCACGTCTAGAATTTTTTGAATCTAAAGATGCAAGTATTGGCACATTGGAGAAATCAAAATGCAAACAGGAGAACAAGAAGGTCAGTAAAATAATAATAAAAACAGTACATCACACCTCATACAGCTAGGGTCATTTTCCTCTGGAACAAAACACCCCGTTTCTTCTGAAAACACTTGTTTGTGTATGTGTATGAACCCTTGTTTGTGTGTGTGTGTGTGTGTGTGTATAAAGTTTGTGTGTGTGTGTATAAAGTTTGTGTGTGTGTGTGTGTGTGTGTGTGTGTATAAAGTTTGTGTGTGTGTGTGTGTGTGTATATATAAAGTTTGCTTTTTCTGTTTCATACACGTTTATGCACAACAACATGTACTAGAACATCAGTCAGACATCTGTACAATGGCTGTTGTGTTGCTATAAAAAGTGTTATAAATAAATTTGACTTGAATTAACTTGATATTACCACATAAATAATGAAGCCATATATAGAGCCATTTGACTTCCTTGAAAAATGCACAGGTACACAAAAGTTAAATTATGTTAAACTGATTCATAGTGCAAGCAATACATATGATACTATATTAATTACATGTGCCAATACATTAGTGATTACATCAGAGCTAGCTTAATTCAACCCCTTTACCTACCATACCCACAGATAAAACACACTTTGCTTTTAAAACAACCACATCACCTCTACTCCTGCACTACTCATTCAGCATGTAATTCAAATCCCCAGGAAATCTGTAAAGTAAAAGACAAGCTTTGTTACATCTTTTAACTTCATGAATGCTACTATTAGTGAACAGCATATATAGCTGAATGATGTCACACACTGCAGAGTCTGAATGCTGAAGTTATAAAGTTGTTTCTCCTGATGCTGTAGGTTATAAAGCTGAGTGACTGCATCTGTGTGTCAGATGTTGATGTTGACGGGTGTCCAAAGGACTGCAAGGCCTTCAGAGTGGAGACTACGGAGAAGAATTTAGTATTTGCTGTAGAAAAGACTGAATTAGACGACTGGATGCAGAAACTGTGTGAATTAGCATTTCCTGTACGTAAGTTGTGCAAAACTGTTTGTTAATGTCCTAAGACAATTTATTCTTCTGACACATTGTGCAAAAAAATCTACCAGGAATGAGGCACTAAAATGAAAACATTTTTTTCTTGTATCTTTATGAAAGGTTTATCTCTCTCTAACTCATTTTACATGCTTTGTTATCACTCGTTATCATGTTGCAGACACAGGTTTACTTCCCAGATACAAGCATACAGCACTTTGCGTGTAAATGAGGAATTGCTGAAACAACACATTTGTGTTAATTCAGGAATTAAATATTAGGGCTTTTTATCTGCATGCAATAAAATATACTAAATATACTAAAGGCTCTGTTATAGCTACAATAAACAAGCCAGGTGAACGTTTTATTCGCTCAGATATATGTATTTTCCAGTTTCAGCATGCAATCCTTTTGGTTTTTGTTAATGAGAATGAATTTGACCAACATTAATAATTAGATTATGATGTTTATGCACAACTGAGTCCCCCATAAACATTCATTATACTAGCATATATAAATATAAGTTGGTAAAAGAGTTATAGCAAGACACCTGTTTAGCTACAGAAAGGTTTGCCTTAAACAGGAATTTTAACCTGGTAAGACTCCTGGATCTGGTTCAACACTCTGCCTTGGGACACATTGAAAAGATAATGCCATGTTATTCTGTTGTATTAGTGAAGGACCAATTCAAGCGTTTTCTTGGATGCCCTTCCCTAGTCACGACCGATACCCGTGGCACAGACAGTCTGCACGCCACAATAGTGTAGTAAGCATGTCACACTGAATCATCATACATTGGAAAATCAAGGACTGTATACTGAAAGTGACATAACATGGAAGAAACTGCACTTGGAAAGGATGCAATTGATTTGCAAAATAAAATTAGTGCAAGGCCACACACCACACATTTATGTTTATAACACTTGACGAACAATGGCTTGGTGGTGGTAAATGGATAAGTAACTAACAGCAAGTCAGCAAAACAATATCTTTTAAAAGAGCAACATGTAGTATTTTGAAGACTATTCTGCATAACTGAGCAATACCTTTATGTTAAATACTGTTATCCATAACTGATCATATATATATCTTTGTTAGACTATTCTCTATAACTGATCATAAATAAACCCACAGTAGCAAAAAAGCATATACGATGTGTCCTGAATTACAGCAGTGAAACTCACTACTCTTAGAACTTAAAATGAGGAAGTAACGATAAACTTGGGTTACTGCACTTGAGCAAAAATGTTTATTTAATTTATACAAATATTTATTTAATTTATATAAATTCAAACAAATGGCAGGGGAGGGAAGGAAAGTGCTTTTCCATCCTTAAAAATATTACAATAAATATTACATTTTGTGATTTATGTTACATAAACTGATTTCAGATCATTTTCTTTGCATATCTTTAATTTTTTTTTAATCTAAAGTACAAAGTAAGGACCAATTGCCACTGCAAAGTTTTATTATAGGAAAGGCAGAAAGACCTCACAATGCTAAACTTTACATGAACCAATGAAAACGTATTTTCGAATGAGTAATTCCTCTTGCTGGGGACGCGAGATTAATGTGGCTTCTGCAGAGGAGGCTTGTGAAAATCTAATACACATGGAATAGCAAGAGCTGATCAATAGTTAACATGTTTTGTGTAAAATGTACATGAATATGGAGTTTTATTCAGATATTGAAGTAAACTTTTGTTTTGTACTGTAAAATGTCTATAATATTGGACTTTATGTGGTGATGCTACCTGCATTAGTGGGTTTTTCATTGGCTCTGTGGACCTTCTGCAGATGAACTGGACTGAAAGAGGGGCAACAAGGAAGACCAGTATACCGAAATCTGATGAGGTCGCAATGTCTAACAACACTCTCTACTGTGGCACAGAAACTGGTAAGAAATATTATGCACTATACTATGAAATAACAATCAATAAATGATCTCACTGGAGGAATCATTTGTGCAGTGTAGCTAAGCACCTTAAACATGGCATGTGTAGGACTGTTATATGTAATGATGCTTTTTTTATACATGGCATGCGTAGGACTGTTATATGTAATGATGCATTTTCAGTGTTACTACAGTTTTACCTTTTGGCCTTTGGTCACACACACTTTAGTGACATACGTCTTCGTTCCGCTGCTACGCAGTGGAAACTTGTGGCTCATTTTTCCTGTTTTGTGGTGGAAGAAAAGATCACACCAGTGTCCGCCTTTTCTGCAGACTGGTAGTTTATCAGTGACGGGGTGACACATCCTGCTGTCAGTGTCTAAGAAGTTGTTAGTTGCCTGCTGTCTATAGTCTCTGTTCTTCTAATACAAATTAACTGAACAGAAATGTACATTTGCCCAATTATGAGAATGTTAATTCAGTAATATTTTTGTGCAGCACAGTAGCCTCTGCACATCATTAAACTGCCCACATTCCATATACACTTATCAATATGTATACAGTCAAGATGGATATATGTGGAAAGTATCAAAGCCACTAAATGTTCAGTGAATTCATTAATGTTCATTTTATTTAGTGCTGAACTTAAAGTTATAAGAGCAAAGCAGGATAGAGAAAACAGAGATGTACAGGGAAAGAAAATGATATACACACAATGTATAATATGAAGCATAACATTTATTCAATTTAGTAATTTTTGAAATTAAATAAATTAATGTGACTTGTAGGAACAGTTGAAGTTTCGCACCTGGACACCCATATTAGTCAAGAGAAATCTCTCTTTAGAGGGTTAGGGTTAGTGTTAGGGTTGGAGGCATATTTCTACCTCTTTTTCCAGTGTTATCACTGTTCTATTTATGTAGCACTAGTGTACTTTTGGTGGAAGGAACTGTGTCATTCTTAGTTTTGTGGAGAGAACACATTCTTGTGGTTTAGCTGCAAACAGAAGCTAGTGTTTCATTTTTTGTAATCGAACTTCCTTTCCATGAAGTTGCTTTAGTGAGGTTCACAAACCCACATTTTACAAATAGGAGGGTTAAATAAAAATGTTTAGGTCTAAATAAAACTGGGTTAGGCAGCTTCATACCTTTTAGCTGTGTTGTGTCTGGCTGTAATTGTCAGAACAAAGTTAAAAAAGACAAATGATGCACTTCTATCAAGGCTAACAAATCTACAAGACTATCAAACACCATGCACATGTGACACTCAGAGATTATTTGTTGCCAATAACAGTTTGTGAAATCATGACACAGACACACAATATGTTCCATTGTACAATTAAGTGTGTCCTTTCTTATGACTTACAATATATAAATTGTTAAAAGTAGATTAGTCCAGGATGATGAAGATAACCAACATAGTTACATGAGGAAAACAATTAATCTACCCTAACAGAACATTAATTTTAATAATAAATGTGCTAAAAACATCATGCTATTGTATTCAGCAATGAAAGACTTCAGGGTGGCTATAAGATGGACAAATGCTGCAGAGAGGTGTGGCCTGAGAGGACATTATCTATTACGGACAGACTTTGACTGCCTCCTACTGAAAGAGCCAAAGTCAGGAGAAGTGCTCTTCACCTGGCCATATCGCTTCCTCCGCAGGTTCGGACGGGACAAGGTGTGACTCTTCTCATTCAGTTTCTAAAACAGAAAAAAAGCTAATCAAATCACACCCCAATGTGGAAACAAATTGTGTGTTAAGTGCATAATGTCAGCATTGTGTTAATATTCCATGTTGTGTTCTTGTTAATATAGATGTCATTCTCTTTTGAGGCTGGGAGAAGGTGTGACTCAGGGGAGGGCAGTTTTGAATTTGATACAAAGCAAGGCAATGCCATCTTCCAGTATGTGGAGGCTGCCATTAACCTTCAGAGAGCAGGCCTGTCACAAAGACAGACACCAAGTGGTGCTCATGAACAAGAGCCTGTGTCCCAGCCCTCCAGAACCCTGCCACACACAGAGGACAGCACCTGTTACAGCATGTTGACTGAAGGAACAATGAAGGATATATCTAAACAGACATCACCTCATCGCTCCAGGCTGGAGACCCCAGCAGACAAGCATTTAACAGGGGTCAAGAGTCTAAACCTTGACACTCGGCCTCCACCACGCAAAAACCAGGTCAAGAACTTCAAAAGCTGTCCTTTAGCTAAAATAGATGATGTCTACTCTCGTGCCACAGCACCAGTTTTGGACAGAGAGATTCCAGCTGAGCAAGAGGAACAAAGCCAATCTCTTTGTCCTTCTTTGAAATCTGATGATGCAGAGTATTCACTGCCCTTTGACAACATTGCCAAGCACATCATGGTGGACATCTTGGCAGCATCACATTCACCACCTGTTGGGGAAATTTGTCCCAGTATTGAAGGGAAAGCCAATGAAGAACCCCTTTATGACAGCATAGATGAGTCTGCCATCAGGTCTCATTTCTTACATGAACACAAAAAACATTTAAGTTCATCTAAAACATTCGAACACATTTATGATGAACCTGAGGGTTATGCTTTGACACCGAGTGGTCCCACGTCACTCTATGATGATCCGGAGGAAGTCAGAGGTGATGCTTGGAAGATCTTAGGTGCGGTGATTGACCCCAGTGGGCACGAATACCCTTATAATGCACAGTCAGATGACTATGCAGTTCCCAAACCTGCCAGGAGAGCATTAAACCCACAGCAGGAAAGAAGAAATGAGGAGGATTCTTCACCATATGATAATGTGATATTGAAAATGAAAAGCAGTAAAAAAAACTGAATAGCATGTAAATGTTAGCATCTGTTTATGTATGAATAGTTTATAAACTTTCTGGAGTTGTGAATCCAAGTATCAAAACCAAGTAAGATTAATCAGCATATTTCATTCCTGTTTGATTGCATCTACTCTTAGCTTGTAAAATATGATGACAGTTTATCATAAGTAATCCTGATAAAGCATACTACTAAAATGTTTTTGTTGACTTTGATATCAGTGCACCGTATAATAGATCCCATTTGATGGTACTGAGGTTTTTCACAGCAGCTAAAGAACACACACATTTTTCCACTCTGGTGATTGTGGAATGTAACTAGGTCTACATGAGGTGCCTTCAGTAACAGTGCATGACTAAACCATAGTGACCTTCCGCAGTACTTAGAGTCACAGCAAAAGTAATGTTCTATATATTGGACTGATTTAACATAACCTAAGATCTGATGGTAATTCCCTTCCTTGATTTCAGTTATTGTGATGGGTGATCATAGATCATTAAAATTTATCTGTTGTTCTTTCACAGAATAGCTGAGGTCCATTGTTCTCTGACTAATTTCCTACTGAAGCAAAAATGTGAGGCTGTACTATTAGGGGCAGACACAGAATGATGTCTACCACTCTTCTTATGGTTTTATGTGAATAAATAGAGATGAAGAGAGAATCTGGGACAGTCACTGAATGCTGCTGGGCATCAGACATGTCTGGATTCAGTACTTTTGCCTGGATTCAGTATTCCTGCAAAAACATGAGGTTCTCACACACACACACACACACACACACACACACACACACACACACACACACACACACACACACACGTTTCAAAATCTAATGTAAAAATTATATATGGTTATAAAGTGCTAGTATGTACAAGCTGTGGTTAAGTTTGTAAATATATGTACCTAGCTGTCTCTGCAGGGGGAATGTATGTAGCCTAAAATAAGCACCGCCTGACTTGCTGGAGGCACCACACTGTTCATGCACTTTTGTTGCTCCAACGTAAAATGGTGCAGGTCATAGACGTCATTCGCTGTCTCTGACGCACTAATTCCAGCATCATATGAGTTTTATGTGAGACACTTCTTTGCTCTGCATCTCCTGCTGGGCCCAGCATGTGTGACCTACTTCCCAAAGGTGTATTTCAGGATATGTAACACTAGGAGGCACCATTTCTCCTCAGTAGAACCTCTATTAGGACCACACTGCCAGATTGGTGATGAGAGAAAAAAAGTGTTTGGAGAATTAAAGCATTTGTCAATATGGCACACTGTGAATACAACTCATTTTCATAGCAAATTGTAAGAATAAGACTGATATCACACAAAAAAACATCCACAACCTCCATGATGGTGCTGCCAGGACATACATGTTCATGAAAATCTAACAGATATTCTCCCCTCACAGGGTCTAAATTCGGTCAGATCGGTCTGCTCACTCTCTTCTCTAGCTGTTTTAGTGAGGTCTGTATGAGGTGCAAGTATGGGGTGTCTGTATGAGATAAAGTGGGGTGCACTTCACCCCATTAAAACAGCTAGTTCCTCATACAGACCCCACTAAAACAGCTAGTACCCCATACAGACCCCACCACATACTCATCCCCCCTAATACAGCTAGCACCCAATTTCACATTGAAATGATAAAAAAAGAGAAATAAAAAATGAAACAGAATGAATAAGAGAGTTATTTCACAGCACACCTTCAACCCTGGGCTTGCCATCATAAACACAGAACAGGTGTGGTGTCGCACATGATGTCAGTGTTCTGTCTGCTGTCCCAGTCAAGACTGGAATGCAAAACGGGTCTTTTTTTTTTTTTATTCATGGGCTATGGCCTAGAATAACATTTTTCATTCAACTTGTTTCAAAGACTATAGCTATTTCAGGGTGTGCTACCATGTAAAATACTATAATAATAATAATAATAATAATAATAATAATAATAATAATAATAATAACACTTATTTATAAAGCATCCTTCAAGATACCCAAGTTTACTGTGCAAAGGCAGAAACATAACAATAAAACATTATTCAATTGTGACGGTGAGTCGGAGGGAGCAGAAGCAGACGCTACTGGGAACATGCTAGAGGTTTATTGAGAGCAGGGTTGCCAGTGGCGTAAAAAAC
This sequence comes from Sternarchorhynchus goeldii, assembly GCA_028565775.1. Lineage (NCBI taxonomy): Eukaryota > Metazoa > Chordata > Actinopteri > Gymnotiformes > Apteronotidae > Sternarchorhynchus > Sternarchorhynchus goeldii. The sequence goes on from JAOXYF010000016.1 coordinate 12,376, forward strand.
AAGCAGTATGCAAAGAGAAGCAAACATATTTAGGATTTATGGATCCTGAGACCTAGTGTGGGATCCTAGTGGGGTCCTAGTGTGGTCAGCCAATCTCCAGACAGACACAGCTTAACTGCTTAGTAATTATATGTAATAAAGTGGTTAAATAATTTGTAAGCAGAATTAACTTGCCTTTTGTATCTAAAGGCATCTAATGTCTTTAGATACCCCAACCTCAACCCTTAATAGTTGAAATATAGATGTTTAGCAGTCAGTTGAAGGAAAATCAAGGCTACTTCTGAATGATGTGCGTTTGTGAATGTCCACCTTATTTTACAATGACCTACAACTGATGTCTTAAATTTGTATATACTTTCATATCATATTGAAAATCTCAATTATGGAACATCACAAACCATATACTTCTACAGAAGGATGCAGGAAAATGAAGTTAATAGGTCAGTGTGGTATGAGAGATCTGTAATTGCTCAGTTATGAAGCCATTGGTCTTCATTAGGGCTGATCAATGACAGCATGAACTTGCACCGACAGACAGAAGGAGGAGGTGAGAGAGAATGAGCAAGAGATGTAGACGCAGACAGTTTCTCAGTATGCTCTCTAAGCTGACCTCAAAACAGCAAGCTTTGTTTTTCTGAAAAAGACAACAAAAGGGTAACAAAGGGATAAGCAATATGATGAGAAGGAGGGAGAAGATAGACAGCTGGAGAGAAGCAGCATGAAGAGTCGGATGAATAGGAAGGATGCGAATGTGCTGAATACCCTCCCTCAACCCTAGGGACTGGTGTAGGAATACCCTCCCTCAACCCTAGGGAATGGTGTAGGAATACCCTCACTTAACATCTGATAGTCATTAATGCTATGTCTGCTGGTGTATGTGTATGTTTGTGTTCAAGGTCCACCCCAGGTTTTTATCTAGTTCTCCTGTACATCCTATTCTACTCTATGCCAGGTTTTCCACTGCGCTGGAGGATAATATAAAAGGAACAGGAGCGAACACTGCTTTGGCTGAGGCTCAACTTTGGATGCTTGATTGATTTTGGCTTGTTGGGACTCATGTATGACTTAGGTGCTGGACACAAGATTCTTATGTCAGAATGCTATTCATTGATTTCAGCTCTACATTCAATACCATTATCCCCCAGCAGCTCAATCTCAAACTGGACATCTCACCAGAGGCTTTTTATAAATATTGTATAGTTATATATTTTATTATTTAAGGTACACTTTACAGTTAGTGTTTAATGTTAAATGCCTACTTGTTTGCCACAACTTGGGTCAGAGAGTAATACAATCTCAATCCTCTCTATGTCCTGTACATATTACATGTCCTGACCGACTTTTGACTCGTCTCTCTGACCTAGGACTTTATCCTTTGATGGTTTTGGTTGTTGGTTTTCTATTTGTGGACAGTATATATTTGGGTGTTTTTTCCCCTTTTCCTGTTTGTGCAGTTGTGCTTGGGTTAGGATTACAATTTCCCTTGGTGTTCCATTTACCAAAACTATACATCCTTTGTAGTACCTTATTCTGGTCTGGCTTGCCTTTTCATTCATTAATTTTGGTGTTTACCTTTCAACCCTAACCCTAACTTTTGAACCCTTATGCTATGGCCTGGCCTAGATGGGTCATAACACAGCACACAGGTCTAGTCTTGTCCAGTCCAGGCCATGCTGTGTATTTTCACAAATTTTGTACACATTGCTGACACTCCTCGCCAGTCTAAAGGGAAAACATGTGTAGAGAAAGACAGTGAGGTTAAAACAGTTAAACATGCCAAACTAATGGGTCCTTAACTTTGGTTCATGTCACGGTTCATTTGATCATCCATGATGGTGCAATTTACCAAACCAAAACTGACCATCACTGTATTCTCCATATCTGGATTAAATGGTAAATATCTGTATTAAAACATTTCTACCTCAAAGCAGTAAGTGTGTGTGTGTTCAGATATGGGCTTTAACACTGGCATACCCTTTGATTTGTCTTAGCTCGTACCTGACTCCTTGTTCAGGGCGCAAATGGTCCATGGTTAAAGTTTCATTGCCTTGTCGCCTTCAGTAACAGAGTACAGGAGGGTAATGAGGACACGCAGGAGATTGTATTGATTTAGTCTCTTGCTTGCTGTCAATCACTCAGCTTGAGATATGTACACCCAGCACCACATTTTAAGTTCTGTCCCTAATGCTAAATGCTTCTGTCTATAGCTGTTAGCTTATTAAGCTATTAATATAATGTAGTTAATGGAGTGAATGTACAGGCACTTAAATCACTTCAGCTCAGCTAACTGAGGCTGTGGGGTGTGTGTGTGGGGGGCTATGTGCATCAGTGCGTGCATTAATATTTACAGGCTTCTTATTTGTTAGGAGTGTGCATTTGGTATGTGATGTCACTATGTATACCAGTGCTTGCATTATGGATGTTTGTATGCATTCATCAGTGTGCAACTCAATGAGCAGAACCATACGAGTAGAGTTGTGACTAGTACAGTTCATCATGTGCTCTGCTCTTGTGGTAATTTCAGCTGGTGTCTTGTTGAACCAGTAGCCTCCTCTGACATGCAGGGCCATTCGAAGACTTCCTACTCACGCAGGATATTCATGAAGAATTCATGCTGGTGAAAAAGACCCATAATGAAGTTGTGACTGGGGGCCTATGAGTGTCCAAGGGCACAGAGTGTCAGTCGCACTCTTCAGTGTAATGGGACCATTTCCCCCTGTGCTGAACAGATTCTGACATTAGAGAAATAAGACACTGAACCCAAGCCCTCCCAGGACATCAGCTCATACTGCGTACGTTCAGTAAATGAGACCTTACACAGATAATCTTCACATATCATAAGATATTAAAAGTGCACAAAACTGCACAACCAGGCAATATGTATGCTAATCATTCATATTTGAAAGTGAAAACCAGGAAAATGTATAAATCTAGAAGAAACATGAATAAACCATGAATATGCATCATGAATTATGAATAGGATTTCCATGTGTCAGCTGAAACGTGCAGGAGGTTCTTTAGGGACAGGAGTCCTGGACTAAAGCTTCAGCAGAAACTGTAGTCCCAGTTTGGTCTGGCTCTGGCCCCAGGAGTCTGTGGTTAATCTTTAACTAGCCAAGATGTAATCAAGTCACAAACAGCAAGAAGCTAAACACCTACATTATAGAATGTAGTTTTACTGTGCTCATTTGTGTACATCATCTTGAAGGTGATTAATTCTGGGCTTTTTGTTATTGTGTAGATACCCACAAAGGAAGCCCTCTAAACCTGTGGACTAAGCAATGCAATGCTTTGCTAACCAGCTTTTAATACTAAAGCCCTTTTTCTGTAGATCATGAGTTAAACGGTGGTATGTATGAGCTATGAAATTGAGCAAACACTAAACATGGATAGATGAAGACTCTAAAATCCTAATTGGTGCTGTAGAGTTACACCACCGAACATCTGTAGAATCCATCAGTGGTCCACTACACCAGTCATTTAACAGATGTCATGGATTATACATGTTCCAACACTGCCACACCCACCTGATTTCCCCAATGTCTCTGATCCAGTTTTCTGGAGTACTAATGGAGACTCACTTGTTACCTGTTATCCCAGTACTAATGGAGACTCACCTGTTCTCAATACACCAATCACTTAGTGAAAGAAGAAAAAAAAAAAATTCTGGGTGAACATTAAAGGGGAGGAAAGACCAGAGGAAGAGGAAAGTGACAGAAAACTGAGGAGCACTGAAGCATTTGACATGCATCCCTCATCAGGAGACAGCATTTCAGACAGGTGTTTTCAGACTAATCCGACAGAATAGTCTCTAATCTTATTTACCTTCACATTTGCTTAAAACATTTTCATATATTGCATGTAATTGAACCCCCTACAACCAAGGCATTCACCATGTTGACTGGTTGACTTTTTGTGGCCTGTGATCTTAAATACCTTGAACATAACAGGTAACAGGTGAAAGAGAAAAACTATTAATCAGGTGATTGGGAATGAAATGGGGAACGTAAGGAGGAGTGGTTGTGGGCATTGATTTTGTTGTTTGGTGAGATCAGAAAATGTAACTCGCTACTTTATACTAAATCCTTTTTTACTTTTGCTTATGTGACCCGACGGTACCTTGTGCGATCGTTATCCAGTAGCCAACGCAAAATATTATCTAAATAAGGCACGTAGGAACATTGAGGCTGGTATATTAACAGATTTATTAAGGATAAAAAATATGACAAACATCGTAGCGATATCAACCCCACTTATAAAATAACGGCCATAGCAAAATCTGGACCTAGATGGATTACAAACTAGTAGTAGTACAATAAACACTCAGAAAGGAAACAATATCAGCCTAGTTTCCACCCCCCATACTAGATTACACGCTAAAAATAAGTTCACTAAATAGACAATGGAAAAAATTTCATAAATGCACTTCCAATAACCCACGCGAATCCAATAGGAATAAAACAAACGTGAACACTGCAAACTTCGATACAGGTGGGCAAGAAACCCAAATTAAATAGGCTGATTATTCTCTACCTTTCAAAGTGATGATCTCAACCGTCCTTCCTAGAGTACCAGGCACCAGATTAACCAAGGGGTAAAATATTAAGGGCTGCCCTGGGTCAAAAGACTCCTAATAATATGCTAAAATTCTCCCTTCTTAACTGTTAAAATAATGCAGAGATGCAAAGAAAAGGGGAGAGAAAAACAGTGGCTATTGTTGCTGGCTGTACAGACCTAAAAAGCACAGGGAATAGTTACCCACACATGGCAT
>JAOXYF010000016.1:19990-37100 GCA_028565775.1 Sternarchorhynchus goeldii
TAGTACTTCCGGATATCCCCAGATGCTCTATAAAGCATACAAACAATTAAATACCTGCGTTTGTAGCCACATACCAAGCCTGTACTTGCCACACAACATCTGCAACGCCACACTGCTGATTCAAAACGCCCCAATCGCCCTTTAAAATAAGTTAACAAACCATCTTTAAACACACTAGGCTGGGGACTCGCTTTGTTACTATTAATAAAAACCACCAATGCCTGACAATACTGCAACAGTAATACACTTAGTACCATAACTACCGGCATTTACAGAGCATTTAAACAGACAACCAGCCATACCTGCATAAATGTGGGCTTCTCGCGCACACACCGCGCTAGCAGGCTCAATCACGTCCCTATTGTCTTCTCCAGTGGTTTAAAATACGAGTTACTACCATGCAACTTCGCCACGAACACACAATCTTCCCGATGCCAAACTCAACTTTGCCTCCCTGAGATCAAACGATACTTTGCTCTACCTGTACGAGACTATATATCATGTGAAGCCGGAAGCAATCAGAAAGCAAGTATCAAAATAAAAGCCCCCTCCTGCCAGTACAGAGTCGCTAGCGGACAGGAATGCTGCAAAGGTAGCCACAACCGAGCGGCCATTCCTGGCATAACAGTCTCAGCATTTGCCCTATGCTCCTACCCATCACACTTAAGTTAATAATTTAAATGAATATTTTACTCCTACTTTAATTCTTGTTTTAAATCGTCTTTTTAATTGAGTAGTTTTTGGCTTTAGTCTGTTTTTTTCTGGACAGAGTTAGACCAGGCCCAAACACAACAGTTGATCTACTAATCTGGACATCACAAGCGACATGTTTGAACTCAACATCCTGGAATAAAAGAAAGTTTCTGACTTTTTTACATGGGAAGTGTATGTCTTTACATGCAAAATGTATGACTTACAGTCATTGCAGTCATTGCTTATCTGCATGTAATGTATCCTTAACCCTTTCCCTAAAATGTTTCTGAAAAATTGAAGATAAAGTTTTACAAAAGCAAAATAGAGCCCTTTACATACCTTTGCATTACCATTCCTCCTAAAACAGTTTTGGAAAATCATCATTTGTGTCAGGAGTTTGGATTTGTACAGGTATATGTATGCGTGAGGTGCATACAGGTGTATGTATGCATGAGGTGTGTACCGGTACAGGTGTATGTGTGTGTGAGGTGTGTACAGGTACAGGTGTATGCACGTGTGAGGTGTGTACAGGTACAGGTATATGTATGTGTGAGGTGCAGCACAAAATGCAACTTGATGTGGTTACATCATTCTGCATGTGACTCGTAGTACAGTGCTTACATGGTGCCCTGAAATGGAGAAATGCATCAAATGTGGAAACATGGTAAGTCAATGTAATATACTACTGGTAACTGTGGCCTAGGAGATTGGGGTATATAGCACTGATAGGCTCCAGAGGAAAGGAAATAATTCTAAATAAACACTTTGAATTGCCATCATGTATGGAAAGTGGTATACAACAGCATTTATCTTGCCTTAAACATACATAGCATTTTCCATTTTGGTTCCAAGATTCCCTAGTAGTTTACATAAGAAAAATTAACATTCGTTATGATAATGATAATTAAGTCATGATGATAATACTGATGAAAACTGAAACAATATCCACAAACCTGGTTTCCATGACTTCCATGCTGAGTGTCTTTATGTTGTCTTTATTACTATCATGTCACATTTTTTGCTTCATAAGGATCACACACTTATCAAGAATCATCCTCCACCAGCCTGATAACACACACACACACACACTTTAAACACAAACAAAGCAGGGAAAGAGAGAAAGCCCTTCAGCATGTTAAAGGTGTAGAGGGCACCACTGCGGCTGATATGCTGTTACAGTCCAAAGGATATTGACTTTACCCTACTATACTGTACACCAATGACAGGCTGAAAATCTGTCATTTAAAGAGTGCATCAAAGGTACTAATTGGCTTGTTGTAAATAGGCTCATGAGTGCATCCCTTTCTGTTGCTGTTTTAAAATATCTGCATCAGAGACCAGTTGGGTTTTATACAATGCATCATTAGTTATAAACACAGAGCTAGCTTACACTAACATTAGCCTGTATTGTTTTTTAGCTTGTGCTATTTTATACTTACGGCATTTGGCCGACACTTTTATCCAAACAGCTTGAACAGTTGAGGGCTTTGCTCAGAGGCCCAACAGTGGCAACTTGGCAGAGGTGGGGTTTGAACCAGCAACCTTCTGATTACTAGTCAATTGCCTTAATCAGTGAGCCACCACCGCTAAGGAAGCCCAAACAAAAGTTTGCTGTGTAGTTGCTGTAATCATTTCAGGTATGTCCATTCATGTTATGATGGCTTTAAACGTAGTTTTAATGTGTGTTATAATGCTAGTGTCCTCATTTGGTAGCTTAGCTTCACCATGTGGTCGGGATGGTATTCACCACGAGTTTGCAGTATTCCTTGTATTTTTCTCTGCATTTTATTGTTGGTTTGTCTTATTAGAGAAAAGATGTAGCTCCAGGATTATTTCATTTTTACCCTCTGATTTAACCCTGGTGTAAAATGCAAACTGAATTTTATTGAAAATAACACTATACGATCATAGTAGCAGCAGAATGTTTATTCGCTGTCATGCCTGTGCTAATCGACCCAGACCTAAAGTTTTCTGTGTGGTACTCATTTCAGGCAATAAAACTACATCATCGCACTGGTGTCCATCGTTATTGACTAGGGCGGATGAACACCCGACGGAAGGGTCACGTATAAAAAAAAACAGCTACTGCAGTACTGAGTCTCTCTTAAGGCAACATGTACATGTTGTACAATTCCTGATTCCAAGAGCACAGTGATGAATGTGCAGCTGCCTTTGTCTTTTGTGTTCTGCTGCTAATCGTGCCGTATGATAGGCTGAACTCTCTCAAGCATGAGGTAGGTGCCTCATGGTTTTGGGTGGAGCTGAAGTCTTTTGATCACAGATTGATTTGGTCAGATAATCTTTGTGGGTTTTGGATTCCTTCAAAGCCTGAGAGATTATTACCTCCAGTGATTGTCCGCCTTTCGTTATTTCCACTCATTTGTCCTTCATGTGTCTTTCAAAGAAAAAGCTGTGCGCACATGCTCCCTTTTTACTCCCTCTTCTGAAGATACTTAGTACTTAATAGAACAGTGCAAACAACGCAGAAAATCTAAAAATCCAAACTTTTAGAATAAAAAGATTAATTAAGCAAATTAACATTTCAATGTTTTGTTCTCACTGACAGACTTGCAAATAATGCCCTATTCTTCCATTTCTGAAAGTACTTGTTGCAGTTTGTGGTGATGAGCAGGAGGCACACGGCGATAGGGGAGGCAAAAGGGTTGATCGTCTGTGAGTCAGATGTGGTGAACAAATCCTTTGGCCTCTCCACAGTATAAAGGAAAAAATGTCTTGGTACATCTCAAGCAGCAGTCTTTCTTTACCTATATGATCTGTGGAGCAGGAGTCGATAGAGTAACAGGTCTGTCAGAAAAGTTGGTGACCATCATGGGGATCCATCCATCACCCCACAGCAGCATAACATGCCCAACCATAATGTGGCATGGCATGGCCCTGGAAGATGTGGGTTCAACGACAAGTGTGCTCCCAGGGGTAGTTTTCTCCAAAGCATATGTTCTTTCTTTCCCAAAAGGGTGACTGATCACCGGAGTTTAGCAGTAACCACTTTGCTGGGTAACTTATCACCTTTCCATCGGCATGTATTTGCCATAAGGTCAAGAAACTGCTCTCACTCAACAGACGACTGTGGAACATTGCTGGAAATGAGACGGCAGTAATGATCATTGACTTTCATTTGATGCATGAGGAATTTGATCACATTTGTACCTATTATAAGCTCATCCTTTTCTCCTGGCACAACAAGTATAGGCACAATACAGCTCTCCTCATATACATTCTCGTACATGCATTTACGGCTGGTCAGTTTATCCCCATATCCAACTGAGACCACATCCAACTTTGTCTCCTGAGACAAAGGTTTTGGTTCTGATGGTGCTTTTTCTTTTAGCCTTCTTGCTTCTGCCTCCTCACTGAAGGTGCACGCCAAGGATCCTGAATCAAACATCCCCCGTACTTGAAATTTGTTATTCATTCTAAATGGTGCATAAAATAATTCATCAAAAGTTTCAAGGACTGCTCATTAGTTCTGCAGACTTTACATCGTCTTGCCGGTGACTGGGTTGAAGTAGAGAGTTTGGTTGCAGTCTGATAGGGCATGATCAAGAAGACTTACAAGAATTTTCATACAGTTGACCTCGACTACTGAGGACGATGGAACGGCAGTTTCAATTTGTACAAGAGGTTCTGCTGGGCAATTGTTTGGAATCATGGCAGCTGGTTCAGGGGTCCTGCACATGAACAATTGTGTGTTTTACTTGACTGGGCCGTTTGAGCTTGGCTGGTGTCTGCTCTCTCAATTCAGACTGATAACGGTCAAGGTGTTCTTGTATCTCGCTCGTTGTCCATTTATTTGGAGCTTTGAACTTGATAACAGCAGAGATGGCACGATCAGGACAGTACTTAACAAACAACATGGCTACTTCATGGCAAGGGTCCTCAATTTGCCGGCCTAGCCTCCTCAAGCCTTCCTCTGCTGCATCAACAGCCTTGTTTAGACCAACCCAGTATTCAGTAGGATTTTACTCTGCTGTTGGTACTGTACCATAAAAGTCAGCTGACAGCATGCATGAAGTGTTGCTTTAGCACATCAAAAATTACTTTTGAACCATCAGTAGGTCTCAGAGAAGAATTACTGTGAAGTGTTATTCTTACTATGTCCTTGGCTCTGCCCATTAATTTAGAAAGTATCTCTTGAGATTGCTCTGACACAAGTATAGATCGCTTTCTAAAATAAGTTTGCATTAGCTCCTCCCATTCAAGTATATTGAACTTGTCTTGTTCATCTCCATGAAAGACAGGGGGTTCTCTCGCATCAGATTGCATGAGTGAATGTCTCTGTAGATGACTGACTTATACATAAAAACTAACCACATACCTGAGTGAATGTGTGTCTGTAGATGGCTGACTTATACATAAAAAACTGTGTTTGTGGCATTGTTGCCCTTCACCTCACAATTCTCTGTTCACTGAGATGACATCAGTGTTTTCCCTACTTAGTGAGCAATGTGGGTTATGAGGTTTTGCAATGTTGGATCATTTAGATCTGGGATAGTCGAACATGAACTACTGGGATCACTGACGAGATCAAACATTCGAGAGGAACAAAATATAGGTGAGGCTACCTCTACCCAACCCAAAGGGTTAGGGTTACCCTAACCCTAGCTGTGTCTTTCCCCATAGCAAAAGTCATGTCATTTAACAAATAATATAACTAAATATGTATCAAACACTGTAAGCATACACTAAACAGGGTACAAAGTAATATGAGGAGAGAAGAAGAAAAAAGAGAAGTGCTGGGCATACTAATACCTTACCTCATGTTATACACGTAAGCAATTTAGCCATCACTGTGCGAAGATCCACTGAAGACTGATCTGGAGCAAGAGGATCTGGGTCACAGCACCAATGTAACCGGTGTCTGCAGTCATGTTTGGCTCACTGCCCCTCTACACTCCAAAACTGTCTGCGTCGTCTTACCGGTGGAACAGAGGAGGACTGGACACGCTCTGCCATATTACTGGGAATTTATTCTCTTGCTCTCTTTCCTGTATTCTATATGAGAGTGGCAAAAGCACAGCACTGAATGAACTCTGTCTCTCTCACATACACACACTGGGGATAGAGAACAATGCGACACCCACTAACCCGCTATTTCAAATTAAAGGTTTATTACAGGAACTAGTTCAAATAAATTGTCCCTGATGTAATATCAACAAAAAACATACATAAATAAAGAAAAAAAAATTAACAAATAAGGGATACCTACCAAAATGACAGACAAAAGTACAGAAGGATTTTATGTGAAAAAAAAATCTTCCATATCCACTACACACACACAGATCTGAGACATAACAGTGTGTGATGAGTGTGTTGAGTGTCATGTGGCAAAAGGTGGGGGAAAAGAAGGACTACAGCTCGGTATTGTTTGAAAACTTTGATGTCAATACCATCACAATACTTTCAATTCTATATCAATAACATCACAATACTTTCAATTCAATATTGGTACCAAAATAATTTTCTCGATACTTTTTTAATTGTGACAAAAATACAGAAAAGAAACATGTATTCACAAACACATATTTATGTAACATCCAGCATGAGTAAATCTCAGTCTCATATTGTCACAATGAGAGGCTACAGTCTTTATATTTGGATCTTGCTAGAGCAAATGATCACAAAGCACATTCTAATGGGATGCCATAAAGGGACAAAGCACATTATCTCTCCTGCATATCCTACTTAAACAAGGGAGAACAGACTCTAGCAGTGTCATAGTCCTTTCCTACAGCATGAAATGACATGCAAGGGTTCATTTATGAAAAATACGGAATATGAATTAGAATGGCATTACAGGTATGTTCAAAGGGCAGCGGAAATGTGAGCTGCTAGCTAATGATCACTACTTTTGTGCTAATATAAGGTGAATCCTAACTGGCTTTCAGACCTGACAAACGGCATAATAACAAGTGTTAGTTTTCTCTGGCAAAGCAAGAAATGTGCACAGTGTCTACATGTGGCTATAATATATTTAGCACAGATTCTCCCATCTCTGGCAGCAACGTTGGGATGTTCTTCATGCAGTTGAAACATTCTACAGTTTCCTTGACGGAGATTAATTCCATGTGTAATCAAATATTTCATCAGTTTTCATGTATTATCCACTCTGAAATCCCACTGTAAAGCGCTTATTTCACTTTGAACTGTTCTCAGTAACATTTTTGAAGCAGAACTACACTTTCGACCTCTTTGACATACTGCTAGCTAACCTTAGCTAACCCTAGCTGCATGCTCTATGTTTCTGTGCATCAGACAGACAGTTGCAACTTTTTTGGGTTTGTTTTTTGTATTAGTACTAAGGTTACTTTTTGCATTAATAGTAAGGTTATTTCCAATAATCCCTTGTAATTTCCATTTTTGTTAATTTTTGGTAGTAATTAGTAGTAATTTTATTTCCAATAATCCTTCGTAATTTCCATTTTATGCAAAGTATCAAAAATAGGTACCGACTGACACTTTGGTACTTGACAATACAGAGACAGTACAACTAACTAATGATAAACATGAAGCTCTCACCTAGAGAGAGAGGGAGGGAGGGAGAAAAAGGCAGAAAGTAAGTAAGGAAAAAGCAAGATTTTACCAGTGCATATTGGTGTTCCTCTAGAGAAAGAGAGAGAGCAGATGAATCTGAGACTGAATTGAAGGAGAAGCCATCAAGATTAAATTAGGACTGTGATGAGGTGTAGGAGTGGGTTATAATTCAGACAAACATTGTCCCACATCTCCACCTGCCTGATAAAAAGGCCAGAGGAAAAGAGAGGGCCAGAGAGAGATGGAGAGAGAGAGGATTATGGGGGCAAGAGTAATGGATCTGCTGTTGTGTGTTCTCCATGCTCCACTCTTTCCCCTCTACACACACATTAATCTCCGTCAGAAATGCTCGTTTAGTAAAAGCTCCTGCCTTTTCAGTCCACAATGTGTGTGTGTGCGTGTGTGTGTGTGTGTGTGAGCGGAGCAGAGCGGGGGGGGGTTGGAGGGGGGCAGAGGAAGGGGAGAAGGTGAGGAAGCCAGGGACAGATGGATGGATTGAATGACAGAGAGAGAGGAGAATGAAGGAGAGAGAGAGGGAATGAAACAGACAGACAGAGATTGAGACAGAAAGAACTCACCTGTTTTTGTGGCACTAAGGGTTACAGAACAGGTGAAACAGACAGAGATGCCTGTTTACCGACATGAATGTTGGCTGAACTGGATCTTCAGAACTGGACTTGAATTTACAAACTGGAATGTACTTTGTACTACAAGGGAGAATAGATTCTAGCAGTGTCATAGTCCTCTAGTAGTGTTTAGCACAGATTCTCCCATCTCTGGCAGCAACGTACGGATGTTCTTCATTTACACTAACAAAACACAGCTGACTGTAATACTCAAGGAAGGTTACTCAAGCCCCCCAAAACATTTAGTCTAGTCAAGCAATCTTTTTTATATGTAAACATATAATTCTATAACGTAAACTCAACTTCATTGACCCTCTAGCTTTCTCTCACTCTCTCCGTACTTCATTGTTTTCTGATATACTTAAGATAGACTCACCTGATGATATTCTCACACTCTACAACACTTCCATTTCTGACACACTTGATCTTCGTGCCCCACTTAAGACTAGACAAGTCCCTGCTACTCATTCCTCTCCGTGGTTCACCCCTGAGCTTAGAGGTATTAAGGCCAAAGTTACTACACAAAAAGACTGGACACACAGTTCATCTTATGCTCTTTAACCCTAACCCTAGGGTTATGCTCTCTAACCCTAACCCTATTATTATTATTATAACCAAACATTTAAAAACATTCTAGAAATGACAAACTGCTATTTATGGCTGGATTGAGGTGTTCATACCACAAACTTATCATACTGTATTAAAGATGACCACTAGCTGAGCCTGGACCTCAGAACAAATGAGCAAATCAAGAAAATACTGGAAACCAAGCAAGTATTCATTTATTCAGCTTTAATAGTCTTTCCACTGATAATATAATATAATACAACATAATATAAATTATACAATACTCAAAATAAAATTATATCTCTGTCTCATGTTTTTATTTGGCTGAGAATGTATTGAATTTAAAAACAAGTAATTACAGTAATGTATTAAATTATGAAGCATGAAGCACTCTATTAAGTGTCAAAATAAATAAACAAATTCACTGTCACTGTCACTAGAATAAATAACCCTAACCCGAGAGCAAATAACCCTAACCCAGAGTAAATAACCCTAACTAACCCTAGATAAACAACAATCTCCTTGAAGCACACCAGCAATTAAACAATTTGAATCACAACATAAAATTGCCACACTCCATAAAGGGGGAAACCCAGTCCCAAATTATTTCTATATTTTAAAGTCTACAACAAAGGGGTTATAAAATACTACACACATTGAAGGCAACTTCTTAGAACACACCTAGACCCCCAGTGCCCAGATGACGAGATCTTGAACCTGTTGGAAATTATCTTAACCAGAAATGATTTCCTCTTAGATTCCTATTTACCTATAGATTCACAGTACAGCTATGAGAAACAGAATTTGCCCCATCTTATGCCAACGTTTACATAGTATATTGGAAACAAGCACTGCAGGGCAAACTTCCAGGACCCCAGACCTCTATTTTAGATACCTGGATGACATGACGTCTGGTCCCATGACCTAGAGGCATTCAGTAATTTCATCACTATAGCCAATAATCATACCATCAAACTGAAAGCGAGCATAATCAAAGAATATACAAAGAGCACATACAAAGAATATATAGTACAAAGAGCACATACAAAGAAAAAATAGACTTCTTAGACACTACAGTTTTTTTTCTCACTTACAAAACAGGAAGACTCTCCTGACCAAAATATACTTAATCACAACTAACACAGTTTCATAGAATTTCCTCACTACAACACTTTGAGGAAGCTATCAGAGTTCTTTTTAAAGCTCTAAAGGCCCGAGAGTATTCTGGATCCCTCTGGTATATTAAAGCACATACACTGACACAAATGAAGGAACACACATGGGCAATGGAACTGGACCCCAAGAAACAGCTACCACTCATTACTACCTACAACACAAGTTCCCAGCTACTCAACAGGGTAATCAAATGCAATTTCAAATAGGCTCAAGATCGATGTCCTCCATTACATCCATTTTCTGGCTTACCAGAAAAACAGAAGCCTAGGTCAAATTCTGGTTTGGTCAGTTCTACAAACAGACTCCAGAGGAGCTTCTCATCCACTCACACCATTTTTACCAGAAAAGGGTCCTTTGGACCAGGTCCAAACAATACATTCTACTACAACACAAATGTCTGGACACCAAAAATGTGGTCTATATCATCACATGCACACATTTTAATCTCCGTTATATAGGTGAAACAGGACACACATTACAGGCATGACTATAACATCACACATAACATCAAGGTATATAAATTACACACTCTCTTAGTCACACATTTTAATCAGGTTGACACAGCACAATTACACATGATTTTGGAAACCAACCTGGTCTGGTCAACAGAACAAAACAGACGGAAGGAGGCCCTTTGGATCAAAGAACTGGACACAAATACACACAAAGGATTCAATTTCAGAGATACTGCTAGAACATGATGTGTACAAAAACAACAGGTCATACTGGCTATGATGATTTTCTTATTCAGGAAGAATTTTAGGCTATGAAGTTTACACAGGGAACATGGGGTGCTTTCCATGGCATTTTGGTATTAGGTTTGACGTTTATTTTGTTTTTGTTTGTAGTGTGTTGCAGTTGATATACCTCTTAGTAGATCTGATTTTCTATTACCAAGAAGACAAGCACTTACATAGTATATGCGGTTTTAGTGATCCTGCATACTTACCAAGGACCTCTTTTTACTAACAAACAAACCGTTTCGTTGTCCCAGGATAGAGGGTGTTGTGTAGCACGGTCAGGTTCTGGCCCCTCCCTGGCCTGGAACCTGGCCATGTCCCTTCACTGGCCCTAAATGTAACCCCTAACATTAGACACAACTCATATATATGTACACACAATATACAGACACAGTTTTTAAGTGGGCTTGGGTTAGGGTTAGGGTTAGACAAGACCCTACTCAGGGAACCCAGTAGGCCAGTGCACTTAAAAGGCTCTTTAACCCCAACCAAAGCCCATACCCTAAAACCTAACCGTAACCCAGATCCTAACTCTAACCCTAACCCAGATCCTAACCCTAACACAGACCCTAACCCTGACCCTAACCCTAACCTCCAACCCTAACCCTAACCTTTCCCCAACTCCTAACCCTAACCTTAATTCCTAACCCCCGTTCCTAACCTCTAAACCTAACCCTTAACCCTCATCCCTGACCCTAAACCTAAACCTCATAACATGGAAAGGGAATGAAACAAAATAAACATGGGGGTTTGCAGGACACACGGGGAACTGTGTTATAACCCAAAGGGCGATGGATTGGGATTTTGTTTTTTTTTGTGGGTTTCTTTTCTGTGGCTTTGTCTGTTGGGTGTTAATCTTATGAATTGTGTGGTACTTATTTTTGGTTTTATGTATATACACAGATTTATTTATCTATTTACTTATTTATGATTCAACGGTAGCACTTTAAGACGGAGGGTAGGGCCGCTAAGGATCAAGCATAACACCTCCATTTCCACTCCCCCCCCCCTTCCTCTCTCCTTCTCTTTCCCTCCCTCCATGTGTTTATGTTTATGACCTATGTAGCCCTAGGTCAACCCCATCTATGGAGTCCAGTAGGCCAGTGCACAAAAAGGTTAATCCACTTTTTGAGTATAATTTTCCACTAACTTAACCCTAATGTTTGAAACTGAAAATGAGCAGAGAAGCTTTTGTTTTTATGCTCCAAAGACTTGAAACAAATTACTAATAGATATTGGCATCAAGCTTTTTCTGTCGCAGTGTAAATAGTTTAAGAAAACATTTATTTACTTTAACATTTTAACGGTTTTACTAGTAGTTTTTCGTTGCTTTGTTTTATTGCCTTGTAATTATTTATTATCATATTTTTAAAACATTTTCAAAATATTTTTTCTCAAATCTTTTTGAGTTTTTTCTGTTTTTATTTGAGTTATTATTGACAATTCAGTGTTTTTATTTTATAAAAAGTTCTTCTCAGCCTTTAATTTTCAGTCACAGTTTTCTGCATTCTGTCTTCAGTAATGGAAATGCTCACTGAGGTTCAGATTAGGTGATTCAGTTCAGTAAGCAGCAGTTCTGAAAACTTCCACCTCTTCACACTCAGCAAGCCCACACCCACATGGCACAAAATCTAAGCAACCAAAAACACCCCAAATCATTTCTACAAGTTATTAGAAAAAAGTGTATAAGCATATATTTCAAAGGTTTTTATGAAAAGAACGAAAATAAATGTAAAAGTACACTAATTATAACAAAGAAAGCCAATGACTGAAATTGGTCATAGAAACAGAAATGGCTTACTATTAACTGATTAACCAACCATCTGTGAGAATGCCAAAAGGAAAGCACAAGAAGAAAGGCAAGAAGACGGTAAGGCTGGTAGAGCCTTCTCCCCCTCCAGCAAACCCCTCTCTCCCAGAGTTCGAGATTACCTCTGAGGACCAGAGGAAGCGTACCTGGCCCAATATGGCCTGAAGTCAGCAGGCCGTGATGCAAGTACTTTGGGCACCGGCGTTCCCCAGGAAGGAAGGATCCCCAGTAGGGAGGAGAAGAGGCACGGGGACCCTATGGCTAAGTGGACCCAGGAGGCTGAAGACCTCATCCGGGCCCGGCCTGGACCCACGTCCTCCCCACTTCTCTCCCGAGCGGTGAGGATGGTAGGGACCACTATGTTCCCTGAGGAGAGGGAGACCGAGAGGTCAGCGGAGGATTCCCCCTCCTACCTCTCAGAGGAGGAAGCGCCATATTGCCAGTCATATAGTGACCCTGAGCTAGAGGCTAAAGTACCCTTTGTCTCCCAGAAGTCCCTCCCTGAAGAGGACGCATCTGAGGAGACTGCCAGCATGTGCAGTAAGACCTCCTCGGAACTGGAGTTTGAGATGGAAGTGAAGCAGGGCCTACTCAGGCGTGCCTCACCGGAACACCCCACAGGGGAGGCCCAGGGTCTCTGGAGGGTCGACTCCGAGGGGTCGGCGGTTTGGGGGGTAACCGGCACTGTGTCAGGAGTCATCCCACCACCTGTGGGCGCCAACCTGCTGCCAGTAGGTGTCACAACCCAATGGACCGGACCAGCCAGAGGTCATCAGGCGTGTCCCAGGGGCCCGTGAGCGCACCCCAGCAGCCAGTAGGCGCACAGATACCCCCAGCACTGGTGTAGGGTTCCTTGGACGGGCCTTTCCACAGGGTGGAGCTGCTCCTGGGGTGGAGCTGCTCCTGGGGCGGCGCTGGTGGCTGTGACACTTGCCCTTTAGTCCTGGTCCTGAGGGAGGGGCTGAGGGTGGTCCATAGGCACTGGGCACTCCAGGAGAAAGCGCCCCTTGAAGTGGGGTTGTGTCACGGTGGCCACCCTTGCCTCCTCCCTTGTCTTGTGTCTGTGTGAGGGTGTGCGTCGTGTGTGATCCGTGTGTGTGTGTGTTTGTTTGTGTGTGTATCATGGGCGTGGCTGTTAAGTGTTCATTTCATTAATGTCATTTGTGCCACCAACCTGTTTGTGTATTTAAGCGTGTTCATGTCACTTTGTCTTTGTCAGTTAATGTTGATGTGTCATGGTTGTAAATTTTCATCGTTTAATGGTAAAACCAAAAGTAAGAATAAATGTTGTTTGTCACTGTGCTTGGCGTTCGTCTTTCTCCCTTTTTGCAACATCACAAATATGTGTTTTCTGATTCTGAGGACTCCACTTCCAATAATAAGCTAGGGTTAGGGTTTAGGTTAGGGTTAGACTTTAAAGTCTAAATAACCATTATATCCCTTTTCTACATTCACAATGCTCTGAGAGAGGAGAAACACTGAAAGAAAATAGGGTAAGAGAGTGAGAGAAAAGGAGAGATGTGTCTGTGTGTAGTTTGGCAGTGTCAAATGGCACAGGAGACCTGAGCTGAGTATTTAATCACATCAGACAGCATCATCGCCACCCTGTCTCTCTCTCCCACCCTTATGTAAACTAAATATTAAATCAGCTCCTATCTCAGAGGCAATCAAGGCTTTTTCCCTGAAAAAACCTGCCCATAACTGCATTATGCCCCTTAGGGACATGAAAGAGACACAATGGAATTTGTCCCAAATGGTCAAGGTGTAACCTTCACTGTTGTAATTCCTCCATTAGAAGTGCATTAGTTATATTGTATTAAGTGCATTAGTTATATTTTTGTGGAGTTACAGGAATTTCTGTCTGCCCTGAGGAAATGACTTTAATGGGTAAATTGCTGACCGACATCTGTATTTTGGTACTTACTGTAAGTTTATGTTGCAGAACTGTGATACACAGACTAGAGCAGAAGTGATTCCAGTGTGTCCTTGAAAGTGATCAGAGTGATACAGGTAATTGATGAGTGATGTTACAGGTAATTGATGAGTGATGTTACAGGTAATTGATGAGAATGATATCACAGTGAAGTGATGAAAGGCAAACCAGTACAAGTAATCAGCATGGAAGGAAATCACATAGCAGGTTTATTCAACTTTCAAGTGTGACTATTTCATAATAGATTGAAATATGCAAGCTTTGCCTGGTTTGAGTTAACCATAACACTATCCTTAACCAGGGTTAATCCCATCCCTAACTGTGGTTTAATCCCATCCCTTATGGGGGGGGTCAAACAGGGGTAGTAAAACTTGTCATGATTTGACTGCAGGGGCTTTTGTCCTTAAACAACTTTCTAACTGTCAACTATACCATCACCTAAGTCATGGTGCACTTCAAATGGACTTCAGGCCTTCACTGTCGTCTGTGGCCAGAGTTGACCTGTCTGCTGCTTTTATGTTATCTGCTCAGTGGCATCTGGAAATGAGGTTATTTGGAAATGAGGTCATCCACTAACCTGATGCCCAAGGCCTTTCAGGTCTGTTCAGTGTGACAGAAAAATAGAAAAAAATGTTATATATTCATCTATAACAGTTTGAAACATCCTCAGTTATAACAAAAGGTAGTTCACAATCCTATTCCAGATAATATATTTCAAGCAAAAAACCAAAGCTGACTCAAAATTCTAGAAGCAAGCGCCTATTTACCCTAATAAACATAAGGGTTTTTTCATACAGAATATTGTGGGAAAATAGGAAAAAAAAATTAAACTGTTGGAGTAATATTGAAATTGCATCTTCTATGTCGCTAGGGTTAGCACAGCAATGTTTTCATACATTTTTCAAACTGAATTGTACAATCATCTTTTAAAGGGCACCTGTCATTGCATTCAACGTCTCTTTGTGGGCTCAGATTAAACTGCTCAGCTGTGCAAAATCTATTACAGACAGGAGGGAATAAATATTCCCTTTCCTACTGATGCTACTGGAAGAAATTCTAACGGCCTAGCCATACCTCTTCACCCCTTTAACAACAGTTTTCTGTTTCTGTTATTGTATTTTTAAAAGTAGAGTAGTCTTTAATAGGACACAAGTTTCTGTCAAACAAAGCATGGGTTAGGGTTACATTTACATTTTGGCTGACATTTTTACATTTTGGCTGACGCTTTTATCCAAAGCAACTTACATTTGTGACTGAATACATCTTGAGCAGTTGAGGGTTAAGGGCTTTGCTCAGTGGCCCAGCAGTGGCAGCTTGGCAGAGGTGGAATTTGAACCAGCAACTTTCGGATTACTAGGCAAGTGGCTAAACCAGTGAGCAACCACAGGGTTGGGGATGGGGTTGGGGTTGGGGTTAGGGTTGGGGTTAGGTTAAATTAGGGTTAGTGCAATGTTAGGGTTAGTGTTAGGTTGTTGTTAGGGTTAGAGCATTTATGGACCAGACTAAGAGGGTTACAGCGCACACATTTAGTCATATGGTGTGATTATATAGAAAAAGAAAGTGCTATACAAGTAATGTTTATTATAACATATATGATTCTTCTTCCTATTATTATTATTATTATTACTATTACTATGGGTTTCTGTGTACTTGGATATAGTAACATCATAACTACAGCTATCATTTGGATTTTACATGCAAAAAAAAAAAACAAAAAAAAAACCTTTTCTTTACATATCCCAACTTCTTTGTGAGCTGGGGTTAGAGGGCAAGGTTACTGTAGAACAGTCCTGGAGCCGAGAGGGTTAAGGGTCCTGCTCAAGGCCCAACAGTGGTTGGCTGGCAGAGATGGGATTCAAACCTGCAACAGTTAAATTAAATTCAAATTATTTTCTTTGAGGACCTTCAGTTTTGAAGTGATAAGGTCAAATACACAGATACACAAAATACAATTACCTCATTATAAAAGGATAAGGACAATTGCATATATATACACACAGATACACAATATAACAATAAAAAAGAGACATTAGCCGATGAAAGGACTGAATAAATAAATAAACAATAAAAGTAAATACATAAAATACTGTGCTAATGCAATCTAGGAATTCAAGAGGTGGATAGAACAAAGGAACAAATATTGTTAATGCTCTTTGTCTTAATGTTTACAAATTACAAGTTTACAAGAGGTCATGAGAGTGTAATATGTGTGAAGTATATATGAGGGGTCATTAGAGGTCATGAGAGTGTAGTATGTGTGGAGTATATGTGTGGGGTCACTAGAGGTCATGAGAGTGGAGTATGTGTGTGGTCATTAGAGGTCATGAGAGTGTAGTATGTGTGGAGTATATGTGTGGGGTCACTAGAGGTCATGAGAGTGGAGTATGTGTGTGGTCATTAGAGGTCATGAGAGTGTAGTATGTGTGAATTATATGTGTGGGGTCATTAGAGGTCATGAGGGTAGAGTATGTGTGGGGTAATTATTCACTTCTTTATCTTTCTTTGATCTGTGTCTGGTAAATACTGCTTAAAGACTCCTGTTCCTGGCAAATAATTTGCTACTGATTTTAAGAGTTTTGTTAAGGGGCTGCAAATCAATATACTTTATTGCTCCGAACCATGCGTGGTGTTTTAAATATAGAAATATAGAAACTTATGAAATGTTTACAGAATCGGTGAATGTTCCTGAACAGACTCCTAAGGTCTGTTCTTTCTAGGATGAATAACCATCCCTGGATATATAATTCTGCAGTCACCTGTGTAGAGTGTAAACAAAACCTGAGTGATGATGGAGCCTTGTGGTATGTCTGTTGATGTTCGTGCATTAATATTCAGATGAACACTGTCTCTCATTCTGCAGCCTGTCCATGAGAAAAGAGAGGATAGGAGGATAGATATGGGTTAACATCCATATTGTGAGGTTTATCTTCTGATTGATCCATATTGTGAGGTTTATCTTCTGATTGATCCATATTGTGAGGTTTATCTTCTGATTGATCCATATTGTGAGGTT
>JAOXYF010000016.1:37200-47284 GCA_028565775.1 Sternarchorhynchus goeldii
TATCTTCTGATTGATACAATTATTATCCAACAACAATTATTATCCAACTTGTAAAACTAATTTACACATTTTAACCAGTTCTTTATGAACATGCTGGGAATGTTCTCCCACTAGTGACCAAAACTATCAGGTATTAATGAACATGCTGGGAACATAATCAAATTGTATAAAAACACAGTACAAGACTGTGAACAACTCATCAAACTGCAGATTCATCAGTTTCCTAATGATTTAAAGTCCTTTGCAGTCTACATTTATAAGATGGAAGTAACTCTGCCTCAAATGAAATCACTTCCCAAACACAGCAGGGGCAAAGCTGCTCCATGGTGTTATTTATCACTGCGCTCAGTTTGCATTTTCATTATGGTGCTTTCAAATGAAAATGAAGAATGACAAAGTTAATTTAACCGAAACAAAACAAAACACCTTGCTGTCTAGGCAACCTACTCCTCAACAATCTCTTACATTTGACTCAGGTAATGTAAGTACTTTCATAATCCTGAGAATAAGTCCAACAGATGTAAAATAAATACTTATATTTAGTTATAATGTATACTGTAGAATATGTTAATATTGTCCTGAAGTGTGTGTAAGTGAGTCTAGCAGGATGAAATACGAATTTAGGTTTGAAATTAATTCAGAAGTGGAGAAAGTTCTCAAGTCTCCCCTCCAGCCCCCCACCAACATTTCTCTTGTTTTCTCTGTCTCCCTTTCATTTCTCTCTTTTTCCTCCATCTCTCTCACTTTCCTTCTCTCTCTGCATTCCTGTCTTACACCCTTGCTGCTCTCTTTCACTGGTCCTGCTGTCTTTGTTTCTGTCTCATTTTTTAGTTCCATGTCCACTCACTCAGACTGCTAATGAGTTCACAGGTGTTCTGTGGTTCTTAATTAGCTTTGATAAAAAAGGATGCTGGTTTGCTTCTGAAACAGGATTTAGGCCTCATCACAGTACAGTGGTAAATGACCTACTTCTGACCTCAGGGCTGTATGACCTTACTTGTGCTATTTGACTTTAGTGCTGCTTTTGACACTGTCATTTACCTTTACATTTACGATCATACCATTCTCCTCCAGAGACCAGAAAATGTTGTTGGACTTAAGGGAATGGCCCTCTCCTGCGTCAGGTCTTACTTGACTGATCATTTACAGTTTGTTGATATAAAAGTTGACCTTAGTGCAGACTATGGTAAAGATTGGTGTTCCCCAAGGTTCTGTTTTAGGCTCAGTGCTTTTTTTTTTTTTTTTTTTTTGTATATGCTACCGCTGGGTGAAATTATTTATAAACACAATATCAGCTTCTACTGTTATGCTGATGATATGCAGCTATACATTTCGGCAAAGTCAGGTGAAAGACACCTGCTTATTTGAGGAATGTGGAGGAGCATGACCCCACGGAGGATCTCCCAAGGCACTTAGGTCCTGGGTGATGGGTCAGATAAAGCGTGATAAAAAAAATACCTATGATGGAATCAAACAGGACTCAGCTACCCTCGCCCAGATTAGAGTTACTGGGGCCAGATTTAATCTGAATGACCTATACAGGCCCACCACCTGTGGGCAAGATAGCAATGTGTGTGTGATTCTATGGAGATCAGAAGCCAGTCGAAGACGGGGCCTTGGCATTCCAATCCTTGGTTACTGAAACTGGCTCACTGGAACAAGATTCTCTCTGGTAGGAAAGGAGCCTGAGTTGGTGTGTGAGGTTGAGAGATACTGACCAGATATAGACTCCCTTGAGAGGAGCTGAACTTTATTCCATAATAGCATTGCCCATGGTGAGAGGCTTGCTGCCTGTATGTTGGGTTTTTCTCCAGGAGACAAGAGGGTTGCTTGCCTGTGCCTATGGGTTGAATAATGAGGTTTAACTGTTTTATGATTGGTCACCAAATAGTAGTTTGAAAAACCCAGCCTTCTTGGAGTCCTTGGAGGAACTACTAGAAAGTGCCCCCTCTGGGGACTCCACTGTTCTGCTGGAAGACAATACTCATGTGGGGAATGACAGTGAGACCTGGAAGGGTGTGACTGGGAGAAACAGCCCCTCTGATCTGAATCTAAGCGGAGTTCTGTTATTGGATTTCTGTGCTCATCACAGTTTATCCATAACAAAGACCATGTTAGAACACAAAGGTGTCCATAAATGCATATGGCACCAGGACACCTTAGACCGCAGTTAGATTATCAACCTTCGAGTTGAGTAATTGGCCATATTTTGGACACCCAAGTGAAGAGAAGAGTGGATCATGACGGACAAAGGATATAACCCTAAACCTGTTGTGGGTATATGAATATCTAACTTTAACATCTGATATAAAGTTATCATAGAAAAACAGTTTTACACTTCTACTACATATGAGGATGCTATTCATAATCACATTATCTATATCACCCAAAATGGATGGGTTCCCTTTTGAGTCTGGTTTCTTCATCATCATTGGATGGAGGTATTTTTGTAACTTTCTGTATACATTTTTCTACATTCTGTATATATTGTATCTATTGTACATTCTGTATATATTGTATCTATTCTATATTCTGTATATATTGTATCTATTGTACTTCTGCACTGCTGCTTATTGCACTTCTGGTTAGATGCTAAACTACATTTAGTTGCCTTGTACTCGTACATGTGTAATGACAAAGTTCAATCTAATCTAATCTAATCTAATCTAATCTAACTACCATCTTAACTGAATTGTAACATGATTATTCTTTTATATCTCCCTTTAGTCTTGTATCTCCCCAGTGCCAGACTGGGACAGGCCTCACACTTACTCACAGCTATTATTTATTGGTAAAACAAACAAACAAAGGCCTTCTAAATCAGATCCAGACCTGTTTCATGTATCTAACATACACTTTTGAAACATCCATGAATCAGATCCTTCATGAATCAGAAACCTTTTTTCCTTATGCTAATCACAGGCATTAAGACAAATCTTCTGAAAAGAAACAAATCAAACCATTGCATTACTGATCGGGAACACTGCATTTGTAACATATCTATCTATCTATATTTTCTGAAGCATGAAATGTGAATATTTATTTGCTAATGTATAGCTTGTTAATGTTAAGGTAGTGTAGGTTACAAAATACAAACACAGCAATCCTAAACTAATGAAATCATTATTACCTGTTGCTCCCTTGCTGAATAAATCAGTAATTAAACACTTTTTCAAGTTTTCTTCTTTTTTTATCCTTTTCTCTCTACAACAGGTTTCATTTCCTTTTCTAGTCTATTTCTAAGATGCTATAAGCACAAACTCACCTGCTTTACTGTACGTATGAACAGATAATGAAGGGTTTGTTCAGATCTGCCACAACAAAAAGACCCTGTGACCCATGAAACAGACCACAGAGACACTGTGACCCTTGAAACACAACCACAGAGACACTGTGTTCACAAGCTGTGGTGTTTAGTTCATCAGACATTGTGCATTTATCCATTCTTAGGACTACTTTGTTCTTCGCACCTTGAGATCAAATGCCACATGAAAGTAAAAACCCTTTACTCAATCTCAAATGAAAAACTCAAACCTTTCACATAAACCCTTCACTCAATCTCAAATAAAAAACTCAAACCTTTCACATAATTCCTTCACTCAATCTCAAGCCCATCATGCTTTTACTTATTTGTGTTTTTTCTTCCTCATTCTGAGCAGAGGGCAAACAGAACCTGAGTTTGTGCATTAGAGGTTTATTATAGGACACACATGAGATTAATATAATAAAAATAATATTATAATAACATAATAATATTAGTGTTTGTGACATGAACAGAGCTCCTGCCTCATCGTGCACCTTCTGATGACAAATATGAGGAAGAGAATTGGGGGCACAGGATAAATGATCAGTTCAGTAATTTAGGATTGGCTGATCTCTGTTGTGAGCCCTAATTAAACAATTAATCAGTCAATTAATTATTGTGAATGTAGCATTCAACATATAAGGTCAGCATACAAGAAGAGAGAAGACATCTGAGAAACAGAGTTGATCTTACAGGAATATCCCAGATGGCCACCCATCCTCCTCTGCAGAATTACTCTCATGGAAAAACAATGACAAACTGCCCTAACCATCATCTTATGAATATCATCTTTCAACCCTTTTAACTTTGAGGCACCCATCTCCTCTCATGCAAACAAAATCAAATTCGATTTGTGGCCCTTTCGGACTCTTACTAATCCAGTTTGATATTTAGCTCTTATTTGATTTTCAAGGAAAGTAAATCTCCAGACTACTTAAATGGGCAAGTTGATGTTTTAGTCCTTTTTACAAAACAGTTACGTCTTCATCCTGCCCTGAGAGTAACAGTTGATAGATTATTACAGTGACTCAGTTTACATAATAGCATAAGGTCTACAATCTGAAATGTGCTCCTACCAGACCACCAGCCCTCTGCCGTCCATCTGTAACACATCCATTCTGTGGTTCTGCAAATATTAGCATGAACCCTTAGCACAGGGGAATCAAGCAGCTGTACTGAGAGTGTGTGCATAATGGCTCCTTGTGTGCCTGCATCAGCACTAACAGGCAGGAACGACCTCTCCCTCTAACACATCAGTCAGATTTCCTGGACAGTCACAGGGTGAACACAATCTGATTTAGCCACAGGTTTATGTTTGATTGATGTATGCCCCTTTCAGCCTCCTAAACCCTTTCCTTCGAGCAACAGTAACAATGCCTCTTAACCATATTTATTTAAGAAGTCCTTATTTGCTAACACTTACATACAGACACTATCTTTTGGTTTTGTATTTTCACATTTGTTTTCAAATCAGATTTATCCAGCATGTGAAGTTTGAGATCTATTCTGTGTGCTAATTTGTATTTTGGACTCTTACGCTGAGGTCACCCCAAAGTTTCCTGTTCAGAGTCTTTATCTAAATACCAATTTTAAATCACCACAATAGACAAAAATAAAATGTTTGTGTTGACGTCAAGGGTACCTTAATGTGCCATTTAAACTCTGAAAGGCAAAAATAAGTGGGGTATGGTGTGACGGTATGAGACAAATTGGTTTGTTTTGTTGGCTGGAGCTGTCAAGTCCTGTCCAGAATCCAAATAGGACCTGGCTCTGAGTCAGACCTCTCACACCACCACGTCCACAGCAACAACTCTGAACTTTTGTTTCCTGATTGCAGCTTGCAGAAAAGCCCACACAGGGCCTACTGAAAGGAGAGTTGTGGCGGCAGCAGGGTCTCTGGCAGATGGTGTTTTCATACTGTGACTTCTGGTTGTATGGGTCTGATAAGCAGCACAGAAGAGAATATTTTCTTGCCTTGGTTCTCATGCTATGGTGAGAAACATTTCAAATTTTATTTTGAATGTGCTGTTTAGTTAAATTGGAGAGTTAGAACTAACCATGAGTGTTACATTCCCTCAGTAACATGGATAAGATCTCTGAGTCTGTATCACACTCAGGCTGTCTTATTATATCAGTATCTTAACCAAAATCTCACATGATGCACTGACAAACTCCCACAGTACCCTAGCACAAATGCAGATGTATAAACTTAGAAGGGGTGCATCTTTGCCATTCAAATACAATTGTATACAGTCATGCATATTCATTGGTCAAGTTATACATTTAAATAAATCATCCTGCAGACATAGAGATCATAAACCCTACCCATAATCTTATAAAGCCCTACCCCTACTCTCATAAAACCCTAGCCCTA
The DNA here is from genome assembly GCA_028565775.1 of Sternarchorhynchus goeldii. Taxonomy (NCBI): domain Eukaryota; kingdom Metazoa; phylum Chordata; class Actinopteri; order Gymnotiformes; family Apteronotidae; genus Sternarchorhynchus; species Sternarchorhynchus goeldii. Next base: position 42,879 of record JAOXYF010000016.1, read on the forward strand.
ATCTCATAAAACCCTATCCCTAATCTCATAAAACTACATTACATTTCTTAGTCAATTAGCTTCAATTCAGTGGTACATCGTTTTGAACAGAAAGGCGGATATGTTTCTTTTCTCTGTTTTTGACTTTTTAAACATGTCAGAGCAGCAGGTTTTAATGTCAAGAGCTGCAGGTAAAATTTAGGACAAACTCAGACAATATAAAGCTAATAATGAAATTGTATATTTTAGCTATGGCTGAGAAAACACAAGAACTTGCCTTTCTGAACAGTTGCACCATGTGTTAAATATCTGGGCTTTTCAGTGTGTTCATACACAAAACATGTCTGTCTATACTGACTGACCTTTTGGCACCTATCCAAGAAACATTTGAAAGCCTGGCTAACTGAACAGTTTATCTGAAGGCTAACTGAACAGTCCAGTTAATTTGTGCTATGATGACTTGACTGACAGGTGAGCCCATTCTTTGACCATCAGACTGGTCTCATCACCCACTGTGAGGACAGAGAGGGCACCTCCTGTCTCCTGAGTCCCACTTCCACTCCTGCCAAAAAACAGTGACTTTTGAGCAAAAACTTGGAAAACATAAGAAACAAAGTGAATCTGTGCCTGTCAAATAATACAAAGTATTTGCATATGGAGTCTTTTGCATATCGTTAACTATATCTCTAGTCTATAAACACATAACAGATTGTGTTATGCCCATTGATTTTCTCAAGAATATGTGGCTGATGAAGGACCTATAAAACATTTGCATCCAATGTGTTTCTTTAAGAGCAAAATCATAAGAATGAGCAGTTCTGGTCTTCACACCGACAGGAGCAAGGTCAAATCACTACCTCCAGAAAATGCACAAATTCTGTACTCAGTCTCAGAAATCCACTCAGAATATTAAATAACTGAATTTTGCATTTTCATTCAGTCAAGAACCTGATCCACTGAAGGAGAGTCCACTAAGTATATTTTGATCAATACACGTTTAAGTACTTTTTTCTAATTCATGACCTACACTTAGTGCCAGTACAATTAAGCTGTCAACAATACCTCTCTGGAAACTGCTGAATACAGCACATTTTCAAAAGTGTCTTTAAACGATCTTAGCCTTTTGACTTATGCAAAAGCATACTTAAAGAATAAAGGGTACAATATGTCAAATGGCCTGCTCTTCCTCACTACAAATCCTGCTTTGTTTCCACTTTGCCAATGCAGATTTTTAAGATATCAGTAACTATTATCATGTTTACACTTTGTTGTTTCAAGGGTCTTAAGCAACTGAATTATATGAGGAAATGGATATCCACACAAACACACACATCTGTAAATGCAGGGAGATAAATGTGACCCTTCTTGATCAGTTCATTTTGTGTGAGCTGCATTTAAACTGGATGTTAGATGTGTAAAACACACTCCTCTTTTTAAGCCATATTTAATAAACAAACCCATTTACCCTCTCATCATATCATGCAATGTGAATTCCCAGTCTGTCAGTATAGCAATGAGACTTAGGGGCTGCCTGGCTGGGGTTAAGGTTAGGTTATTTGTTATTTCTTAGGTTATTTATTCCCTGCATGGCTGGAAATAAACTGTTTATTTAATTCTGGTTACTGCCACTGTCGTATTCCAAATCATGGATGCGCTACTTCTCCACCCCTCACGTCTCCGTCCTGTTGGTCCTGGGCAGGGAGTAATTTGAGCTCCTGAGACAAAGCGCTCCTTGAGGATTAATTCATGTGTGACCATAGTAAAATTGGAAATGCTTATCTGCTCTGGAAAGGCTGCTTTGTAACAGTATAGATGTAATAACGTTCCCTGGCAGAGAGCATGAATTTCAGGAGAAGAGGGAAAGAGGAACGCGTTTGATGAATACATAGGGATGTTCCTCACAGAAACCTGCCATTGCCAGAAATGTAATGAAGAGATTAATTCTGATTTCCAGAGAAGTAGATTTTCATTTAAAAAAAAGAAAAATTAGAATGAATGAATTGAAATGAACCTTCACATTACATGTATCATGGATCTTATCTGGAGAACAAAGAAGAATTACTACAGGTATGGTTTGTAACTGGTACTGTGCTACAGGTATGGTATGTAACTGGTACTGTGCTACAGGTATAGTATGTACAACTGTACAGCCTCTACACTCTGTGTTGAGTTCTAATACTGATTCAGTACTAATACTGATTTCAATACTCGATCTGTTCAGACAAAAATTATTCATAGGTTTTCTCCAAGGGTAATAATTTTACAACCACTTCCTGAAAAGTTTATTATGTGCAGTAGCCAAAGAGGAGTGCATGTGAAATTCCTAATTAGTGAATAAACCTCTGGGCAGGGGGTTGTGTTGGTGCCACAACCTGGACATTTTCTGGAAGGTTATTTCATAGTTGTGGGCTTTATAAGAAAAGGCTCTTACCCCTACTGTTACCTTATTAATTATTGGAACAAGTAAGAAGCAGCACCCTGTGTTTTTAGTAAACATGGAGGTTCATAGTAGGAAATAAGTTCTTGCAGATAATCAGGAGCCCATGCAGAGCTTTATTTGTTAATAAAAGGATTTTATAATAGATACAGAATTTAACTGGAAGCCAATGCACAAGCAACTGGAAGCAAATTATCACAAGCAAGGACACACAACCCTGATCAGAGACCACTAGCAGGTCATTTACCTCTTTACCAGCGCTGTCTCTGAACTATGATGAAGCCTAAATCTTGACTGATATATTTCAGGAATGTCGTTTCTGTGTCTGTAAAAACATATCTGTTGTCCTACAACTCTTTCTAGTATCTTGGCGATAAAGGAGGTGGGGGGTTGATACTGTCTATAGTTGGACAGCTGACAGGGGTCAAGGTCAGATTTTTAAATCGTAACTGCTAATTTAAATTACTTTGGAACATATGTGGTGATGAGTGTGATGTGACTGCATGAGGAGAAAAGGTAGGAAGCGAGGGTGGTAGAGGCACATCTCTACTTTCCATAGCAACAACAAAACAAACATAAAAATAGTAATAGCTGCAAAAAGTGCAAAACACACTAGATACTTATCAATATAGAAGACCATAGAAAATAGCTAGCATAAAGACAGCCCGTCAACAAGATCTCAACCAGGAAGTAAGATCCAATGCACAGCACTGGAGGCTTTTTTGGTGAGGCTTGAAGAGGGAAGTTAGACAAGGAACAGGTGTGGGTGATCAATAGCAGGGAGATTAGGAACGAGGGAGTGGTTTGGGCTTCTGACTTGTGTTGCTGGGTGTTTCTCTGGAGCTGCAGGGTTGGCCTCCCGTAACAAAGAGAAGAATTGATCATTTTTAAAAGAAGTTCAATTACTGCTGGTAATACCTGTTGGAAAAAATGGTGTAGTTAAGGGATCTAGTAAAATGGTGTAGTTAAGGGATCTAGGAAAACACATTGATCTAATACACATTGATCTATTAAAACACACTGATGATTTGGATAAGGAAATAAGTAAAATTATCTCTTATTTAGATTAAAATCTTTAATCAGTCAGTTGACATGGCTAAACTGAGATTAACGTGATTGGCTATCACATCGTCAGACTTTAAATTAATAGGTAGAATTTTCTGCCTTATGTTTTCAACTTTACTGTTGAACAAATTCATGATGAAGCCATTACTACATGTTGATGGCATGTGTGCCTCTGTGGTGGACTCTTAGTTTCTTTGGCTATAGTATTAAATAAACATTAATTCATAATTAATAAGCATTAATAATTCTAGATTAATGGATTATTATGAATGGAGGGAGAACGGTAACGTGTAGAAGTAGGTGCTATTTGTTCGGTATTAAGAAGCTGGATCCATGGATCCATCCTGAGGATTGGTGGTCCCACCCTTTATATATAGCTAACCATAACTCTCTTCCTGTCCTATTTGTAAAATCCACCACATTATCTTGATAAATAACTATTCATTATCAAATTGGTTTTCAAAAAGACCTTATAAATACTGTGAATTAACATTTTGAGTAGTGTACACCAATTTCAATGTGAGAAGTTTTCTCTCCATCCATTGTGGCTGTAGACATCCATTTCAGGCTAGTTTTGGTTTTTCATATGAAATCATAACTAAGAATAAATTACAAAACCATTTGTTTCAGGAACTAGTAATCGGGGTTCAGGATTTCTCTTAGATTAAAAGACTTATACCCTTATTTCTACTAATTTCTTTCTTTTGGGGTTCTTCTATTCTGATTAATTTGTTCTGGTACAATGAATTGACAAGGATTTTTAACCTCATCTTTTTTCTTGATCTGCTCTTCTGAGAGTAGTATCCTGTTCTTCCTGTGGTAGTTATAGAAGCACTGTTCCCTGGTGCTCTTCCTGTGATAGTTAGAGAAGCACTGTTCCCTGGTGTTCTTCCTGTGGTAGTTGGAGAAGCACTGTTCCCTGGTG
>JAOXYF010000016.1:47384-69115 GCA_028565775.1 Sternarchorhynchus goeldii
TAGTTAGAGAAGCACTGTTCCCTGGTGTTCTTCCTGTGGTAGTTGGAGAAGCACTGTTCCCTGGTGTTCTTCCTGTGGTAGTTGGAGAAGCACTGTTCCCTGGTGTTCTTCCTGTGGTAGTTGGAGAAGCACTGTTCCCTGGTGTTCTTCCTGTGGTAGTTGGAGAAGCACTGTTCCCTGGTGTTCTTCCTGTGGTAGTTGGAGAAGCACTGTTCCCTGGTGTTCTTCCTGTGGTAGTTGGAGAAGCACTGTTCCCTGGTGTTCTTCCTGTGGTAGTTAGAGAAGCACTGTTCCCTGGTGTTCACTGTGATAAATGACACATCCACTCCTCCACTCCTAGTTATCAGGTGTATCTGGTGATCCAGCTATGAATTCTCATCTCACACCTCACACTTTCTCCTGCTGCTTCAGTTTTTCTGAACCTATAAATGGAAGAGAAAGAAAGGACAATGTATTGGCAATGTTTCATTCATCAGAACACAGAATATTCTCTACTGAAAGAACAACTGTCCATAGCTGTAATAAGACACAGTTTCCAACCTTTGACATGTACTATGCTGAAAGAAGAGACACATTTAATGTAGTCAAACCAGTCACATTCAGCACTTAGCACTGGGCTTTATAAGGCAGGAAAATGGAAAAGTCTTTTGAGCTATAGGATGTTTTGCCTGAAGGAAAGCTAATAGCTTTTAGATGTCTGAGTAACAAATCGTTTTGCCCAAGTGCACAAATCAAATTCAAAACAATTTATGGCCCACCATTTGCTGCATGTGTCATATGTCCTTTAGGGTAACTGGTGCTTTAGCTCAGCAGTATGGGACATTTCAGTGTGTAACCAGCATTTCACTGTAATGCTATATATAGTCCGCTGTCCTCATACATCAGATACAGAACCAAAAAAATAATTGTCATGGTTTTTTTATTATTATTCAGTCAAGGCTTTCTATAATGTCCAGGCACTTTTAAAAACACATCTGAAGCACAGAAGCATTACAATTTCCCATTACAAATCTGTAAATATATTTACAATCATCTGTGTGGAAAACTTTTTAAAGGGGGGGAGGGGTCAGAGGATGGTGACATCAAATGCAGAAACTAGAAATCTGAAGGCTTGTACCATGTTAGATGAAAGAAGACAGTGGAAGATTACAGACTCAAACATTCCAGAATTCCATACATCTGATACATGTAACATGTAATAAACTTCAAATCAAATACCAAAAAATGTATGAATCATGTCACTTCATGGATTGTTCCTTCTTTTCTCATATTTTTCCTATAGATTGAGCAGAAACACAGCCATTACACCCAAATTCTCCTTAATGGAGGATGAAAGAGGAACTGGTCGTGCTCCCGCTTGTGGTTGGAATAATTGCGTTTGGTTGTGAAACATTAGAGCTCCTTTGAGATAACATAGCTAGAAGGCCATTAAACTGTCAGTAGCCTATCGATTTAAAGGGCCAAGCAGGGAAGCAGGAAGTCAGCGTGTGAATTCTTAGGACACTATGGATCTAAGGCAAAAGTGATTGCTCAAAGAGTGTCTGCAGGAGAAAGCTGACACACTGAGCTGATCTTACAGTCTTGGCATCTGTTTTAATAATGAATCACAAGTAGTTTAAAAAAACTCAGATTGATAATTAAAGAATATCAGTAACATCGGTAAGTAAACCCTTCTATTCACAGCCATCATAACGGTCGCAGAATACCAGCACCTACAGTGGTGTCTCAGGCCTTTTCCTTTTGTTTCAGTTGTTACCATGTTTATGGGTTGATGCTTTTTCAAGTGAATCACCCTTCTAAGAACTGTGTTTTGCTCAAGGCTCCGTAACAGATTACGCCTGTTCCAGCACTGCCACGCCCATCTGCTTTTCCTGACAGTTCTGATCCAGTTCACTGGAGTACTTATGAGATTCACCTGTTCTATATTATCACCCTATCAGGGCTCCTATTTATTCTTCCCCCCTCTCCTTGTGAAGTATTTGCATTTCCATGCCGCGTGCTGAACCTTCTCTGTGTTTCATTGACATCTTGGTTATCAAACTCTGCCTCTTGTTGTTGAACCTGGACTGGCCTGACCTGGGATGGTGCCTCTCCTGTTGTCTTCACCCTATTTCTCAGAGTACAAGTACCTCTTCCTGTGTCTTCTGCTTATCTACCATCAATAAACCTCATGCAGTTGGATCCTAACCTTCTCATGTCTCCTTTCGTAACAGGCTCTAACCAAATGATCATATGTCCTATGAAAGCCTAATCTATGTTTAAAATTATGGCATAGATGCAATAGTGTCACAGATTTCTAAGTTTTGTCCTGTAGTGCTGAGACTCCAGCATTCATCTGCTTGTATGGCTGAACTAATGAATGACCCTGATCACCCTGACCCTGAACACTCCAACCCTGACCCTGATCACTCCCACCCTGACTCTGATTATTCTGACCGTGACCCTGATTAATCTGACTGATCACTCTGACCCTGACCTTATCATTCTTAAACCTTGAAGAGAGAGAGCAAAGTACTAGCAACATCAAAGATGTGTGTTTGATTTCAGTGAGTACACATGCTGTTATACTGATGAATATGTAGGATATTATGGTTAAACTTTTGCTGAAAATGGAAATGTAATGCAGCCTTGACCTTTGCTGTAAGAGAACACCCTAAGAGGACTGGAACGATGGTGGTGGAACATTCCACCTGTATGACGGGTGTGACTGGAATGATATTGGTATAACATTCCACCTGTATGACGGGTGTGACTGGAACGATGGTGGTGGAACATTCCACCTGTATGACGGGGAGAGTGTGGCTGCTGAACGTCTCTGGTACAAAAGTTATGCTTATCATTCATAAGGCCCGTATATGAGTGTTAAAGATAATGAGTGTAGAACATAATATGTGTGTTGAACATAATCTGTACTCTTCAAACTGCAGTGCATTATGGGCCTTTATTTGTCATTCTCACAATTTTTACACAGTGTTTGATAGCTATAAATCAGGAGGCTTTTTCTAATTCTTGGGAGTACATTATAATGTTAGGGCTAGTAATTATACTGTAAGGGTTAGGGTTAGTAATTATAATGTTAGAGACACATATGATATATTATATGTGTACTGTTACACTCTGCTGTGTGTACAGTTAATGTTGGGTGTTTTTTTCTAGGATCTGTTGCTTTAATACAGATTAACCCTAATCCTAACTGTAGAATCTGATGCTCTAATACAGATTAACCGTAGTCCTAACCCTAACCCTTCAGTCCCTGTCTTGCTCCTCCACTCACAGTTATACCAATGTGCGGCCACCATCTTTATGAGTCTCGTGTTCTGTGTCACATTCTCAAGACTTAAAAAGCCACTGATTACAATTATCCTGGGCTCTACACTCTAGGATTAGGGTTAGGGTGTATGCATTTGTTTCCAGACTCTAGGGTTGTAGCAGATATTGGTTTTCATTTTGTACCGCTGTCTATTTTTGTGTATATTTATATAACTTTTGTAAGTCTGCAACTGTAGAAAGTCAAGAGGAATTTTGTCATTTCATCTATACACAGATATACAATGAAATGAAATAACATTCCTCCAGGACCATGCTGCAACACAAAATATACATGGTGCACAGACAATACAGATAATACAGATGAAGGTATGTAAAGAGCATACAGTTGAAGGTATATAAAATCACACCAGGTGTACGGTGTAGCTGTATGTGTTGGGAGTGGGTTTTGTATGTGTATTGTGTGGCTAGTTAGGGAGTGTCACGTTAGGGAGTGTCGCCGGACACCCAGAGTACCTGGTACTTCCGTATGGCCTAGCAACAGCGTCCTCTGTCTTCCAGGCGTTTATTAATGAGGTCTTGCGGGAATATGTGGGTAGATCAGTCATCGCTTACATCGACGACATATTGATCTATTCCTCTTCCCTGGACCAACATGCACGGGACGTACGAGCCGTCCTGAGTACGTTGATGCGTAACCAACTCTACTGTAAGCTGGAGAAATGCGAATTCCATCTCGCCGAGGTCAGCTTTCTCGGCTACGTCATCCGGAAAGGGGTGGTGAGTATGCAACCGTGCAAGATGGAGGCGGTGTCTGAATGGCCTCAACCACGGACCCGAAAGGTTCTGCAGCACTTTCTGGGATTCGCTAATTTCTACAGGCGTTTTATCAGGTCATTCAGCACCATGGCGAAGCCCTTGACGGACCTCCTGAAGGGACAGAGGAGGTCGCTGCGCTGGGGTCCCGAGGAGGAGGCTTTCGGCAACCTAAAAAGGGCATTCACTACAGCTCCCGTCCTGCAACAACCGGACCCCACTCAACCATTCATCGTTGAGGTACATGGGGGGTAGGCGCCGTGTTGTCGCAAAAGCCTAGAGAAGGAGGTAAGCCCAAGCCCCTTGCTTACTTTTCTAAGAAGCTCACCTCCGCCGAGAGGAACTATGGTGTTGGAGAGTGGGAGTTACTAGCAATGAAATTGGCTCTAGAGGAATGGCAACACAGGCTGGAGGGAGCAGAACACCCCTTCACAGTGATAACTGATCATAAAAACCTGGAGTACTGGGAAGACTCCAACGTCTGAACCCTCGACAGACTCGGTGGTCTCTCTTTTTCTCTCAGTTTGTTTTTCAGGTCACCTATGGATCCGGAGATCAAAATACTAGAGCCGATGCCCTGTCGCGACAGTTCTCACCCGAAGCCCATCCTACCTCTCACGAGCCTGTACTGCCCCCTGCATGTTTCATCGGGAATGTCAGCTGGCAGTTAGATAGAGACATCAGGAATGCTAACCCTCACCCTGACTGTCCTCCCCACAGGTTTTTCGTTCCCCTCAGACTCAGGTCCTCGCTGATCACTTGGGTACACACCGCCGTGGGCACCGGACACCCTGGGGCAACGCGCACTAGTCAGCTCCTAAGTGCGCGCTACTGGTGGCCTGGCCTGCATGCAGACGTCATACGTGCCATCAATTCCTGTCCGGAGTGTGCTAGGTGCAAGGTGCCCAGAGACTTATACCGGACTTTGCCTGCTTTATTGCATGCCTTTTTTATTTTGCTTGCTGTGATTATTTGCACCACTGGCAACCCTGAGACTAATAAACGTGTCAGCATGCTTCCCGTAGTGCCTACCTCTGCTCCCTCCGCACAGCCGTCACAGGGAGTATAGTCAAGCAGTTGTGTTTTGTTTCTGTTAGCTAAGCTAAAAGTTAACATAGTTTACTTGAAGTGTTTGTTTATTATTTTTGGTACTGGCCAACCTGATGGCAATGCTGGTGTTTGTTCATTGTCTTGTTCAAAACACAAACCTTTCCATCCCCTACCTGTTCATTACAGAGCATCGGCTTTATCTGCTTACAAACATTTTACCACATCCACTGCACCCTTATTCTGCTTCAGCTCTACCTGGACAGGGCTGAAGCAGAATTTGGGGGTTGTTCACTATTTTGTAGATTGCCTGTTTTGTTTTCTTTTCTTTTTTGGGGGGTGGCAGGCACATTGTTAGTGGACTGTAATGATGAGGCTGTTCTGAGTTTGTTGTTAGTATGGGTGTATTTCGCATTACCAGATGTGCTCTTGGCCCCAAACTGGAAAATTTTGATAGGTATCAAAAGTTGATAGGTATTAGAAATTGATAGGTATTTTTGATAGGTATCAGAAGCTGATAGGTATCAGAAGTTGATAGGTATTTTGATATGTATCAGAAGGATGACCATTGCGCAGTTGCTGAGTTCTTTGATATGGCGAAGCCCCTATGAAAGCCATGGTCAAGGCTGCTTTGAATAAAAAGAATTGGCACTTCAGTGGCAGAAGGGAATTTGTTAGAGAGGGATGAAGTCCCTGGGTGTCAGACAATGTTCACCCAGAGGACTCCCACCTGGAGATTTGGCTGAAGGAACTTGAGCTGGAAGTCAAAAGGCCACAGTATAACACTCAAAGTCTGTGGATCTGGACCCTGCAGTTGAAGCTTTATGGAGAGTGAGAGGCCCATTCTACTTTCTCAGAAATTCAGCTCTGCTTTGAAAAAAAAATCCAGTCAAACCTTTGTTGGATTCATACATGAGAAAGCAATTCTGTTCGATGAATGTTGCATGACAAGCTGTGTTTGTAGCTCATTCTACTCAAAGATTTTAAGACTTGTCTACCTCATCAGTGGGTTGTTTGCCTTAACAAGTAAAAATTGTTATATTGGCTGATGAGTTTGTGCTGACTGTTTAGTCCCCCCATCATCATGGGAAGAGGTACAGCCTAGTATGTCTGCATCCAAAACAGGTCATAGCACCCAGAAGCCACCACTACTGTATCTGAGAGCCATGAATGTTTTTACAGCTATGAAATTAGACATTTCATTGAATTTTACTGATTAGAAATTTATTTGATTTGCTTCTTGTCCCACGTTAAAGCACAAAAGCAGTCACTTCCAAACCTCAAAATAAGTAAATCACTGTTAATGTTCTGGAAGTTAAATCAAAAAGTTTATTTATAGCACCTTTTACAACAGATGTTGTCTCAAAGCAGCTTTATATATATACACAACCGCCATGTACTTTTGGAGAAAAAAAAACTGAGAACAATTTAAATTTGAGAACCTACATGGTCTTGGCTTGCTGCGGACACCTGGCTTCCACCTGGGTTCCAGCTCCCAACATCATGAACAATGTGGCAGCGAGGAAGTCTACCCCTCCTCCCAATGACCAGTTGCTTCATCTCGCTACAGCTGATGTGAGGAAAACTCTACAAAGAGTCAATCTATTGGGCCTCAACACATCCCTCTGCAACTGGATCGGGAGGAACACCTCCAGCACCACCACACTGAGCACTGGGGCCCCCCAGGGCTGTGTGCTCAGTCCACTGGTGTAGAACCAACAACACGTCTTTGAACATGGACAAGGCCATGGTGAGAGTTGATGATCTCAGGAGAACGAAGTGTGACCACTCTCCACTGAACATCGATGGATCCCCTGTGGAGATTGTCAAGAGCACCTAATTCATATGGCAGAGAATCTCACCAGGTCCCTCAACACCAGTGCCTTTACTTTCTGTGCAGACTGAGGAAAGCCCATCTCTCACCTCCCATCCTCACCTGCTTCTACAGAGGGACCATTGTGAATATAAATACTTATTGTATTTATTGCAGTGTGTTGTATTTCTCCTCCCCATATGTAGAGTGTTGTACCCCCCCCCCCATATGTATTGTATTTATTGTAGTGTGTTGTATCCCCCCCATATGTATTGTATTTATTGTAGTGTGTTGTATCCCCCCCTCCACATACTGGTTGTTCCACTGTGTTCTGTACTGTATATGGTTAGGGAATGACAACCACTTGACTTGACTAGATTCAGTTTTCCATTCTGCCAGAGTACCAGGGGGCGCTACCTGCACAGACAGTGAAAGCATTTATACAACAGAATATCATTCAGAATCAGGCTACCATGGATAAAGATTGTTTACCAGTGTTAAGAATATGGTTGTCACAACAAAATCACAATGTATTAGTTCAGGGGCAAACAATGTCCCAATGGCAGTTTATGAACATATGAACACAATGCAATGAAAACATTTTAAGTAAAATGATAAAATTATGACCATTTATCATTTACAGTTCAAGATTACCCTGCTCTTTAAATCTGTCAGATTGGCAGAGGGTCACACACCTCACTCATAATGAACCCTAATTGCAACCAATTACAGGCTCTATTATGGAAAATAATGGACTCAATTTATCATCCTTACAGACAGAAGGAAAAGAGCAGCCTGCTGAATGTCCCCTGTGCTTATGAGGGTGTGTCCTTTTGTCACTCATTTTAAATAAGTTATTTTATGTTTATACGATTATGAACAGAGTGAGACATTTTTAAGAGCACTGCCAGATTTTTTGCATTAGCATTTTAACATGTCAGCATTCTAACATGACAACTAATGGATACATGCAAGTACACAGGCAGGCACTGCTCAGTCTAAACTACTGATAGCTGATTTGTTTGTCACATCACTGTATTTGCTAATGACTTGCTCCTATACACACACACGCACATTCACCCACACACACAGACACACACATACAGAAACACACATTCACATGCTAAATCCCCCCCCTAAATACATACACACATATACACACTATGTATTGTCCAGGGGGGAAATTCAGATATATCTTGTTAATTAGCTGAGATAGTGAGGAGTTCACTGATGTCTTTTTACTATGATCTTACTCCCAGCTTTCCATGTGACATACAACATAGCAAACATCAATACCTGCTCTCTGGACCAGGACTCTCAACCATCCAGGACCAGGGCTCTCTACCATCCAGGTCTCTGTCTAATAAAATTAGCTATATGCACTGTAATACAATTAAACCAGGCAGTATACCATGTTAAACTCTGAGTCTGTACAAAAATGTTAGTTAAGTCTGTTTTTTTTTTTTTTTCCATTTTAAGCTTTGATTGTGTTTTGTGTCACTGGACTGCTTGTGTAAATCTGAGGTCATGTTTGTCCTTGTCTGTGTAGAAAGGGGAGCCCAACCCTGCTGTTTTTGTGTGGTTTGAGCCTTTTCTACCCATCACCCAGTGAACTGCCACATCAGCATTCACTATCACACTGTGTGCAGGAGCGGTCAGCATTAGACCATCAATCAAAGTGTCTCTTGGTGCTGTGCTGTTTTATTAATGACTTATCTGAGTCATGGGTTTTGACAGAGAAAGAGAGATATGATCTACAGAGGCATTCTAACATTGATGATATCTGATTAAGGAGAAAAAGTGAGGAACAATTTGATCATGAGAACAGGTTTATAAGAGAGAAAAGGTTTCTGAACGCAATGACAGACACTGCAGAAAGAGAATGGCCCCCTGCATCCTCTACAACCTGCCCAGCCTGCATGAGGAAAGAACATGCGACAGATGTTACTCCTACTGCTGTTTTTGCGGTTGTTCTTTTGCAGTGGTTCAGTTTCAGGTTCATCTAAAGATGGTGATGTAACAAGTGATTACCGGCTGGTTTCTTAAGCGACTAATCAAGCAGCGCTGAAGACGATTGGACAACGGCTCCTGAGCTGCGAGATAAAAAGTTTGTGTTTGTGTTTATCAAGTTTGTAAGCTTGATTAATGGACTCCATGTGGTCACAGCAGACGGAGGGGGTTATTTTCACTAATGTTGTTTTATTAATGTCATTTTAGAAAAGTCGTATGAGTGGAGCTGAACTGTGGTTCTTTTAGAGATTGTTCTTAACCGAATGCTTTGTAGGAAGCTTCGAGCTGTTATACTAATTGGCTTCGAGCTGTTATACTAATTGACTTTGAGCTGTTATACTAATTGGCTTTGAGATGTTATACTAATTGGCTTTGAGCTGTTATACTAATTGGCTTTGAGATGTTATACTAATTGGCTTCGAGCTGTTATACTAATTGGCTTCGAGCTGTTATACTAATTTGCCTTGAGCTGTTATACTAATTGGCTTTGAGCTGTTATACTAATTGACTTTGAGCTGTTATACTAATTGGCTTCGAGCTGTTATACTAATTGGCTTTGAGATGTTATACTAATTGGCTTTGAGCTGTTATACTAATTTGCCTTGAGCTGTTATACTAATTGGCTTTGAGATGTTATACTAATTGGCTTTGAGATGTTATACTAATTGGCTTGTCCGTTAGTTGGGTTTACAGCGACTGTTTTGTATATGTATATTTATACAGTAGTTTTGATATCAAGCACCTTGGATTACTTTGGAGTAGTAGGGGTGGGTGCCTTATTTTTTGTGTCTGTTTTCTCCTGTTTATTTTGGAAGGAGGAAAGACTTTAGATTGTGTTTTCTGTTGTTTATGTTGACAGAGTTAGTAAAGGGCAAATTTGATGTTTTGTTTGTTATGTTGGCTTAGTCCATCCAGAAGATAACTCCTGGTTGTTGGGTTTTTGTCTAATGTTTGTATGTTTTTACATCTATATATACACATATAAAATGAGTTTCTCTACCTCTGTTCACTTTACCCATGACCTAGGAAACATTATAATCAGGCTGTAACACAGAAACATTACACTTTTACTATGTCTATATATACACATATGTACACAAAATGTATATAGAAAAATACAGTGAAATACTTTCCACCTGATCAAATATAACAAGTGTAATCATGTATTATGAAGCACAACACACTTTAATGAAATGTTCATGTTTCAATAATGTTCATGTTCCATTAATATAGATATTGTTGGAATTTCATTAGAGCTGCACACACTGCCTGTAATATGCAAATGTGCATGGAGATTTGTACCAGTGAGTCAGTGGTATGTACTCATCATATCAAAACACACTTTTAGAAACAAGCTATAAGATGATGTGCAGTTTGATTCTATTGTCCAGTTTGATTCTACTGTTCAGTTTGATTCTATTGTCCAGTTTGTTGATATGCAGTTTGTGTAATCGATCCTCCTTGTGTCAGCCATCTCTACATCACCAAGCACATTCTGAACCAATGTGGCGACATCTGAACCAGTGTTGGTGGGACATTATGGGTGTCGACCATAACTAGCCAATAGTGACATCACCTGTATAAATAAACAGCAGGAATGTGTAACTAATGCGCATCTAGTACCTCAACACCCACACCACCCTACCACTAACATGAGCTCAACACCCACACCACCCTACCACTAACATGAGCTCAACACCCACACCACCCTACCATTAACATGAGCTGGAGCAACTGTAACCCTCTGTACATCCCTACTAAAATGGCCCAGTTTAACCTCTATGTGTATCTACAGCGATTAATATGGACAAGTTATGTGATTCTAAAAAAGCTGTTGGTAAGTGTACATAAAAGGCAAAACACAAAACAACAGACCAGCTTTGCAGACAAACACCCCAGAACTGAGATCTTTTTCTGATCTTTCAAACCAGGTTTCTACTGGTTTGCAGAGCCATGCACAACTGCTACTGATATGCTGGGGGAAAAAAAAACACATTATGCGCTCTTATTATTCTCCATGATCAGTTTGCTCTTTAAAATGTTTCAGAGATATAATGCATAATGTTCTCCATTCTACTACTCAGTGAAATTATTTGTCTCAATGGAATTATACAAAGCAATTTCATAGCCATAATAGTCATACTGTAACTGGCACATAAAGGGAATTATTCTCATTCTGACAACAAGGGTCAGTAGGGTTCGTGTCTGGATGACAAAGTCCTTTCAGTGGTGATATTTCAGACTATGGAGCAAATAAACAAAACCCACAGCACTTCCACTGTTATTTTAGTAAATGTGATAAAGGTGACAGGAAGGAAAGGAGCTGGGTTTTGAATTTCTCTCTGCGATCTATAAAATAATCAATAAAATTATCTATTTATCTAAAGCTAGGGTTAGGGTTAGCTCAGACATGATATGCTTTAGGGTTAGGGTTAACGTTTACACTGCCTTGTGTCTTTCTGTGTATCTGTCATAATAGTCAGGGTTATACTAAACAATTATGGTCAGATAAGTGTAACATGTTTCTAAGATTTTTAGCAGAATATATCAGACTCCATGTCTGCTTTTGTCTTAGTTGGTGTATGTTGCCTGCAGCTATTTGCTGAAGGCAGGTGTAGTAGCCTGCCTCCTGCAGGCCAGGCAAGTTACAGGTAACAGGACAGAGTGCATCACTGAGTCTCACTGCTCACACAACCTATGATGTGAAACTCGTAAATGTGCTGAGACAAACACACACAAACACACACACACTACATATTACAAATGTCAGTGTATTATTGAGAGTGGCTTGAAGCTTCTGCATCTGTCTACATTTGAGGCATTTAGCAGATGCTCTTATTCAGAGTGTCTTACAAATGTGCTTTGTTATTGACTCACAGAATGTATCCCAGCGAGAAAGTGGGATAGAGTTCAATAGATATTTGAACTAGATCACTGCAAATATACAAGAATCACGCTGGTCCCAGTATTAGTTCTATTAAACAATGATAAATACAGTAACAAAGAATAACAAATAAGTTACTCAGCATTGGTAAAAAAATAAAAGTGCAGTATCAGTGGTCATTGAGATACTCTACAAATAGACGAGTCTTTAGTCTGATGATTGCAAGAGATTCTGCTGTCCAGACTGTCACTGGAAGTTCATTCCACCATCTTGAAACAGGACAGAGAATAACCTAGAAGATTGTCTATCACTGGACTTGAAGCATGGTGCTTCAAGCCAAGCTGTACTTGATGTTCGAAGTACTTGAGGTACAGATCGGATGGATCCTTTCCATGACACCTGATAGAACCAGCCTTCCAAGTAGGACCATTTCCATGCAGAACCAGTCACGCCAAGGCTAGATAGAACAGAGATGAGGATGTTGTGGTTTACTATGTAGAAAGCAGCTGAAAGGTCCAGGAGAATCAGGACAGATGACAACTTGCTAGCATGAAGCTTCACTGTCACTGCAATGAGAGCAGTCTAGGTTGAATGTGCCTTCTTGTAACCAGACTGATTGGGATCATCGAGTTCTGGGTGAGGAAAGTAGATAATTGATCATAGACTGCTCGCTCAAGAACTTTTGAGAGGAAAGGGAGAAGTGATACTGGTCTGTAGTTGTTTATATTGGAGCTGTCAAGCATGGTCTATTTTAGGATTTCTACCACCCTCGCTGTTGAATGCAGAAGGTACATCTCCAGAAGACACAGAACTGTTGATGACTGCAGATATGAATGGAAGTAGATCTCTTCAGATTCAGATTCAGAAATATTTTATTGATCCCAGAGGGAAATTGCATTTTTTACAGTAGCAGCAGTAAAGAAAAAAGCGAAGAATAAACACTCTAAAAATAAACACTCAAAAAATAATTAAAAATAATTTAAGACAGTGAGAAAAATTTTTATGGGAATTTTATTGAAATTTAATGGAAAAGAGTGGAAGGAATGGGGTCCAGCGGGCATGTATTTGGAGCACTACACACCTGTAGTGACAAAATCTGCATCTATGTGCTGTGCTCCTGCTATGAGCACTAGTCTCACCAGCCTCAACAGTCTCACCCCTCTCACCAGTCTCACCAGTCTCACCACTCTCACCAGTCTAGGACTTTAAACATGACAGAGACCAATTGACTTGAGAAATATGAGATCAAACACAAATGTTTGTGTTTCTACATTTACACTCCTTCCTCTTAGGTGGACTGTGCACTCATTTTGCCAGAGAAATAACAAGGTCAGAGACTGTAAATTGGAATTCATGAGAGGCTTGCACACAGAGAGAGAGAGACAAGAGTGTAAGAAAGAGTTAGACAGGCACCCTGAAAATACCCATGTGAAGGCATAAAGCATGTGTACTGCCAGTTGTGTACCTGACATGACCTTGTCTGTACGCGCATCAACTGTGCGATATTCTTCAGGACAAACACACTGAGCAGAGTTAAGCCAACTGGCTGTGTCTGATCTGACTGTCTGATTGAGCTGTCTGATCTGAGAGGACAATGCTACATTTGGCTCTCTGTCAGACTCCTAATTTAGAGGGATAAAGTCTGTGGTGTTTTTTACTACTCAGAAATGTCTGACTACTGCCCATTTCTTTTTCACTGCAGGAATTTGCATTTAGTGATTAATACATGTGGTTTATATATAGTGATTTATACATGTCATATATGTAGTGATTTATATATCATGATCTACACATGTAATTTATATATAGTGATTTATACATGAGTTTTATATATATTGCTTTATATATAGTGATTTAAACATCGGTTTTATATATAGTGATTTATACATGTGGTTTACACATAGTGATTTATTCAAGTGTCACAGAGAAGGATTATTAACTTAGACATGTCTCTACATGGTAACTGTTAACTTTTTATACCTTTATATAAGATCTTTTTTTCACTGCACATTTGTATTATGATAAAAAAAAAAACTGGACCTCTCCTCTTATAAAACACAGTCTGTAAGAACATTCTAGAAATAATAGCTTGTTACTCTGTCCAGTTTAACCCAGTTCTTGTCTTGTATCAGACTGTACAGAATGGCATTTTAAAGTGCCTGGCTGGGCCCCACACATTAGCACCAACCTACTGTCTCCTGTCTACCCGTCTTCCATGTATTTTGTTCTAATTCAGTAAACACAGGCCATAGCCATAGCTTCTAGAGGCTGAAGGTAACTCCTTCTCTCTCTCTCTCTCTCTCTCTCTCTCTCTCTCTGTCCATTTCCCTCTCACTCCCTGTCTCCATCAGTCTGGAAATCTTTTGCTCTCTGTCTACCTCTCTTTCTCTTCCCTTAGGTATAGCACTGCCTGGAGAAATATGATAGATCATTTTTAGTAAGTGGACATGGCATAAACTGTAGAGTCCAGTATCGTTCTTTTGTTAAATCAGATTCTCTCTTGAATTTGATTGCATTTTTCCATTATAGAGTTATCCAGTGCTTACCAAGTCTGAACCAGACGTGCCATTGCTCTGGTGCTGACGGGGCGCTGGTTATGAGGAGATGAGATTATAGAGACAACAGATTGGGCTTTGCTGAGTGGCTTTGTACTGGTCACAGTCTACTGCAAATACCTGCAAAATACAATCTGAATGCAAGATTCTGTGACTTCTATTTCTGTTCTGGTGTATTCATGTTCTGTGAGGGATCTGCACATCTGAGGTTACAGATTTAGTGTCTGAAAATAAGGCATTTTTTAAGCACTCATTTATCTGCTATTAAAAATAAACCACTTTACTTTGATACATTCAATTGCACTACTAGAAGACATATTCGTAAAGGGTTAGGGTTAACCCAGACTGTATAGTAATTTTATCAGCCAGTACTCCATAGTACATATTGCATTCAAAATGCTTTCATATCTAATGCTACCAGAACGTCATAATGTTAAAAAAAATCTGGGTTCTCTGAATGTTATGATTCTATTCAGTAAAACTAAAGAAAACTCTGTTCTCAAATTCAAACATTAAAGTCTTTTTATGACAATCAGGCTATACACTATACAAATGTCTATTTTCATTACTGGTGTAGAACAGTATTCACACCATACACAGAACCACAGACATGCAGAACCCACACCACAGACATGCAGAACCCATACCACTTGCTGCAGCCAGTTGAACCAGCTGAATGTTTAATCATAAATTAGTCTGTCCATCCAAAACCATAGTTAACAGACGTTAGGTTCTTGATTCCTTAATCTTGGACACTTAAGCAGTGCCTTAACTAGTAGTGTATAAATGATCAAAACATTGCACTAAAGGAGGGAGGGTTTTATTATCTGCAGCTTAATTAGTGATGTTAACGTAGAGGAAGTACAGCACCAACGTTTTATACAATGTTTTAAACAACAGTCACTCATGATTCTCTCTTTACAAACTAAATATTTACTCAGCATAAATGAGCAAGACATTTTTTCCAGTGATTCTTCTTCATATTATGAAGCCTGGATGTTTCAGAGATTCTATGCAAAATGTATTTTAAACATGGCCGCCTCCATATAGGGGACCTGCTTTATGGAGCATAAACTGGCTCATTTGAGAGCCATTTGATTCATCTCAAGTGAGCTGCATATGTTAAAAAAAGTGTGAAAATCATAAATAATCACTGTCCTAAACATACTATTTGTTTTATTATAGTTGCAAAAATGACTCATTGTTCCTTTAAGGTATGCCTATGTGAGCATTAGCATTTTAAAAAGATAATGTGATTTACAATAAACATAGTAAATCAAAGTGTCTCTTGAATTTGTAGATGTTTGTTTTAAGAAATTTCAAGTAGTTGTAGTTTCACGTCTTAGTGGTTGTATGCGAGCCTGTCCCTTATTGGTTGTGTGCGAGCCTGTCCCTTATTGGTTGTGTGCGAGCCTGTCCCTTATTGGTTCTGTGCGAGCCTGTCCCTTATCGGTTGTGTGCGAGCCTGTCCCTTATTGGCTGTGTGCGAGCCTGTCCCTTATTGGCTGTGTGCGAGCCTGTCCCTTATCGGTTGTGTGCGAGCCTGTCCCTTGGCCCCATCTCTGTGGTAATAACGGCAGGGTTCCTTCAGTGAAGGACACTTTAAATAGAGGGAAATATGTCCCACTATGGGAGCAGTGTGTGTTCAGACTGGATGATCAGAAAGGAATGGAGGGTACCAGACATTGCTAAACATTCTTAGACAATGTTTTATGCTGTCAGCTATTCGAGATTTTTAAAAAATTGATAATTGTGTAAAAATGGTATTGTTAGTTTATAGTTTATAGACCAGACATGGAACTAAATGAGATGAATTGCTGTCACATATTTATACCACAATCACAAACATAGCATCAAAGAAAATGAAATAAACTAGAGGTAGCTAACCATAACCCTTAAAATTAAATAAAATAATATAAAATAAAGACTTGTTGGAAGGTCTGGTATGCTTTTGCAGAAAGAACTGAACATATGAAAAAATTGCCAACCGCCATGCAGATTTGACCAGTTTTACAACCAGCACCGGTTGTTTTTTGTGTGATCCAACACGAGCCGACGAGGTATGTAAAATCCAACACGCGCAGACGCCAATCGACACTGAGGTCATTAGGTCTCCGTGGACCTGTCTGAAGTTCACGCTGCGAAGTACAACGCGCGTGAAGATCACTTAAACGTGACTGGCTTATTAAAGAGTCGTAAACGTGAGATAGAGCTTTAAATGACTAGTTTTCTTGGTGGTTTACTGACAGTCACTTAATGACAGTAATCGCGTTTTCATTTATTGCATATAATTCTAGTGTTTGACGCATAGTGTTGCTGGGTGATGCCTTCTCGCATCATTTCAGTGTACAGGGTGTTTTTTGAAGCCAGATGTACTCAGGCCTTCAGACGCGCCATAAAAACACCGAAGAGTGAACATTGACCTCGCAAGCCTTATTAGCACTGGATATACGCACTGAGACCGACACTCGTCCTCGTATCACTGACGTCCTCGTGCTATTAAATCTGCAGAGCACGGCGCTCGCTCAAGAGTTGCGGGTGCATATGCACGGTACCTCATTCTCGCCCTGATCGTACATCATTATGTGCAATTGAATTGCTAGTTGTGAACGTAATTCTGTAACTACTTTAACTTGTTATATTTAAAGAATAATTTAACATGACTTCTGGGTAGCTCACCATGTCCGCTTTTCGGCAATTGGCGTACCGTTTCCGCGAGAGCGCGCTTCGAGTAGAGCGTGATCTACCGATTTCCTGCACGCGCTGCGGACATCTGAAGTTTGTTGCTGCTGATACTCATGCTGAGGAATTTACAACGTAAATCGCCGGATGCTGGAATAACGCTGCGCACACATTTAGGAGCGCTGAAGCAGTCACATCACAACGTCTTTGCCGCGACTACTTAAGTAAATAATCACCGTTCGGAAATATGTTTTTGACCCGGAACATCGAGTAACGATTCTGCATTCTGGGAGTCCGTCATCACCTAAATGGAATAGAGAACTTTTCCAGTAGCCTTACAGAAACTGGATTATTTAGATGGTGGAATGGGTAAATATGGCATCGCAGTTGCTGAATACATTTTTATTTTTTTAAATATAGACATTTACACTTGAAGTTCATCGGTTCCCTACAGGCAGTAACGACAAGGGAAAGAAGAACAGTTGTCTGAAGGAAAGAGCAGCGTAACAGTTTTAGGTTTGGATTTCGCATAAGAAATATCAGCATGTATTTCTGGATATACAGTTTTCTGTTCCTTCTAGGTGAGTAAACTTTCCTTAGGCTCTATAAACGTCAAAGAAGTTTAACATAGCAAAATCACATATCGATGTATATACAATGCTTTTGTTCAACGCCGTTCTTCCAGGGATAGACGGCAGATGAATCTGGCGACTGTACTGGACCTACTGAGGATGAGGGTTTCCTCCGTTCTTTAAGAGTCTCCGTCCGTTTAGTCCACTCATCTGGAACCGTTCCCTGCGGCAGATGATAAATAACTTTTATATATAACTAAAACACAAGTCTTTCAACGTGCATCTCTTCTGTTGTATTAATTAGTGTTTACGTTTTACATTGTGATTTTAAAAGTCCAGCTGGTATCTACACCCAAACAAAAGGCACGATTTGAGAAAGGAGGAACTCTTCTCTCTTCTTGAAGACGTCTAACGCAGAGAAGGCGCTTTAACGGACTGCTTGTGCTCATCTGAACGTGGGAATGATCAAGGTCACCTATAGATTTTTAAATAATACCGAAGAAAACGATCACCACAGACCGCTACAGTTTAAACTACGAGACTTTCTGCGGCTTTGAAACGTTTAGCTCTCGATTTCCAGACGCATGTTAGCGAGCGCATATTTGTATGATAGTACTGGTAATAATTCTGCTAGTTTAAGATCAAGATTAATAAACCAGAACCTGAACGTGCATTTAAAATTCCCCACCCCCATTCACCCACCCACATCCACCCTCTGTCCCCCTCCTCTCCCTTGAGCCTTTCTTGATTTCGCTCTTTTAACCGCTCTTTCTCAGAATACACACGCACACACACACACACACACACACACAAAGGCGAGTCAGTGTATAAGGACATGTTTCAGTTATTCCATATGGCTGGACTATTAAGATATTTCCTAAAAACTTGCTAAATAAAAAGTAAGATGATTATGTTTAGTTACCTTAGAACTCTAGGTGTCAGCAGTGTTTTTTAGTCAGTAGCACCTGTTGTTACCTTTATGGTGCCTTCGTTTATGTCCCAGAGATAAGTAAGCCGCTAGCTGCTGGTAGAAAGATCTTACAGTATCAGCCAATAACAGGAATGTAACAGTGCTGTCACTGCCATCCTGTCGTCTACACTGCTGGGAAATAGAGCTTGTGCACTATATAGTAATGTGCTACGCTCAAAGTTCAGGTCATTAACCTCCACACTAATTCAATCATACAGTTTCCAAACCTCTAACTGCACTTAGATTTAAATGCTGGGTTATGATTGATCTCAAGTGATGGACATTACAGGAGGAGCTTCCAGACATTCTGTGTTTGCTGAAACCTGTTCCAGACTGTTATATGCAATTTATCTGTGATAAAAATTATTTCCATTTAATATAATTATTTCCATTTAACAGACTCCACAAGGACTTCTAATGGTATTGCTTAGCTGGCAAGATATGAGTCATTGGCAAGATATGAACTCTTTAATTGCTCAAAATAGATTTCTCGTGTATGATATACTTGACTGGAGAGCTTTCCAGGTTATTTTGAGTGCTACTACCATACAACATTATAATAGCATACTATGATAAATGATGATGAGTGATTCAGAATTCAAAAGTGATTCAAAAGTTCTTAAGAAGTTGATCTAAATTGATCTTTCTGCTGTTTACAGAAATAATAAGAAGTAATCAGAAGAAGTCATATAGTAACTGGCTGAGTTAATGGGCAATCAGTCAAACCCTTAATATTTTTTCCCCAAATATATTTTGCAATATTTTTCATGTTGCATATAAATATTCAAGGAATATTAAGTTATTTTTCTTTCTTTGTCCTTATTCTCATGTTGTTGTTTCTCTTCTCTGATCCTCTCCACCACTGTGTAGATGAGATATTGGTGATCGTGTCCAGCTCCTCAGCTCTGGCCGTCTCTGGTCCCCAGGAGTGGGTGGACTGTGTGAGGGCCAGTGAGGTGTGCAACCAGAACCCCCAATGCAGCTCCCGTTTCCGTATCATGCGGCAGTGCCTGGTGGGCAGGGACTGGAACACCATGCTGACCAACAAGGAGTGCCAGGCAGCCCTGGAGGTGCTCCAGGACAGCCCCCTGTATGAGTGTCGTTGCAAGAGGGGTATGAAGAAGGAGCTGCAGTGCCTGCAGAGCTTCTGGAGCATCCACATGGGCCTGAGTGAAGGTAGGGGCACAGTGTATCACTAATCACATGGGCCTGAGTGAAGGTAGAAATTAGCTGTAGTCGTGTTATGTTTAACAGTAAAAAAGGTAACTAACTAACGTCAGGAGGAAAAACAATGCTTCTGTGTTCTGGCCCACTGTTGTAGCGTAGTGTAGTGTGGGACTTGTAATGAATCACTGCAAATACAGACCCCACTATTTTCACCTCAGTCCCCTCGATGTAAAAGACTGTAGCAGTTCCATCATATATAGTGAACTTCAGCTACAGAGTCACATTTAGGTCATCCTTCATGGAAGGACGGTGGGTGGTATCTGCTTTGTGATACTAATGACCTTGGATCAGATTTTACTTTCAGTCATTATTAGACAGCAGACAGACAGGCATCCTGACCCTGATCTGATTCACGTGAGTGCTGACATGAGCTCATAGCAGCAGTACTGTGGAAAGTCACATGACCTGCTGCTGACTGATATGTTCTGTCCACATGTTCTCAGCCTACAGTAGGCATAACCCTGTTTTTAGGTACATACTGGTCCTTACCAATAAGGTTTTTGATTGTAATATATGTATAAAAAATATCGATCTGTGTAGCAAAGGCTCACAAAATAAATTGAATTAATTTAATCAGGTTCTATATTTTTCTTTAGATTTCTACATTTTTCTTTACATTTCTGCATTTAACATATTCAACATATAAGAATGAATGAAGCCAGTCTTTAAATGCGGGATATTTTTCATTGTGTAAACATCACCACACATTTCTATGAGTGTGCATACTCAGAGGCTTTGGAGTATGAGTGTGAATATCACATATACAGACTGTACTGTGTACAACTTTAAATAGCCCATAAAGACTGACACAGACTGACTGACAATATTGACTGACAGACTGTCCTGGTTTGAGTAGCTGTCCCCAACTAAACTGATCAGATTGACCAGATTATTCTACTATACAGTATTGGTATCACTGTTGATGCCACCTTCAGAATGGAATTTTGTCAAATGCAGATGATCAGACTAGTTTGTTCAAAGATCAAGCACGTCTGTCCAAATGATGTTTTCAAGACTTTCACTGTAACCTGTTTTTAGTTAATGACACATGGATCTAAAATTAATACACCATTTGCACAACTGCTGGAAACCTTAGAAATGTACAGTATATAGACATGAGTTATTTATGCATGTAGAAATGAGGTATATTCAGTCTTCATCTCATCTGCTTAAAAAACTCATGAATCCAAATAAGACAAAAACAACAGCTTATTTTAAATTTACAGAATTTCAATTTTAAGAATAACTTTAGTCTTTTCATTTTCAGATCAACATGTTGCTTCTTCTCTAATGGCCCTCATATACACGTCCGTGTGTATTTAAACCATTCGATACAGGGTTCAACCCTCTCTATAGTGGGTTAAACGTCAAATGAGGAAGAAATGTTTAATGTTATCAGTGCTGTATAAGTGTGTGATGTATAGTACAAGAAACAAATGAGAGTAAAAATGGAAGTAAAAAGCATGTGTGTGCAATGATGAATGTCCAATGCATTTATGTAGTTTAAATTAAATTTTAAACACATGTAGTTCTGCCTGACAAATTGGTTTTGTGGATAAACTGAGAGAGCAGGATTAAGTGGGCTGTGATACAGAGAGGAAGTAACTGAGGAACCCATTCTTGGCAGCACATGTAAAATCTTGACCATCCAAAATATAATGGCAGGGATTTTTAATGGGTGCTTAAATGGACAGTTACTCTCTTATCAGACCTGCTCCTTTTCTTCATCTCTACTCTCTCTTTCTGGTTCCTCTCCCTCCAGGATTCTCTGATTTTTATGCTCTACTATTCAAGGTTATGTGTTGTGGATGTTTGCATGCTAAGAATATGGATGATTACACACACACACACACACTATATATATATATATATACACACACATATATTA
>JAOXYF010000016.1:108881-120209 GCA_028565775.1 Sternarchorhynchus goeldii
CGATTGTGTGGTTGGTGACTGAGACCTGTGCGTTGGTGGTGACTGAGACGTTTGTGTGGTTGGTGACTGAGACCTGTACGTTGGTGGTGACTGAGACGATTGTGTGGTTGGTGACTGAGACCTGTACGTTGGTGGTGACTGAGACGTTTGTGTGGTTGGTGACTGAGACCTGTACGTTGGTGGTGACTGAGACGTTTGTGTGGTTGGTGACTGAGACCTGTGTGTTGGTGGTGACTGAGACGTTTGTGTGGTTGGTGACTGTTATTTCTGTGACGCTTTTAACTGCCTGCCAGCAATGCCTGAACTGGGTTTGGCAAAGATGATGTAACTGTGAGGGCACAGCTTAAGTACTGTGAGCCCCCATGAAATCAGTCTGTTGTAGTTCCTCCGATCAACGGAATTTATGTAATGCCTGAGTTCTCAATTAAAGGGCAAGTGAACATGGTCAGTTGGTCACATGGCCACATGGTCAGGTGACATGACTCTATAAATTCTGAACAATGCTGAGAGTTTCACTCAATCAAACAAGTTTCACTGTCCTTCTCTCTCTCTCCATCTCTCTCTCTCTCAGTCTCTCTCTCCCTCTCTCTCCCTCCCTCTTTTTTCTCTCTCTCTCTCTCTCTCTCTCTCTCTCTCTATCTCCCTTTTGCTTCCTCATCCTCTCTCTCCTTCTCCCTCTCTTTTCCTCTCCATCTCTCTTTCTTTTTCTCTGTTATTGGTAATGCATGCAGAAATTCAACATTTCATTTAGTTTTTCTTTTCAAGATCCAGTAGTCTAAAGCTCGTTGTCAGTAGTTGTAGGAGCATCAGGACTCACAGTTTGTATTTAAATTTGTATTTAGTTAAATTCAGGGACGTTGGAGAAGAGTTAAGGAAGGAGGTATAAACCTATTCTGACTATAGTGACCTTCCAGTTTGAACTACTCTGCACTTTATTTCATGTTAGGGCACTAATAATTAAACTACAGATATACTACATGTTTATAGCATAGGATAAACATGTATGTTGTATAGGTTGTACATGTATACAGTATAGGATGTACATGAATATTGTATAGGATGTACGTGTATATTATATAGGATGTACATGTATATTATATAGGATGTACATGAATATTGTATAGGATGTACTTGTATATTGTATAGGATGTACGTGTATATTATGTAGGATGTACATGTATATTGTATAGGATGCACATGTATATTATATAGGATGTACGTGTATATTATATAGGATGTACGTGTATATTTTATAGGATGTACATGTATATTATATAGGATGTACATATATATTATGTAGGATGTACATGTATATTGTATAGGATGCACATGTATATTATATAGGATGTACATGTATATTATATAGGATGTACATGTATATTTTATAGGATGTACATGTATATTATATAGGATGTACATATATATTATATAGGATGTACGTGTGTATTGTATAGGATGTACGTGTATATTGTATAGGATGCACATGTATATTATATAGGATGTACATGTATATTGTATAGGATGTACTTGTATATTGTATAGGATGTACGTGTATATTATATAGGATGTACATGTATATTGTATAGGATGTACATGTATATTATATGGGATGTACGTGTATATTGTATAGGATGCACATGTATATTATATAGGATGTACATGTATATTATATAGGATGTACTTGTATATTGTATAGGATGTATATGTATATTGTATAGGATGCACATGTATATTATATAGGATGTACATGAATATTATATAGGATGTACTTGTATATTGTATAGGATGTACGTGTATATTATATAGGATGTACATGTATATTATATAGGATGTACATGATTATTGTATAGAATGTACTTGTATATTGTATAGGATGTACGTGTATATTATATAGGATGTACATGTATATTGTATAGGATGTACTTGTATATTGTATAGGATGTACATGTATATTGTATAGGATGTACTTGTATATTGTATAGGATGTACATGTATATTGTATAGGATGTACGTGTATATTATATAGGATGTACGTGTATATTGTATAGGATGTACATGTATATTGTATAGGATGTACTTGTATATTGTATAGGATGTACATGTATATTATATAGGACATACATGTATATTGTATAGGTCAGGGCATGACTTTCTCAGGACAGATATTAGGGCCATATAAGACTCACATAAGAAAGACTCACTGCAGCACATGTGTAACAAAGGCTCAGGCTCTACACAAGCCCTCCTCTGTCATGCTGCTAAGGATTCTGGGAGGTGGGTAATCCGTCACCAGGCGGTGAAGGATCACATGTTGAGGTGTGCAAGTGTGTGTGTGTGTGTGTGTGTGTGGAGGAGAGAGGAGAGATTAACTAAGTCTGGCACTAATTAAATGCTTAAGGCAGCTGTAAGTAGTGAACATGCTTACTAAAGGGTTTGGAGAAGTGTGAAGTGTGAGACCATATGTAGAATGCAACACAACTTACAAACACAACACAACTTACAAACACAACACAACCAACACAATTTACAAACACAACTTATAACATGACCAACATGACCATCCATCAAATTCCAATTTCACTCAACCAAATTTAATCGTAATACTGCAACAACTGTAATGCTTAAAACAACAACAGGTTTCTCATCCTAATCATTCTGTCATTACAGTTGCTTTTAAATGTCATTACATAGAGTATATCTACACTGGAGTGATGGTATTCACAGATAAACCTATATTCAAACATATAGTTTGTTTTGTTTTTATTCCATATTACAAGTTTTCAATAGAATATATAATAATAATAATAACATAACTTTGAATACATTGCATGTTTGTATGTGATATTTTCTATTTATTCTCTGGCTGTATATATAATTAAGAGTGAGGTTTCTCCCTAACTCTAACCCTATAGATATCTAAATATTGTACTGTATGTTACTGTACTATGTAGCTTTGGAACTTAATACCTTAACATTGCATGATTGTCTGGTAGATTATGGCTATAATATTATGATAAAATTTCACATTATCTGCTCTTGCATGAATAATAATAAATAGTAAACAATGTAATGTAAATACATGCATATCAAACATACACTATATTGCTCACCTTCCTTGACTCACATATGATCTTAAGTGACATCCCATTCCTAATCCACAGGGTTCAATATGACGTTGGTCCACCCTTTGCAGCTAGAACAGCTTTAACCCTTCTGGGAAGGCTGTCCACAAGGTTCCAGAAGCACATTTGTGAGGTCACATACTGATGTTGGACGAGAATGTCTGCCTCTCATTCTCCGCTCTAATTCATCCCAAAGATGTTCTATCGGGTTGAGGTCAGGACTCTGTGCAGGCCAGTCAAGTTCATCCACACCAGACTCTGCCATCCATGTCTTTATGGATTGCATTGCATTGCATTGTGCAGTGGTGCAGTTATTTGGATGGGTGAGTGAATACTTTTGGCAATATAGTGTAGGTCTCACTCCATACCAGCTCAGTGTCAAACACAGATGGAATTAACTGCATCAACACAACAGTGATATGTGCGTTTAATTCTCTTCACTATTTATGCTAATATATTTATCACAATTTATCACGTCTTTAAAGATCACAGCACATCCCCTTATCAAACCTACAATACAGTCCTTTATTAAAGTCACAGCCCTTCACTACTAACTGGACACTGCATTTCATCCTTTCTGGTCACTGCAGAAAAAATTTAAACAACACACGACAATGCTGTAATTCTGTTGTAATAAATCCAGGACAGGCAATATTAAAATTGTACTGGAAATTGTATTATCCAGCTGGCAATATTAAAATTGTAGTTTACATATACAGTGTTTTATAGGACTTCTGTTATTCCCGAAAAATCGGGGAGTTATGATGCACTAAAACAACAGTTACGACATTGAACATTTTAACTGTTTTTGTGTTAATTGTTGTAACCGTTGTCATAGTATCTGGATAAGTCAGTGAGTTTCGTCGGTTTTGGAGTAGTTTCTCAACAGGTGCCAGAGATGTTTCAAAATGAGAGAGAGAATGTTGCGGCGAATATTGCTTATCGGAAGTCTAATTCAAAGGGGATTAGAACCGTATATGCTTAGGATCCTATGGGCTCCTTAGTGTGACCCGATTAGACTAATGTTATTATCGTTTATTATTAATACTTTAATAATAAGCAATAAATGATATATTATCAATCATAACTATTATTAATGCAATAAACCAACCCTAACCCAAGTAACCTAGAAGCATAGGATTTCATAAGGCTGAATTTATTATGTTACATTTTCGAGGGCGGAGTACCCCCTGGAAACAAACTACGTACAGCCTAAATCCGCACTTAATTTGCCCCCCCGCGTTTCAGATAAATTGATTCGCGGCCGTATGTCATTTCCGTTGTTATCGGCCTCTGCGGCTTGCTAGGTAACCCTCGTGCTAGGTAACCCTCGGTCAGCGCGAGCGAGCACCCACTCCTAGACTGGACCAAGAGGAGGAGTCTCTGGGCGTTCATCTTACCCGCGCGCTCGTCTCCCCTCTGCTCCGCGCGCTCACCCTGCCCATGCCAGTCCCCCTCTCCTCACTTTTTTGGCTACTCTCTCACGCGACTCGGACGGGACACACAGCCGCGGAATGGAGTCGGAAAATAACCAGAGTAACCTGTCTGCTGCAGACTCCCCGCACGACCCTTGGTACTAATGTTATTCGTCTTTGCTTATCTCTGAACTGTAACTCCATCAAAAAGATCGTTAGAGAGAAAATATTCATGAAGTAACCAAACAAAGAGGGGGGCTACGCGTGTCTCACCTCAGCCTCTCCGCTCTAAGCCAGACAGATTTATAGTTGCTAAGTGACGAGGTTAAAGAGTTTGCTGGGAATAAGTAAATTACTTTTTAAAATGACCGGTTGGGTTGTCTAACGTGAATTCGGTGCACTTGTTGATTCTCTTTTTACTGTTTTGTATAGCAAAATGTTCATAGGCGGTCTCAGCTGGCAGACTACTCAAGGTGAGTGAAACTTTCACACTGAAACTTTCAGCGGCCAAAAACTTTGCCGAAGTACTAAAAGCTGCTTTAGTTCAACAAGAGGACGGAATAAATAAACCTACTTAGGTTTGTGAACTGCGAAACTAAACGTCTTTTAAAAACGTAAAACCTGTGCCGTGTTCATCAAAGCACTCACTCGGTAAGGAGATTTAGATTAACGTTTAAGTAGGACTTCGAGGTCGGCGAAGCTAGATCAAGATGACTCTGTTCTTAAGGTAGGCCACAGTACACAGAGCTGTGTGTGTGTAACACTGGAGGTTTCCAGGGGTGTTTTGATGCTGTTGGCTATGCCACAGTATGTAGGACATACATGTTTTGAATTACGCTGGGTCTTTGTTAAAGGAAACGCACGACGGCTCCCTTGTCATCGAACTCTGTCAACTACTCTAACAATTTTAAGATGATTCATTGTTACAGCTGATTTATCTATATGAGAGACTACTGCCTGAAAGTCATCTTTAGACAGGAGGATATTAAGACAAGAACGAGCCCAGGTTTATAAACATGCTCATGGTAACATGGTAATTTAATTGATGTGAAAATTTTATTCAGATTAATTGTTT
The DNA here is from genome assembly GCA_028565775.1 of Sternarchorhynchus goeldii. Lineage (NCBI taxonomy): Eukaryota > Metazoa > Chordata > Actinopteri > Gymnotiformes > Apteronotidae > Sternarchorhynchus > Sternarchorhynchus goeldii. The sequence goes on from JAOXYF010000016.1 coordinate 114,494, forward strand.
ACTTACATATTTAGCATTTGATAACTCATGCAGGAGTGTGCTGTTTTAGTACCCCTGTTGTGTACTGGGGTCCCTTTATTACTGCTATATAATGTTGGCCGATTTCCTGTGCACCAACAGACTGAGACCCTCTGTGTTTGTCTTTTCACATTTCCACGTTTAATGTGGGTGAGCGTTAGATGTGAGAATTGTTTTAGCGGCTTGTGTGTGATGTTCCAGAGGGTTTGAAGGACTACTTCTGCAAGTTTGGAGAGGTGAAGGAGAGCATGGTGATGAGGGATCCAGTTACGAAGCGCTCCAGGTGAGGGGGGTGCCTGTAGGATGGTGCCTACACCACCTCCAACACATTTTCACCACTCCTCCATCACCTCCAATACACCTCCACCAGCTTCACCACATCTGCACCAGCTTCAACACACCACCACTGCCACCAGAATACCTCCTCCACCTTCTTAAGTGTCTCCTGGTCAGCTGCTGCAGCAGGAGGCTGGTGCTGACGCTTGCTCTTCTGTGCAGGGGTTTTGGGTTTGTGACGTTTGCAGACCAGGCTGGCGTGGACAAAGTACTGGCCCAGACTAGACATGAGCTGGACTCTAAAACAGTGAGTTTGAATTTCCAGAACTATTTCTGTGTCTCTGTTCTGTCCTTTTATAGCCAGGGTTGTACCTCTTACAGCACTACAGCTCATCTGAGTCAGTGAGGTGTGGTAATTTAGACCAAGAGCCAAGGACACAGTGAGGTGTTGTAGTTTAGACCGAGAGCCAAGGACACAGAGAGGTGTTGTAGTTTAGACCGAGAGCCAAGGACACAGAGAGGTGTTGTAGTTTAGACCGAGAGCCAAGGACACAGGGAGGTCGTTCTCTCTCAATCTCTGTGAACAAGATAATAGGTCAGATTCTTGCAGAGTGTGATATCCCGCAGCACATAGCAGAGTGTTTCGAAGGCCACAGTGCTCAGGTTGGAAGCCTTCAAGCCTGTTCAGTTTGTGCTTGAGTCAAAATCAATTAGGCCTCGATTTGGAACAGGAGGGAGAGAGAGAAAGAGTTCACCCCATCTCAGCCTCCCCCTCCCTCTGTGAGGTTGTCAGGGAAGAGTTCCTTTTCTGTAGCGATCGCTATGGTAACTTGGGGACCCAGGCAGGGTATATGGGGCAGTTCATAAAAACTAGCTACAAACTAGCCTCACCTCATTACGCTTTTAAGGAGCAAGATTGCTTAAAGCTAAGTGTCTTCAACAAACCTGTGATAGTAATCATAGAACATTTAAAGTTTTAAATGTACACAGTTGTGAATGAAGGATGTGTGTGTGTGTGTGTGTGTGTGTGTGCGTGCACGCATGAGTCTTTGTCAGTGCTCAGAACAGGCGGGTCTTGGGACAATGGCGCCCGTTGGTTGCCATAGTGACTGTGGAGTCGCTCCCCTAGGGGTTCCGGGGGGGGGGGGGGGTCATGAGAGGGAAAAAAACTTTCTCTTCTTTCTCTCATCTCTCACTCTCATTTTTCTCTCTACTTATTTATTTCTCTTTCTCTCTTTTAGTCTTTCAGGCTAAACATTTGTACAAGTATTCCAGAATGAAAAACCTTTTTGTGAAATACTCTTTGTAAAATGGCTGTTTAGGGCATAGTGGCTGATAGTGTCAGGGGCGGAGTTAGAGTGAGAACACACAGGTGTAGACCTCCATGTGTCTCTCTGTGAGGAAGGTCTCAGATCAACAGAGCACACGATTATGTCAGTCAGCATTTCAGCTCCCCAGTGCGGCATGGTGACCTGTTTGAACTGTTCTCCAAGATCACATTCCTGAAAACATGAAGATAATCTTACACTGTTACTCAGTCCTCACTCTGTGTGTGAATGTAGGCTAGTTTGTAGTCAGTGCAGAAAGTAGCTCTGTGCGGGTGTCCTGCGTGGGTGTGTCCTGCGTGGGTGTATGTGAAGGTGTGAGGGGAGGTGCTGTACTGGTTTGAGCTGTCCCCCCTTGACACAGAAGCTCCCTCAGTGTGGGGAACATGGAGTCCTTTGTCCTGCCTTACCTCTGGCAGTCCCTCTGTAGGTACTGTATGGCAGTCTGTATATGGCAGTCTGCCTGGGACGGTTTAGATTGGAGATTAGCTTAACGAGCACTGTACTGCAGAACTGGAGGAAGGGAGAGAGAGAGAGAGAGAGAACAAGAGAGAGAAAAATGAGTGCTCTAGACCTCTTAAAAGCTAATCAGATTTGTGTAAACAGGATTGAGTTGTACGGTGCTGCTTCATCTGTCCACCAGACAGGGCTCTAGTTCGAGTGTGTGGCTTTGGGTGGGTGTGGGGGTTGGGTTAGCTCTTGTTGGCAGTGTTTCTGTGATTGGTGCTAAAAATGATTGATGGGGTTGATAAATTGTTTGTTAGAAGGAGAGAACCCCTGGATCGGGCGGTTCTGGACCGTTAGTTCAGTAGTTGTTTTGTGTTTGTTTAATTGGGATATTTTATATTGGACATGGTTTATCATCTATAGTTCAGGTTTTAAAAACACATTTTTACTACAGTACTTAGGGGTGTAGGAGTGTGTTTTCTCTGGAAACTCTGGAATCAAAGAGGATTCTTATTCACACTGGAATCAAAGAGGATTCTTATTCACACTGGAATCAAAGAGGATTCTTATTCACACTGGAATCAAAGAGGATTCTTATTCACACTGCCCAGAGACGCACTGCTCCACGTCTGCACAACTCTGCACTGTTGCATTACAACTGTCTAAGACAGTCATTTAATTTAGATCCATTTTATTAAAATGGATTAGTAAAAAATACCTGTTATCAAAATGACAAAACAAGGAAGAAAACATCAATTAACAAAGTCCATAATTTGTGGGTTTTTAAGAGTTTAAGGCATATTTTATTTATGTATATATTACTTATACTTTATTTATGTATTTATTACTTTATCCATTAAGTCATTTATAATGTCCCTATGGTAAATGTGATTACAACAGCCAGCTGGGTCCCATGTTTAAGCACATTGTGTCCTTGGCCTGTGTTTACCTGTGTGCTGTTATTGCAGAGCTTGGCATGAGGTGTTCCATGTGGCTTTATTCACTGCATTGTCAATCGCTCTTCTGTGTGTTCATTTTGTGTTTGTGTGTGTCTGTTTGTGTGTGTGTCTGTTTGTGTCTGTTTGTGTTTGTTTGTTTTTTGACTGTGTACAGGCGTGTTGGGGATTCAGGCGTGTAATGGAATCGAGGTGACTATCAGACTAGTCTAGAGATCTATAGACCTTCATTGTAGCCTCTATGCAGTCTAGTCTAGACCTTTCACTCTGTTCTCTAGAATGGCGGTGATACACTGCTGATCCAAGCCTAGCAGGCTGTGGGGTGAAGCAGACACCGGGAAATGGCTGTAGATGGAAGCCAAAGGTTTAGCCTTTTAGTTCCACATCAAGCCTCTGTCAGACTCACACTGATTGGCTAGAGCTGTATCCCCTATCTACTAGACCTTAACCTCAGTACAGCATGGAGTAGTCTAGATTTAGCTGGACTAGAGAAGATTCTAGACTAATATAGAGGTACTGAGTGTTTGTTATCTAGCATGTTTGCATCTTGTCTCTGATCTTAAATGGCTGATTTGATTTGCTGTAATAGGTATATACCTACGATTTGATTTGCTGTAATAGGTATATACCTACGATTTGCTGACATTCAATGTGTAATTTATTATAAAAATTCTATGAATTAAAATCCTACTTTGCCAGTGGTACATTACTAATGTCTGTTCTCTGCAGTGGTGCTATTAATTAAAGTGATTGGCACTGTTAGTGGAGCTCTGTGTTCACTCACGTTGGATTCTCAGTCAAATACAAAACAGTTTTTTCAATCCTCTATCAATCTAGGGTTAGGGTTAAACCTCTCAGCATCACTCAAGGGTTAGAAAAGAAGAAAGAAAGTAAAAAAGAAAGATAGAAAGAACAGACCAAAGCAAACAAGCTCAGAGTAGCAGTGGCTGCTGTTCTGCACAGTGGTAGGGGTTGAGTGAACCCAGGGTGGGCAGGGCAAACCCAGGGGTGGGCAGAGTGAATCCAGAGGTGAGTGGAGCAAACCGAGGAGCAGGTGGAGGGGATCCAGGAGTGGAGGGGACTCTTCGCATGCCTTTCCTGTTGGCCCTCCAGGTCTTTTTTTAATGTTGCTTTATTGTAAGGTGGGATGTGGTTGTGATGTTAATGTTTAAGTACCAGTTTGAGTGAGTGTATGCGCGCATATGTGTGTGTGTATTCCCACACACATTGGGAATGTGTATCTTGAGAGTGTGTGTGATTTTGTGTATTCGCACACACACTTGGTTTGTGTATCTGAGAGTGTATGTGTGTGTGTGCGTTGTTTGTGTGTCTGAAAATGTGTTTGTGTGCGTATTCTCACACACACTGGCTTTGTGTATCTGAGAGTGTGTGTGTGTTGTTTGTGTATCTGAGAGTGTGTGTGTGTGTGGTGAGATTGACCCTTCTCTTCTTCACTCAGTACCAGATGGTGCTGGCAGGCCTGCCGCTCTCTCCTTTCTCTCCTCGTCTCTCCTAGTAACCAGAGAACTTTTCTACTCCCACTGTCTCTTTGTCTGTGGGTGTTGACACAGAAACTCCCTCCCTCCTTCTTTCTCTCTCTCCCTCTTTCTCTCTCTCTCCCTCTCTCTTTCTCTATCTCCACCCTGCTTTCTCTTCCTCTTGTCTCTCACTCACTCTGTTTCTCCCTCTTTTTAACTGCCTAGTTTGTCTTTCTAAAGTTGCTTCAGTTGTTCCTTGCCTATGTGCATCTCAGCGATCCTACACACTCTTCGTGTGTAAGTGTTTTTCGTAGAACTCAAGCAGTAGGTGCTCTGCTTGCTGTGAACTGAGGCAGGTGTCTGAGATGCTGTGAGACTGACTCTTGAGAGAGTAGAGGCAGGTCAGGGAGCATCGGGGTTTAGTTCCTCGTGTGCCCCTCTCTCCTCTGCACATGCTGGCCTAACCCTAAACCTAACCCTGCTGTGTCTCCACCTCTCCTCCAGATCGACCCCAAAGTGGCATTCCCTCGCCGAGCCCAGCCCAAGGTACATCTGTGTGTCTGTGTGTCCGTCTGTCCATGTGTCAGTCTGTCTGTGAGTCCGTACGTCCTTATGTTCATCTGTATGTCTGTCTGTGTGTCTGTCTGTACGTCCGGCTGTGTGTGTCAATCCGTCCTTGTGTCGTCCAACGTACTGTGGAGTCCAGGCCTCAGTCACATTACCAGGCCTCAGTCACGTGACTCATCATTATCAGGACCTGTTCATTCACACACACCCTCTTCTCTTAGCTGGTGACCAGGACGAAGAAGATCTTTGTAGGGGGTTTGTCAGTGAACACCACAGTCGAAGATGTGAAGCAGTACTTTGACCAGTTTGGGAAGGTAAGTGCTGTAGCTGTCAGTGAGTCAGATACTAAACATAAACATTAATCACAAACACTACTCACTAAACCCAAACACTACTCACAAACACTATTCAGTAAACACAAATACTACTCACTAAACACAAACACTACTCACTAAACACAAATATTCAACACAAATACTACTCACTAAAAGCAAACATTCATCACAAACATACTTTTGTGTTTTTGCAGATTCCATCAGGGAAAAATGGTGGAATCTTAGAATGAAAGTGAGGTGTCACCCGACCTTTGTCCTCTCTTCTCACAGGAACCCCAGCGTGAGCATGGGGGCCGCCCTTTCAGCACCCGAGT
>JAOXYF010000016.1:124199-139414 GCA_028565775.1 Sternarchorhynchus goeldii
ACACCGGAGAGATCACACCAGAGGTATGACACACACACACACGTGCACACCGGAGAGATCACACCAGAGGTATGACACACACACACACGTGCACACCGGAGAGATCACACCAGAGGTATGACATACACACACACATACACACGTGCGCACTGGAGAGATCACACCAGAGGTATGACACACACACACACACACACGTGCGCACTGGAGAGATCACACCAGAGGTATGACTGACACACACACACACACACACACACGTGCGCACTGGAAAGATCACACCAGAGGTATGACTGACACACTCACACACTGGAGGTATGAACACATGCTCACATGCAATTACACCCACCCACACACACACACACACACACGCATGCATGCACACACACAGCTTTTAGTTGAGCCCTGGTGGACCACTCAGCACAACCTTGACCCAAATGCAGACTCCTGAAACTTAAATCAGTGCTGAGCTGCTTTGAGGTGTAGAGAGTCGTATCAGATGAGCTGTTTTTGTTCTTATGGCCAAATTGCTGATTTATGCTGATCATGAAGGTTTACAAGCCAGATGGAGTCATGGGTAAATACATTCCTCTCTGTAGAGGGGAAATTCTTTGAGCTGTGGTTCATAAAAATGGCAAATAATGTTGTAGTTTTGTCATTGTTTTATTTATTACTCTTTAGCATAAATTACTACTGAATGAAGATTAGTGGCATAACAGGTTTGTGGACTATCATATAAATTGTGTGTGCGTGCGTGTGTCTGCCCGTGTGTGTGCGTGTCTGCCCGTGTGTGTGCGTGTCTGCCCGTGTGTGTGCGTGTCTGCCCGTGTGTGTGCGTGTCTGCCCGTGTGCGCGCGTGTCTGCCCGTGTGCGCGCGTGTCTGCTCGTGCGCGCGTGCGTGCGTGCGTGTCTGCCCGTGCGCGCGTGCGTGCGTGCGTGTCTGCCCGTGCGTGCGTGCGTGCGTGTCTGCCCGTGCGTGCGTGCGTGCGTGTCTGCCCGTGCGTGCGTGCGTGTCTGCCCGTGCGTGCGTGCGTGTCTGCCCGTGTGTGCGTGCGTCTGCCCGTGGCGTTGGCTGTATGTTTTTGCTTGTCTGTGTGTGTGTGTGTGTGTGTGTGTGTGTGTGTGTGTGTTTGCGTGCGCCCAGTTGCCGGTGTCGGGCAGCACGCTGCACGATCAGATCGCCATGCTGAGTCACCAACGCTTCAATGCTCTGACGGCACGCATCCAGCACAGCCTTCTGGGTAGGAAGATCCTTGCCACGATCGTCATGCGGAGAAGAGGTGACAGCCTGGGCACAGTTGTCAGCCTTGGAACAGGTACACACACACAAACGGACAAAAGCGGCACCATCTGTAGCCTATAGTAACTTCCACCGCTTTCTAAATGTTACTCAGCACTTTTTAATTGGTTAGCAGGTAAAACTTGCTCAGTGGGTTCACTTGAGCCGTTCATAACAGTGGAATAGTGTAGCACATGGACAGCCTCATGCCTGTGTGAACACACACAGGACCAATCACAGCCCACACACGCATGTTGCAGAGCGCTCCCGTACTCGCACCACTGGAGCTGTCGTTCTGCAGGATTTCCTGTAGGGCTCTTTCTCTTCCACAGCTGCCAGACTTGTCACAGCGAATGGAGACCTGCTTCTCTGGTGCATGTTAAATTAACTTTTGCATGTTAATGGACTTTATCCCATTCATTCTCGTGAATTGGTTTAATCTGGCCTGTAATGTTGAGCTTTCTTTTTTCCTGTGTAAGCTATATAGCACCACCTTGTGTTGATTTTACTGTACACAGTGTTGTATGGGACTTTACTCAAAAGGCTTTCGGTTTGTGAGTATTATTACTGTAATAATTAATAAGCCCAACTGTGTTGATGGCTAATGGATATTTTAAAATTCTCTGCTTCAAAGGCATACAGACCTGACATCGTCTTTCCTCTGTGCACTGAAAAATTTTTTCTCAGCAACGCAGTACACAGGACTACATAAGTGTAAATACACAACAGTGCAGGAAGAAGCAGGAAATGCATTAAATACTGCATTAAATACATTACAATAAATACAAAACATTAAGCACAAAGGACATCTGGCATCTGGAACAGCAGGCCAAGCTTTTAAAGACCCTACAGATCTCAGTACACAAGATGATGGGGTTAAAATGAAGGGTGGGGACGGTCCCAGGGTATGGAGGCGCGAAGAATGTGAAGCACATAGCGTGTGATTGGCTCAGCATGCTCTGTGTCCTGTGTTCTGTGGTGCTGAAATGTGGCTCTGTAACTCCAGGCAATCGCTGCGTTAAAGGAGAGGAACTGAGCCTTAAAGGGGACACGGTTAACGACTGCCATGCAGAAATCATATCCAGAAGAGGCTTCATCCGGTATCAACTTGCACCAGCACGCTTTCAGAAATGCATTTTGTCCATCCCATGCTCAGACATGATGGAGTCTTGTTTCGTTCTCATAAATATATTAAAGAGTGAAGTAAGTTTATCTGTTGCTGCTTTAGTTGTTATGGCCTCATCGTTCTGCTCTGAACTCTCTCTCTTGCTCTTTCTCTCGCTCTCTCTTTACAACATTCTCTCTCTCTCTCTCTCTCAGCTTTTTGTACAGTGAGCTCATGAAACACTGGGACAGTCCCGGCTCAGAGGACAGCATATTCGAGGCTGCCGAGGATAACAAGCTGAAGATCAAATCCGATGTCACCTTCCACTTGTACATCAGGTAGGAGATACGCAGGAAGGTCTCCAGGCAGCTGCAACTAGCTACACGCGCGCCAGAACACTGCTCGTTTACATTGTTACCAAGGAAACCGGTCTTTATCAATGGTAAAACGGGTGCAATATTACTGATGATTCCCCTCCCCTAGTACCGCACCCTGCGGGGACGGCGCACTCTTCGACAAGTCGTGCAGCGAATCGGCAGAGGTCCCGGGCTCTGCTCATATGCCCCTGTTCGAAAATGTCAAACAGGGCAAGCTCAGGACCAAGGTGGAGAATGGTGAGCCCTTGCATTCCTACATGACGCTTCCGTTAGGAACATGAGTTATGATGCCACCACGTAAACGAAAACCCCAATCAATAGCAATAGATAAGAGCAGCGTTAAAGGTCTCAGGGACCGTCTCCATCTGGGGTTCAGACTACCGTAAATCCCCCCCTAGGAGTCCAGTGAAAACTGCCGAGTTGATTTCAGTGGCATAAATCTGCCTGTGGAATATTGATCGCAGTTTTAAGAGAACAATTTCAGTTTCATACTTCCTCTGCATCGAGTAACTTGTAAAGGCGCTACTTACTTCATTTATACTTCTCTTTACTTTCCCATTGTGTTCTTTATTTTGTTCTTAATAATAAACGTCATTTCTAAAGCACTCAAAACACAGTTTACAAAGTGCTTTACAGAAACTGGAGAATAATAGAGGTATAATAAAGACTGACTCCATCACCTCAGGAAGAGAACAAGAAAATTCCATTTTGAATTCGAAGCCCAGTGCGCGAGCGTATTCCAGCAGACCTGATACGGCGTTGTTGTTCAGATGGTCAATTTTACAAATATAGTCCAAAAACATTAAAGGAATGAATCATTTTAAAAGTTAATGCGTGACTAACATGTTTGTCTAAAGTTAATTTAAAGACTACATTAAAGAATTAAGTAAGGATGAAAAGAGTAAGTTAAAGTGAAAGACATTTAAAAACATTTCTGCTTATTAAGGAAGGGAACGTGCAGCTGCAGTGAAATCCAAAGTGCATAGTTAAAGCAAAAATACTTAAAAAAAAAAAAATTAAACATGGCAAAAGTGCAGTCAAGGGTTAGAAGAATCCTCATCTTGCTTCTCCTGCCGTCTCCCATGTGCACTCTCTGCTGCCCTGCAAGGCGAGGGCACCATCCCGGTGGAATCAAGCGACATTGTGCCAACGTGGGATGGCATCCAGCACGGCGAGCGCCTGCGCACTATGAGCTGCAGCGACAAGATCCTACGCTGGAACGTGCTGGGCCTGCAGGGGGCGCTGCTCAGCCACTTCCTCCAACCTGTCTACCTGCGCTCCATCACACTGGGTAAGCGCCGGGGGGGGGGGGGGGGTTAAATAAGTAAATGTTACAGCTGTAATTTGTCCCTTCAGGGTACCTGTACAGCCATGGTCACCTGACACGAGCGGTGTGCTGCCGATTGGCCAGGGATGGGGGCGAGTTCAGTAAAGGCCTGCCCTCAAATTTCACCCTCAGCCATCCTCAGGTACACACACATGAACGAACCAGGCATCATCGAGACCAGTGTGAGATTAGATTTTGCGCCGCAGGAAAGAAATGAAACATCCCAGGAATTAAACGAATGTTCCTTTTCCTCACCGCCACAGGTCGGCAGGGTGAGCGTGTACGACTCAACACGCCACACGGGAAAGACCAAAGAGTCGAGCGTGAACTGGAGCCTGCCGGACGAACTCGGTGTGGAGGTACTGGATGGGACCAAGGGCAAAGTGGACAGGTAAAAAAGGTCAACCGGTCACAAATGCTGTTTGCTAGAAGGAATCAGCTAAAGAAATATTCACGTGTCTCTTGATCTTTACCTCTCCCTGTTACTTTTGTAGTGTATGGTTGGTTACTACAGCCAATTATTTCTTATTAATAAGTGTTATCTAATTGTTTAGAAGAGCATGGAATACACGTTGACTCTGAGCTTAAGATGGAGGCCTAGGGGCACTTATCTATGCTTACGATTCCCTTGTATGTCTCTCAGATGTACAGGGAAAAGTATTTCGATTGTCCGTGGTAATTGACAATATGCTACAGATGCAGAGAGCTTTTACAAACTGGGATATTTCTTTAATATTTTACTTTAGTATTTCTAAAAGTCAAATTAAGCTGCAAATTGAGTATTAACACAGATATATTACAGCCATGCAGACAACTCTGAGCAAATCCTGATTTTTCTAGAGGCTTTTTTCGCCTTTCTCCATTCCTTCCAACTCATCAGCTGTGTCTGTTTTGCCCCGTTTGCCCCTTGTGCATGCAAAGCTGTTCTTTTGACCTGCCTTTCCGTCTCCCTGTACCCCCTCTGCAGTCAGAAACTGGAGGTGTCGCGCGTCTCCAAGTCCAACATGTTCCGGCTGTTCCGGGCGGCGTGCGGACGAGCGGGTCGCGCTGACCTGCTGGAGCTGTCCTCGTACGGGCAGGCCAAGGCGGCTGCGCGCCTCTTCCAGCTGGCCAAAGCTCGCTTCTTCCAGGCGCTGACGCAGCACGGCTACGGCGCCTGGATCGGCAAGCCTCAGGAGGAGAAAGGCTTCGAGGCGAGGCAGGGGGCGGCGGCTGAGGCCTGAGGCGCTTCTGGGTTCAGGGCGTGCGATGAGTGGAAAATGGCGTGTTGAGGCGGGAGAGGAAGTCGGGACCGAGAGAGAGAGCAAGAGAGAGGAGGACAAGTCGGTATGAGCCTCAGGGTTTAAGGGCACCGAACTTCTGCCCACGATGGCAAGGAGCTGTAACTACTCGGTGCATATAAAGCTTTTTGGAATGCTGTTCTGATTTTTGTAGGATTCTTCCAAACATTGGTTGATGCAATCACAGGCCTGCCCCACCCACTTTGTCATCATAATCACTACACACAGGACATATAAAGCACTGATTTCTTTCTTTTTTTCTCTCTCTCTCTCTCTCTCTCTCTCTCTCTCTCTCTCTCTCTCTCTCTCTCTCTTTCCCTCTCTTTAAATAGACTGTTTGTTTTAGACCAAGGTTTTAACTTTAAACAAGCTTCACTAATTCGTGTACAATTCACACCTGGCCAACAAAGCTCATCTGTGTGCACAGACCACAGCAGCATGTGGATTCCCGCAGATTCCCACCGATTCCTGCAGATCCTGCTTTGCATTGAGGTCTTTTTCCATCTCGGAATAGCACGTCCACACCCGCTGTGCTCAGCGTGGCTTCTCTATCCAGCTCCTGCGGTTCCTGTTATCGTCTGTGTGTGAGATCTGCTGCTGAAGACGGTTGCTGAGACTTACCCCAGCAACCGTTGCTCCTGTCTGGCACATGTGTGGGCGCGTGCGCGCGCGCACACAGCTTGCATGCGTAGATTTGCTGAAATGTATACATAATGTACATACAGATACATACCTGCACAAATGTGTGTGTATATATACAAGTTCACTGCTTGTGCGAATTTATATATATATATGTGTGTGTGTGTTTATGTATATGTATATATTGTATGTATATATTTTATAGAGATTCTTACATTTTGGAGATTTATTTTTTATTTCTCATTTTGAGAACTTTTTTTCTCTCTTTTATAAGAGTTGCATGTCACATTTGCCCGATGCAGACTGTTTTAGTGAAGGTATTTTTGGAGTAGTTTGATAGGGCAAGTCCTGCTTGAGGGCACGCGTGCGCGCACACACACCTACATTTCTATGTTTTTGTGGAAAGAATGCATGTAAAATTTATCAGAAACTTGACCCTCTTTGTATTATGTGGGTGGGTGTGTGTTTTATTTATAAATAATTGCTTATAAATACATTTATAAATAATTATTGATGTATAGATCCAAATCTGCAATACACCTTGCAATGTATTACAAACCCACTGAAGAACCTTTGACATTTGATAACGTTTAGAAGTTAAACTCTTATTTTGAGTTGTTAATTTTGCTGGTTCATGTGAATATTATAACTGTTAACCACTCAGAAAGCTCATTGGTATTTGTCGTGACTTCACAGCACACACACAATTTCATTTGTAAGGCAGATTTGCGCGTTCCAGCCTTCTGTAATATCACTATTACAAAGAATCATATTCCATTAATGTTTAACGTGTGTGTGTGTGTGTGTGTGTGTGTGATCCCATGTTCTGTAAATATTTTTTTCCTGCAGGTTTAATGAGGATAGCTGCTGTGCTGTTACTACTGTAACAATACTGTGACACTCAAGTACAACTAAGCTTAACTTGCCAAAACGACAAAAATCCTTTTTAATAAGGCTTAAAAGCTTGCACTCCAATTTGTGTTTTCATTTTTGGCATTTCATTTGTATTCTGATTGATATGTGCGTTCTGAATTAAAGCAGAAGTGTTTTCTTTGTTAAATCTAACCTGCTGAATTTGTTGAAGACCTTCCTTTATGAACTGTACAGAAGCTGTACAGGGTCTTTAGTGCGTTTAAACACGCCACGGAGAGTCTTTTGCGTGCTGTTTGAGCATGTCTCTGACACTAGATGGCATCTGCGCCCTTGAACAGCTGGAAGCGACTGTGGCTGCGGGAGGCCAGTCTACGCCCCCTTGTGCCTGCGAGCTGAATCACATGGAGACGGTGGTGTCGTCTCTCACTATGAAGACCTTGCCTGATAAATTACAGCACGTTCATGTAATTCATGCCGCAGGACTGATGAAAGGGTCAGACTGTCTCTTCTTGAAACCAGCACATCTCTCAGCCAGTAGACTGTCCCGGTCGGCAAGGGTAGCGAAGGTGGTTGGCAAAAAGTTCTCTGGACGTCAGCCCCCCCCCCCCTTTTCTTTTCTCTTTCTCTCTCTCTCTCTCTCTCTCTTTTCACACGCTTCAGTATACGGTGCCGTTTGGCACCCAAGACAGTGGAGATATAGAGGTGCCATCAACATGAGCTCATCGTTCTGACACAGATGCTCAGGATCAAGCTATCCCAAGACGGCCAACGGGTGAAGCACGTTATTACGTCCACTCTCTTTCACAGCTCTTATAAGGTGGAGAGGGAGCACCAGGGAGAGGGAAATATGAAATATTAGTCTGCTCCGAGGCTGCGTAACAGTGCAAATGAGTCGGTCGATGTGAAAATGAATGGTTGCTTTTGTGAATTCGCTCACTGCCTCTGCCCATTGGTAGAGCACAGAGGGCTCAGAACGAGTAGACGTGAAAAGCGCAGCTATGTGTCTGTGTTCATGGGTGTGGTGCTGTGGGGGTTTGTCAGTCTGCTGATTGACTGAAGTTGGCAATGCAGCAGTGTGTTTCTCATTCTCACATGCACACAAGCAGTAGTCTTAGGAGTGTAAGTAAGTTCTAAGCTCTTAATCTGGACAGTAATCGTTTTGCATGTACACTACAACAAACTAAAAACATTCAATAAAAAATTCAATAAAACCTAAAGATTTTTTGTTTGTTTTCTAAAATGGTATTGATATCTTGTGATACAGAACACAGGTTTGCTTCCCAAACCTTTCCCCAAAATCTTATCTTTAAGCACAATGACTTAAACACTGAATACGGGTGCAGATTGCAGATTGGGCAGAAAAAGCTCCACACTGAAATAACACTGATTACAGAGCCTAAAAAGGCACAAAAGTGTGGAAGAACTGACTATGGAGCCATATATTGTTATTGAACACCTACACCACAACATTAAACCCACGGACAGTTGACGTGAAGAACACTGATTATCTTGTTACAGTGACGCATGTCAAGGGGAGCGATATATCAGAGTTAGGGTTATATCGGGTGGGATACAACAGGGTTAGGGTTATATCATGTGTGGGATATATCAGAGTTAGGGTTATATCGGGTGGGATACAACAGGGTTAGGGTTATATCATGTGTGGGATATATCAGGGTTAGGGTTATATTGGGTGGGATATATTGGTTAGGGTTATATCATGTGTGGGATATATCAGGGTTAGGGTTATATTGGGTGGGATATATCAGGGTTAGGGTTATATTGGGTGGGATATATTGGTTAGGGTTATATCATGGGTGGGATATATCAGGGTTAGGGTTATATTGGGTGGGATTTATCAGTTAGGATTATATCGGGTGGGATACATCAGGGTTAAGGTTATATTGGGTGGGATATATTAGGCCACATGTTAAAAATGTGTAAGCAAATGAGTGACTTTGACAAGGGACAAATTCTGATGGCTTGATGATTGGGTCAGAGCTTTTTCAGAGCAGAAATCGTGTCTTCACGTAATGCTGTGTTTAGTATCTATACCAAGAAAGGACAACCGGTGAACCAGTAACAGGGTGATGGGCATCCAAAGCTCACTGAAGTGATAAGACCAAAGGATAGAATACCTGGTCCAATCCTACATTAGAGCTACTGTAGCACAAATTGCTAAAAAAAAAAATAAATAAAAAGTTTTACAGTTTAAAAGGTGATGGTAGGTGTCATCATCCTAACCTAAACCTAGTCAAAGCCCTGAAGAACCACAGACCATTATCCTTCCTCTACCAAACTCTTTGCTCTTGGCACTATGCATTCTGAATGATAGACTGGATAATGTACTATCATCCACCAAACTACCGGTATCCACCAAACCCAGATTTGTCCATCAGACTGCAAGATAATGAAGCGTGATTCATCACCCCAGAGGACACGTTTGCACTGCTCCAGAGTCCAGTGCTGGTGTGTGTTCCCCCACTCCAGCTGACGCTTAGCGTTGTGTGTAGTGATCTAAGGCTTGTGTGCAGCTGCTCAGCCATGGAAACCATGGAAACCATGTCATGAAGGTGCCAGCACGTAGTTCTTACACTGATGTCACTTTCACAGGCAGGTTGTAGTGAGCAGGCAGTGATGCTGATGTGCTACAAGCTACACCACACACACACACACTACACCACACACACACACTACACCACACACACACACACTACACCACACACATACTACAGCACACACACACACTACACCACACACACACACTAGTACAGACACACTTTAATACATACATGCTACAGCACAAACATGGACATTGCATGGCTGTACGCTTCATAACCCTAACTATTAGTGATGGGTGTGGTACAAACACTTAAACAGAATATTTAAGAGGGATGTTCACATACTTCTGGCCAATAGGGTTCCTATGTAGTATTTGGCCATATAGTTTTCTTCAGATTTCTCAGAGGTATGTATTTATGTATATATGTGGATTTAATGCTTGTTTGTGTTGGTCTGTTTCTGCATGTACAGCCATCCCTCTGACAGCATATAACCCAATGGCGGCAGCAGCTGCTGCTGCAGCTGTGGTCCGAGGTGAGTGGGAATTGATCTGGTTACACCACACAGACCCGGTTAGACTACACAGCCCAGTTACACCATATAGATCTGGTTTCGTCACATTATCAAGACCCACAGATCCAGCCACACCACACACCCAGCTACATCACACACATGGTTACATCACACAGACTCTTTGCTTACATTGCTGCAGATATTGATCTGTTACACAGAAAATATAAAGTTAGGTGTGTAAACAACAACAATAAAAAATTTAAAAATCCATTACATAAATTGCTTCCATAGGCTCCGCCCCCTCCCGTTCTGCTGGATTTCTTAGCACCAGCAGCCCTGGACCAATGGCAGAGCTGTATGGAACAACCAATCAGGATTCGACAGTCAGTAGCTACATCAGCGCTGCAAGTCCCGCCCCCAGCACTGGATTCAGTCACAGTCTTGGGGTAGGACTCCTCCCCGTACCTGTACACCTGCACACCTGTACACCTGTATGTCTGCATGCCAAGAGCCACTGCAAAGCTCCTCATTTACCTGAGAAAAACACCTCTCAGAAAAATAATATTTAAAGAAAACTGGTTGAGGAATGAAAAATTATCTGAGGACAAATTTCTAGTTTAAGGCAATTTGAAACAAATCGATGAAGTAGGCTAAAATATGTTATTCACAATGTGCTAAGTACAGAAAGATAAAAAACAATCTTCTCAAGATAAACTTGAAATATATTAAAGATTAAATGTTAAATATATTGCCTCTATTTAAAATATTATTGACAAATGTTTTACATCCATTTTTGCTGAAGTGTTAAATGTTATGATGCTGCTGGAGCTGAGGTGGTTGTGTGTGGGGTGTGGGGTTATGTGTGTGTGTGTGGTTGTGTGATTGTATGTGTTTGTGTGTGTGTGTATGTGCATGATTGTGTGTGCATGGTGGTGTATGCATGTGTGATTGTGTTTGTGTATGTGGTTGTGTGTATGATGGGGGGGGGTTGTGCATGTGTGTGTGTGTGTGGTGCAGACCCTGTCTGACTAACTCTTTCATCTGTTCCTCACAGGGTCCCTTGATCGCCACGGCATTCACTAACGGCTACCATTGAGTTGGTGAGACTTTAATCATGTTGGTTCCTTTAGCAAACTGCTTCACCATGTCATTGTTGTGTGACTGTGGAATGTGTTCCTGCTCCACTACAGTAGAGGGCGCCAGGTGGGTGCGTGGGTCCTGAAGGTGGCAGAATGGACAGATGGAGCAGGCAGTCCTGCAACAATCCCGTGCTCCCCCAGTGGAAACTACACTAGTGCTTCCTGCATTGCTATAACCTCACCTGTACTAACACTCTCTGTGTGTTCCACTCTTAATGGAAGGACATGTACATATTTAGATTTTTCTCTGGATCAAAGGAAACCATTTTGTTTCTCTCTTTTCTAACCTGCTTTTCTCTTATACTTTAACTCTTCTTGATTATCTGTTTATTGGACATAACAGCCGTTTCCTTTGTTATGAAACTGTTCATGTGTTTTGAGGCACTGTAGGTTTACAGTTGTAGAGTTTTAGAGGATTAACAGTTTTATGGGAGCAAAGATGTGTCCTGGTGCAGTTTCGGTGTATTTTTTAAAAAAGGTTTGTGATGAATTTCAGATGAAACATTTTCTACAAAAGAAAATATTGGAAGGAATGTCAAAATGTATATTTTGGTAGTTTTGGAACTGGAGTTACTGACCATGATCATAGCAATATTAACTAAGGATATATTCTTCATTCAGACCCTTTTGTCTTGCAAAGGATTTTAAATGCTGTCTTTTGGATCTTAATGAGATCAGTAGGAAAACAATTCATTGTGGAAAACATCTGTGATGTGTGATTTTTGTGTGAGTCTTAACACACAAATTTTGTACATTTAACACACAAGACGATCTTGTTTCTCTAAATGTAATATTTTGACCATTTTTAACTTGAATTTGTGTGTGTGTTGCTGAGGAAAGTGAACTATGTGAATGACAAGCTACTAATAATGCTGGAGGTGTGTGTCTGTGTGTGTGTGTGTGTGTGTGTGTGTGTGTGTGTGTGTGTGTGTGTGTGTGTGATTAGTGCTGTCATGGTCTAATGTATTCCCTTGTGTAAGAGGATTTAAAATGTGAATTTAAAACGTTTTTCCTAACATCCACATTGTGCTGTAAACATCCCTGTCACATTCACTGTCAATGCTGTGCACACTAAACCCTTAGTACACTAAACCCCAGCTTTGTGTCTGTTATGGGTTGATTGTAAGTTGCTCTGTTGAACAAACTTGTTTAAAAAGCCTGTACCTGCTGGATAAACTGAATCACTGCAAACAATACTAACATGAAGAAATAAGGTTTGGGGAGATTCTTAAAATGACAAGGACAACTGATTTAGGTCAGTTTCTTCAACATTGCTTGACAATGACAATGTCTCTTGTCAAGTTTCACTGTTTGTAAGAAATGAACAATTCAAAATTCCTAATAAATTATTTCCAAATATTACGTCTTTATGTAAGTGATCTGCTTTACAGTTGTTTGTTTAATTAATCTGAAAATGTCTCCCTTTTCTTATCTATGCTTTCTACACATTACTTTAAAAAATATATATGTAAATAATACAAATGTGAATATAAGTACATGTAAGCAAAGTTTACAATTTATATACAAGTTCATTTAAGTAAACTTTACAATAATTTCCCCCTTCATTTTCATGATGTGCTTTGTATTTTATTGTAATTCTAGGGGGAAAATTATATATATATATATATGTATATACATATATGCATATAGGCACAAGTTCGTCCTCAACAGTGATACTGATCAGTTAAAATGCCTTGATCATTGAACCTGGAACAGGACATCACTAATAGGTATAATATAAAGTGCTTTAGCATTAATAATAATCAAAGCTAAGTAATAATAAGCAAAGTCCTTTGCTTGTTTTCCATGTTTTAATTTAGATGTAAGTTTTCACAGGTTCAGAATCAGGTTCATGTTTTTTGTCTGATATCAACACATGAATATAGGACTTCTGTGTTTTTTGTGCTCTCTGGATCTGGATTATTCTGTAAATAAACAAACAAATACATACATTTTATTTAGTCTGAACCTACTACAGAAATACAGCTGACATGAATATGGTTGTCTATACTATGGGTCAGCTGTATTTCTGTAGCAGGTTCAGACTAAATAAGATAAAGGTTCATATAACATATAGCAAATACAACATATCTAAAAGCATAGAGTTATAGAGATGACTTGCCTGTTGTGTGCTAGTGCTCTCTGGAGCTCTGCAAATAGTCAGTGCAGCATATAGAATATCAGATGATTCGAAGGTTAGCGGCCCTGCACCTCTCTGAACAGTTAGCTGGTCCTGCTGGAATAAAGCCTGTACATTCAGACCTTTTACAGCCTAGTCCTACTGGAATAACTCATTCAGATTCTCAGTCAGACATGTTACAGCACAGGACACTTCAGTTAAAGCACTGTCTTTTCTTTCAGATTTTAAGAACAAATTCAACAAAAGGTATTCACTAAAGAATTTCTGTCTAGAAACATTCTTTGTTTTAACATTATTATTATTGTTGTTGTTGTTGTTAAAACATTATCTAGAAACATTATGTTTTAAGGTTATTATTATTGAAACATCTAGAGACGTTATCTTGAAACATACTTTGTAGATAGATAGATATATAGATAGATAGATGCTTACGTTGCTGTCACTCTTTTGTTTTGGATTTCTAAGGCAACCTACAGAAAAGAGTTAAAATTGTATTTTAAATATAACCTGAAAATGTAGTCAGATGCTTTAAAACTTGTATCAGAGGAATATATATATCCTTACCTTTGCGCGTTATGCATATGACACATGTAATCGAGGCAATCAGCAGAAAGCTTAAAAGTGATATCCATATTGCGAATTGGCCTGTCAGACGAGGAGTGGTGATGCTACCGGCCACGGAGCACATCGCAGGCATAAACTCTAGGCATTAAAAGATACACTGTATCGCATTAGTCTATGAATTCAAAAATACTCTCTCATGGGATAAAATAATGTTTGTGAAAATTATTTTTGTGAAATATATATGCCTGCTGCAATTAGTCAGGATCATGAAAAAGATCAGGCCTCACCAACTATTATCTCCGTGCCTGTTCCGTAAAACTTTGGTCCAAGAAATGGTATATCTGTCCATGCAGTACAATAGTAAGTGCCGCTATCGTTTCTCCCGACCGACGCAAAGTTCAGGGTGTGTGACATGTTTACGCTGCTTGAACTAGAAGCATCAATGTAAAACGATTTCACTGCGACTTCTGTAAGATTGTTTTTCATCCATGCTAGCTTCACTTGTACTCCAGGTGATTCCACCGTGAAATTACAGGTGATGTTTGCGTTTTCGCACTCCGTCACCTTTATTTTTTGGTGTGTTTGCCACAGAGTCAGAGTTGTTCCTGGCACAGATCCTGAAGACAGCCATGATACAAAATCAATAAACACATCGACCATAAAGAGTCAAAATACATACTCTTCAAAATATAAACTCTTTATGCAAAGTATGTATTTTAAAGTTTGAACATTCCTTACCTGTGAAAATTATTATTAAAAAGAGATTGTACAATGTTTCTGCGCATGTCATGTCTTTCTTTGATAGAGAGCCTATTACTGAAACTGCACTAGCGGAGCTTTTGTCCCTTGTGTCGAGTGTTTACTTAAATCACCGCATCCGTCATCTGAAAACACGTGAGGCCATGTGTGTATAGTGAAATGGGTTATGGAGTTGAATATGAATTTATGGCTTCAAGTAAGAGTGGGCCTGCTAAGCAACGCACATTACAGTATTTTAAATTACACATTAGAGTATTTTAAAGCCTATTTTAAATAGTTTTGATATCAACGGGATATTTTATACCCTATATTAAATAAACTTATTTGAGCCACAATCAGACGATACAGCTCTGTGTGGCGCTCGAGAAGACGGTCTGCATACATCTCCTTCTATGCCATTGGTAACGAATAGCAGGACCACTGTTATAATTATCACGTATAATTATAACAATAACGCTCTTTACCGTTCATGGACAATGATGATTTATGATAATGTATGATGTTATATGATAATATATGATGATATATGATATGGTGATACGTATATGATATGATAATATATGATTATATATGATAATGTTATATCTACACACACACACACACACACACACACACACGGCTGCTGTGACTGTTAAAGCCTCATTAAAGTATCTGACACCACAAG
>JAOXYF010000016.1:141986-153911 GCA_028565775.1 Sternarchorhynchus goeldii
TGAATCATAAGACTATCTTCTGGTAGTATTTCATCGTAGAGTACATGAATTCGGGTCTATCTGAGCTACACTAGATAATCCAAGTATCCCTAAGCACTTTTGTGAGTCGCTCTGGATAAGAGCGTCTGCCAAACGCCATAGATGTAAATGTTTTCGTGACACTGGGCACGCAAGCTTCGATAGACACTATTCACTTGTTTTGAAAAAGCTTATTGCTTAATTGCGTGAACAGAATAGATTTAAAAACATACATTTTACATTATGTCAAAAACGTCCAGAATAAAATACTTATGTCTTTTTGTTCTTTACATAATTTGCACGTAAACAGAAAAAAAAATTTTAAATGTGATTTTCGTGTTTTAAATAAAATACAAAAAACAATTGAGCAAATGTACATAGCTCTCCCTCCCTTCCTCTCTCTCCTCTGTGCAGTAGGGTGATATTCCCCTACACCCCTGGCTGTAATAAACTCTTCTCTTCACCTGCCCTGAGGTCTGAACACTTAGTCCTCCATATTTTTAGCTGAAGTTAGGGCGCAACATGAGTTCTGGGATTTCACAGTCAGGGGAAAAGAAAAGAAGATCATCCATCAACTGCAGTTTGGGAAGAGATAAGGAAGTGCAGACTCCTCCACCACTCAGGAGCTTCATCATCCTGACCGTTCTCACATGCTTCTGTCCAGCCTGGCCAATCAACATTGTAGCCTTAGTTTTTTCTTTGATGGTAAGTTACAGATTTATTAATTTGATTAAGCATTTGTATATTTTTATTCTAGCTCAGTGCAGTGATTGACTTGCTAAGCATGTGTTTTGTTTCAGAAGTGTTTATGCAAGCTTTTCTTTATCTGTGTTTCTGATTCACGGTACCTCAGTTGTTCACTGGGAACAGACTCCCAGTAAACGCAGTAAACATGTAAACGCTGTAAACATGCGATCAGACTCGTTCCCTGCCAAAGACCTCGAGACTGAAATCTGACCAAGGCTTTGAGTTCCCAGCATTCACACACATAACTTATAAATAGACAGGCCTCAAATATCTGCAACCCACAAGAAGTGTGTAAAGGTGCACATGTGCATATACATGAGAAGAGCTCACACGTACACACTCGCACGCACACACACCCCCTCCAGACTCCCTCCACCTCAGGGTTGAGCTGGGAACAGCTGAGACTGAGTGACATGCAGCCAGTAGATGGTTAAAAGTGCACATGCATACGGCTGCTGTCGCCTTGGTTACACAATGCACAATGTAATGCCTGTCACATAATCAATTTTGTAATGTTGTTGAGGTTTTTCATATGAACAGTGGAATGTTTTGGCATTAATAACTGTAAATGTCCACCCGTTAGTTCATTGTACAAGGAGAATCTACACTGAAAGAATTCACTGGATTTACTCAGATGAACTGTAGACATTGGTTTCACACAAAATGTTTATTTTAACAGCCCTCTATATATTTGTACTGTGTCAGAAAATAAATGTTAAACATTAAACACGTGATCTGGCATAGTATGCTCATAAGTTCTTCATTACTTTTTATTCAGTGTATAAGTGCTCCTTTGTCAGGTTGTAGATGTTGTCCTGTTGAGTTCTGGTAATTTTGTTGTTCTTCAGAACTGTGAGAATGTTTTTTTTCCTCCAGTGGTGTGTTTTTTCACACCTTTAACCTCAGGGTTTTGCACTCTCACTGGGACACAGTGCTTCTACAAACACTTACAAACATTTTCCTTCTGACTGTTGCAGTTTTGCTACACAGCCATTCCCATGATCCAGCCTGAACAGTGAGAGGCACAGCAGGGTCAGACAGACCTGTGGTCTCACTATGTCTCACTATACACTCAAGCGAGAAACTGCAGAGGGAATGCATTTATTTCTAAAGACAACAACTGGAATTAAAGCACCACAGTGACTCTGAGTAGAATACACATGATCACTTGGTGCAGACTTACTGACACATTTAATGTCGATTAACTCATATTAAAGAATCAGTTTGGTCAGTATCGGTCATAATTTTCCTCTCTTTGGTTAATAGCTTAGCACTCTGGTGCACTGTGATGTTTGTGGTGTGAAGCAGCGGTTCTGGGCTGTTGTGTGCAGTAGAAACCATGCATGGGGTTTCAGGATGACAGCTCAGCTCAGACTCAAATCACACCAGCTCACTCTGTCATGTCTCCCTGTGCCCACACATGCACACACACACATGCTGGACTTGCAGCTTCATGCCATGCAGAGAAGCAGGTGAAACAGGAAACATGAGGTTATTTAAAGAAGCAGCTAAAGCACAATGTGCCAGTCTGCTCTGATTATTGATTGTACAGTTACACATTCACATTTCTCATGAGTATATAGTCCAATACCGTAACTCCAGCAGCATGACCTGGAGAGAGCATGTACAACATACTGCTGCCTTGCTGCTTCTCCTGCATGGCTCTAAGCAGAGCTTCTTCTCACTGCCACAGCTAACAGCATCTTACAACAGCCTCTATCAATGCCGCCGCTCTGTGATAGGTTTGTTTTATGGGCGTTTACTTATAATTTGCTCCTAGCTGGACCCCGCAGAAAAACACAGGTACACCTGAAACTGCTCAAGTTTCTTTTAAAGTTATATCTTTTATTTTAATCAGATAGGCAGGATTTTGTCCATCCACTTAACTAACCATTCTTGCTCTTTATTCTGATTCTGTGATGCACTCTGTGAGTGATGTTAGTTTTCTCTTTGTTGCCAGTCACAGAAGAGCTATGCTAACAAGGACTACGATGGATCCCAGCGTTTGGGAAGGATGGCTCTGTACATGGCCTTTGCTTCTGTCTTCATCGGCCTCCTCATCCTCACCATCTTCTGCATTGTACACTTCACTACGGTATAAACACACACACACACACACACACACACACACACACATATAAGAAGTGTCTCAGTTCAGTTAAAATTAGCCCAGCTTCCTTTATGCTTTACTCTATGATCACATCAGCATGTGGTTGGCCTCCATCCTGTAGTGCACTCTGCTAATGCAGTACATAGTATTCTACTATAATAACACACTATATATTGTGAAATACTACCTGCTATAATTAAGTAAAAGTCTGTAGTGCTATGCTGATGTAATACCCAGTGTTGGAAACTCTCAGAATCCTGTGTGATCAAGGAGAGGAAGGTACCATGACAACAGGACAGTCACCTCCATGTGCACTGAGAGCATGAAGCAGGACACCTCACCCTGTCTGTACTCCACCTTGCTACAGACACCTCACCCTGTCTGTACTCCACCCTGTGACAGACTCATGTTGTAGCACTGTACTCTATTCATAGCTAATCTGTATCTTATATCAACAGTGTAAATTTATGTACTGAGAAACAGCTACAGAAGTCAAATATCTGTCTCATGTATCTCCTTCTACTTCTTGTTCCTTAGCCACTGTTCACTAGATTCCAGAAGATTCTTGTTTTACTGTAAGGCAATATGAATGATGCCCCATTGTGTATAGTAAGTTTGTTCCTCAGTTCCGTGATGTGTGTTACACCTCATTCTTTAAGATGCATTCCTCAGACCTGTTTACTCCAGTAAGAGCAAAATTAACTTGAGATTAATGTGGATAGCAAAGTGTATGTAGGTACAGAAATGTGTGTGTGTGTGTGCACCTGATAGTATTGTGGTTGTGAATGATTTTCAATAATAATGTTAAACATATGGGGTTAAATAAGCTTAAACTAAATGTAAAACTTGTAGACTGGTGCTGATGTATCTGTGATATTTGTGTCGATCTAAGCTGTGATGTTACTTTTTTCAAAAACAGGCGCAAATACTAAAGGAAATTTCCACTGAACATCTAATACATCCACATCCATAACCCGCCCTCAGCCCTCCCCTTCATACTCTGTGAAATCTGCAGCGTCTAGTGGATGGTGTATACTGATATGTAATATTATAACTAGCTAAGACTAAATATAAGCTATCCAACATATTCTCCAGCCCAGACACTGACTTATGTTATGACTGCAGATTTAAACTCAAATCCTCCTTCTACTAACTCCGAGCAAGACCACGTTCGATCATTGTTATGCATTCATTCGTAATGCTAGGGGTTGTCATGTCAGTTAATGCGTTTCCCGTTGCTACGTGGAATGAAATCAGATCTCCGTGAGAACACGGAACACGCGCCACCGGCCCACACCTGACGGCCTTCTGTTCTTTATAGACCATTTAAAAACCTTATTCTACCACAGTACAACAATAACTACTACTACAATAACAACAATAGTGACAATTATTATTCACATTAGTATCAACCTAATTAAATGAAATAGTAGGGCGATACGGATCGGTCGAGTTTCGCAGTTACAGACGTGATTGTTTGACCGTAAACAGCACGCGGAAGAGGTTGTGCTAAACGCGACGTGAAAATGGCGAAATAAGAGCACGCGAGCCTGGGCTAGACGGAGAGCGTCTTTACAGGGTGAGACCAGCAGTAGCTTCCTGTACATGAAATACATTCATTAGTAAACGACTGAAAGTGGGAAGTATTTTAGTTTGTTTCTCATAGCAGCGAAAAAGTCTTGATTTCTCCAATCTCTGAAATGTCCACTTCCCGTTTATAACAAATAACTGCGGAGCACACGCGATTTTCACTTTTTGTTGACATGTTTACGTAATTTTGGTTACGTTAGCTTTTCACTAACCTACAAAATTAAGTTCCTCTGAGTTTCAGATGAGCCATTATCGAAGTAAACTCGGTCGTTCAAAGGTTGACCAAAGCGAGTATCCTAAGTTACTGCAACAGGATAGTAATGTGGGTGATAGTAATGTAGGCTGATGGTAATGACCAGTAGGTTGGTTCAGTTTCTGTGGCCCTAATCAAACACCAGTGTATTTGAGTAATACAGTGGGACGATTCCCTCTCGCTTTCCAGTTACGACGCTTTGTTTTCGTAGTAGCCTGCAGGCACCCCGTAGGCAGATAGGCGAGGCGCCATGGGCAACGCGAGCAGCGAGAGAAGCGCTATAACGCAGCCTGAGAAGGTCCAGCGACGGGAGAGTCGTGGTGCCAAGGATGGCGGCCGGCCAAAGATTTTAATGGACAACGTTGAAGACGCTGACATCTTTCATGGAGAGGATGCCAAGGTAACTTCCGGAAGTGTAGTGCTTTTTACGCATTAGGTTAAAAGAATCTAATGTTTGTGTCCACAACTACATCGTTAGGTTCAGCTGTTTGTTTGTCGGCTGCCGTTTTACGCCGTTGACGATGTCAGGTTTTCTGTGTCGTCGGTCCTGAAGTAGGATTCGACCAAGTTTTACATCCTGCTGTTAAGGCCCACAGACCACGCATGTGAACCGAGCTGCATACTGACTCGCTGTTTTAAGAAATGGAAGGATTATGTGAGGTGTTGCCTGGGGAATCCATGATTAGTCAAAACGTCCAAAAAGCGATACGGGCCAGGATATTTGAAACTGATTGGCTGAACTACACTTAAAGCTGCTTTCAAAGAAAAAAAAATCTCATGTAACCACACAAAGCCTGTATTAATACACGCATTTTAATAACTATTAAAACCAGCAAAGAACACTAAAGCATTTAATAGACGTGTATAATCATTCTGCAAATACTTGAGTTAATTTGTGACTTATGTAAAACTTGGCTAATAAGTAAGAATGGTACAAACGCTTCTTTCAAAATGAGAGAAATTATGTGTAGGTTTGGAGGCAAGTTATATTTTCAAAGACTTGCACATACACTTTAAAATTTCAAATTTGCATTCTCCTGTTCAGGGCTTCTTGCAAAATGCCAAATACAGAGGTACTTCATCTCTTCAGTACTTTACCCATGCATGAATCTCACTGGTCGAGTTCTTCGTTTTGTAGTACTTTAGTTAGGAAAGAAATTGAAACATTTTCAGATTAACAAACATTCTTAAGATCACGTTAAATACTTGGAATTAAGATGCTTTTGGGAAGCGCACAACAAACTTATCAAATCAAGTTTATTTATATAGCGCCTTTTACAACAGATGTTGTCTCAAAGCAGCTTTGTTATGTACTCACTATGTATGAATGAATTAAGTGGAACCAAGTGTGTTGGAGCAGAGAGACTAAACTGTGCTCTGTGGTGTAGCTCCCTGGAACTGTGATTTAAGAACATTGACCATATTCCTTCCTTGCTGTGTTACCCCCAGGAGTTCCTGGCCTGGCAGAGGGATGTCGAGTTGGACTCCCAGTTCCCCTCCCCAGAGGAACGTCCCACTGTGTTCCGCTGGTCCGGCCCGGCCAAGGATGTCTGTGTGTCTGGCTCCTTCAACAACTGGACCAGCAAGATTCCTCTGTCCAAGAGGTCAGCTGGTCACATGGGTTTTTTAGCTCAGGAAATGCTGCAGTGATCTTGGAGAAACTAGGTCTTGACTGGCTGTTGGAGTTTTGGAGTGCACGGAACACTAAGCCTGTGTTATGTTACATTGCTTTCTCTTCATCTTAAACTTTTCTGATCATGCAGAAATATTGTATGTTTATATGTGAGCCACCAGGGGTCACTGCTGTCACAGTCATGGAAGATCTTTTCAGCTTTATTATCTTGGAGAACTGCATGCTTTCAGCTAGTACTCACTCCATCAGACATGTTTCATGCTTCCTGTTTAGAACTGATGATGATTTAACACTTGGTTCCTCTCTGTCAATCTCATAGTCACAGTAACTTTGTGGCAATACTTAACTTGCCTGAGGGACAACACCAGTACAAGTTCTGTGTGGATGGACGCTGGACGCTGGACCCGGCCCAGGTACAGTCTGTGCGTGAGAGCATCACTAGCTCTTTAACTCCTTTAATTCCTGTGTGCTTTCTAAAGCACTTTATTAATTATAACACTGATTACATGTCTTAATGTTATTTAGCCTGTTGTGACCACTAAGAGTGGCGTGGTGAATAACGTGATTCAGGTGCGTAAGACAGACTTCGAAGTGTTTGATGCTCTGAAGACGGACTCTGAGAAATGTGCAGACATGTCGGGTAAAGACCAAACGCCACATGCTATTGTAAACCTTTGCTATTGTAAAGGTGGTGTGGTGAAACTTGCTAGTGAGTTATGAATCCCTGTTTCAGACGCGTCTGGCTCTCCTCCTGGGTCCTACCAGCAGGAAATGTGCTCTAAGGGTGAGGACCGCCTCCTCACACCCCCTGTCCTCCCCCCACACCTGCTCCAGGTGCTCCTCAACAAAGACACCGGCATCTCTGTGAGTATCAACTCATGTTGCAGGACACCCCAGACATCTTCCATGAGTACCCAGGTGTTTCGCTTTTGTGTTGGTTTTTTTGTGTGTTTAACATGTTCTGTGTTTTGTGCTGAACAGTGTGACCCAACTCTGCTTCCTGAACCCAACCATGTAATGCTGAACCATCTGTATGCCCTTTCCATCAAGGTACAGATTTAATACCACTACCCTACTCCTCTGCTATCAGTGTGTTTTAATCATATGCATCTGTACGTTAATAACTTGGTGTGCTAGCGGTAAGGTGGCTCAGTGGGTCCCGTAGTTCAGCAGGTGGTCGTGAGAGTGCAGCTCACAAGTGTCCTGCCTTCCTCTCAGGACGGGGTGATGGTGCTCAGTGCGACTCACCGCTACAGAAAGAAGTACGTGACCACACTGTTGTATAAACCCGTCTGAACAGAGCTGCCCAGCTCGGACAACTCACTCTGTCATTCAGCATCAACATATGTAACCAAAATGTATTGCGAGACCAAAAAAGGTAGGAGAGTTGCAGCTGTTTCTGGTTGCATGAAGTTTGGATAGGAGGACCTGGAATCCAGGACTTGATTCTGATTATCACTGTAGTGGCTCGGGAAAAGATCTATGATCCATGCTTTCAGCTTTTTCCACACAAGATTTTCAAGCCAAGTTTGTACAATGTACTTTATTGTTTTTGAGTTACAGTCTGAAATAAACTGTTTTCACTGAGTTGAGGGAAGTGTGAGAGCGTAAGCTTTGTACGATGTGTGAAGAGAGGGGGTGCGTGTTTTCCGTGGTGCATGGGTGTCAGTGCCTGGGCGTTCCCTCACATACGTATCGGTAGGGGAGTGTGCAGTCTGCATCATTCCACATGCTCCGAATAACCCTCTGTTTGGGGTGAAGCTGCCCACAGTCCTCCCCGTTCACACGCACATCCCAGTCGTCTGGCTGCCCAATATCCCAGAAGCTGAAGGCCACATGCAGGCATGGAGTTGAAGCATTTGCCGCTCTACTTATCACTGTATGTTGGTGCAACAGCAAACACCAACACTGGTGCAAGTGGAGGAGCAGCTTACTGTTCAGTTAGTTTGAAGTCTGTTCCGTCCACCCAGCTCCAGTCGCCCTCCTCCTTCTCCACCAGACCAATCCAGTAATGCTCATTGAGGCCCACAAGTTGGGAAATGTAGTCCTGGGATCAAGCAAGAAAGGGATGACTGAAGAAACACCAGCTGGAGCGTAACTTTAGACTAATGACTAGTGATGGAGTGATGGGTAGAACATCTAAACCATATGGACGGTTCACTTTCAGCTTTCTGCTACATTGTGTAATATTTGCTATGAGTTATTAGTCCACATTAGTCCAGTCTTACCAGTTCATCAGCATTGTTCACGACCAGCAAGTGCGCCCTCTGCTGGTTACAGGCCTTCTCTGCATCATGCCACTTCATCCTCAGCCTGGACAAAAAGTAGCACTTGCCTTCATAAAACATCCAGTCCTCTTCACAGGGACCTACACACACACACACGTGTGACCTTTTGCTGTTACACTGGTGCTCTTTGTGCTGAGTTAGTAAAGGTCCTCACCTCTTACAGGCACCAGGTCATCGGTAAACAGAACACCTTCAGAGAGGAGAAACGGGACATTAACCCAATACTAGTGTAATTAAACAGATTTACAGTCTAACAACGTGCTGAGAGGAATATAAAGAGGCAGCTAGAGTGAGCCCCTGGGGTTCTCACTGACCTGTCTGAGGTGCTTTTACAGAGTCCCTGCTTGTCTGCAGAGACAGCAAAACACCAGATACCTGCTGGTCCACCTGGGAGACTTTGAGCACCAATGAGAACAAATATTTAAATTGGCACTGCAATTCCATTATGAACACACAAATTAATGCATTTTTAAAAACAAGTGAGTATCAGTTTTGATGAGCTTGTTTCAGTAATGATGACAACCTTCAAATAAGACTGATCAACACAGAGAGGTCCACCATCTGTACTGGAATGTTTTACATGGATCATTTGAATCAAAATGTTCTGTCAATTGTTTTCCAGAGGGTATAACTAAGCTTAACCCAGAGCACAGTATCTACACTACAGCTTCAGGCTGAAACATCTGGAAAACAAAAGTTAATTTCTGGGGTGAATCATGAAGGATTTGAACATATTTGTGATGATCGATGAATGCTAGTGTTCTCTTTTATTATTGTTGTTTTCCCTGCCCCCCCCCTGCTCAAAACAATGGCAGTACAGGCCTAGAAACTTTGAGAGTGGACTTACATTTAATTCCAACTGTAAGTGTTAGTATTAAGAGGAAGAGAGAAAGTACTCCAAACATGATTAAAATCATCCTGTTCTGTCTGTCTGTCAAACACAGAAACACAATATCAGCCCCAACTCATGCTCCAAAATAAACACACAAGGTTTTTGATGTGATCTGATTTTAGTATAGCTGCATTTAAATAAGTGCCAAGGCTGAAGACCAAAATGAATGAATGAATGAATTTTTGATGTTACTGCTGAATTTTTGAGTTCTGCTGGATGAGATCAGAGCTCTACTCCGCAACTCACTGTGTGTATGAAGGTTGTAGCTGGTGATGACTGCTCTACTCCGTAACTCACTGTGTGTATGAAGGTTGTTGCTGATGATGACTGCTCTACTCTGCAACTCACTGTGTATGAAGGTTGTTGCTGGTGATGACTGCTCTACTCCGTAACTCACTGTGTGTGTATGAAGGTTGCTGCTGGCGATGACTGCTCTCGGAGTCAGATGAACTGAACTGGTCGTATCTGATAGACTCCATCTCAGAGGACACAGAAAGGGAGGAGGTGTGTAATAAGGGACAGGAAGACAACTTAAACATTCATATTAATAAGAGATGGTAAAAAGTGTCAAATACTGAACATTCCTACAGTAACTGACAGTGCCAGGAAAAAGAATACAAGATGACAAAACAATCTTCAGCTTTCAAACAATAAAATAGTCAAATACATGGAAAAGACAGCCCTGTTCCTCAGCCCCTCATACAGTTTACACTGTCAGTACATACCGAAGCACCACAATGGAGCAACCATGTTTCTCTGAACTATTAAATCATGTGTAGTCATTAACATGCACGTACCAGAAAGGTAGATGTAAACAAAAATTGTGAAAAATCACAGTGTGGCTTTGTGTTGAGAAGGGAATGATGACAGAACTCCAAAGGAAGGGTTCAAGGGTGCTGCATGGATATGTTGAATATTAACAAAGTAGATCAACAATGTGTTAGACCCCTCTATTACAGACATCCAGAAACATTAACTATATGTCTATTAAGGGGTGTGTAATTCTAAGATAGATTAGAATCAGAGAAAAAGTTAATGAACTAAAACATTTGTAAGTGATTTAAAATTGCATAATTTACAAAGTCTGTCTATTTAGGATAAATACACCAAGATACAAGGTGTTATAATAACTCTTACATTAAAACATTTAGATTAATGTACCAGTTAAATCACACTTTCTTCTGGTCTTAAATGAACTGTCCATTTGTTGACAAAATCTTTAAGAGAAATAACTTTTCTGCCAAAAGAATCTCACCTTCTGCGGAGAATCGTCTACCAAGACTCGTTGATCTCTGTCACACAGTGTCCAAACATCAGCTGCTGCATAAACAATCAGAAACAGCCCTTTTCACCCAGTCCAGGGTTAACTCCTCCTCTCTTCACCCAGTCCAGGGTTAACTCCTCTCTTCACCCAATCCATGGTTAACGCCTCCTCACCCAGTCCAGGGTGTAAGATGTTTTTTTTTTTTTTTTTTTTTTTTAAGATGTAAATACATCTCGAGTCCATTCTTGAGATGACGACGAACTGCACAAGGAACTGAGTGGCTTCTCTGGTGAGAAAAGTCTTAATCCTCTCAGTGTTACACAGAAGAGATCTGTCTGGGACACGTTGGTAACGTTCATACAGCGGTAGCTGGCGTCCACGGTTTCTTATTCTTATCGTATCATCCGCCTTTTGCAGTGAGACTCCTGGTTTCTAGGGGGCAGCACAGTCGATCCTTCGCACAATCAGGAGCATAGACTCCTGAGCATCTATGGTCAGGACCCATCTTTAGCACTGCAGCTTCCGACTTTTCTGTTAGTATAACAGGTAAAATGGCCACGCTTGGACGTTTTTCGCAGGCTGTTTTGCGGTCCGCTTCATTGAACCAAAGTCGTCAGTTATCAGCTGTAGCACATGGTGGACAAGGAGGTATGTATATTAAGCCCTATTCTAGTAAACCGAAGAACATCCACGGCTGGTTGAGGTGAAGACCCACAATATTACGGTATGACCTTGTTAGCCAAGTCTGTTCAGCTATAGCGGATTTTCACCACACTACATACTTTCGGTCTATTCTCGTTAGTAAACGTTGCTGGTCAGTGTTAACTGTGTAGTTTAACTATGTAACATTTTTTCTTTAGTTGGCTTGTAATTGTAGCTAGCTACGGAAAACGTTATTTTTAAGTGAATAAAGTTGTCATCTTCGCTAGCTGTCGCGAAGACAGGTTAGCCTAAACTATCTAGACTGGGTAGGACGTTCAGGCTCCTGTTGGATGAGACACTGCACGTATGTTCAGGATCTCTAAGGTGCACGTATGTTCAGGATCTCTAAGCTGCACGTATGTTCAGGATCTCTAAGCTGCACGTATGTTCAGGATCTCTAAGCTGCACGTATGTTCAGGATCTCTAAG
>JAOXYF010000016.1:154011-164202 GCA_028565775.1 Sternarchorhynchus goeldii
CTGCATTATCGGCTCTGATATAACGTATACCATGCCATATTTAGCTAGCTAACTCTAGTTTTTCGGTTTGAGTGTTGACCGAAAAATTGAAATCAAGTACACCTCGTACTGCTCAGTCAGTGATGGGCTGCTTCACCCTAAATGTTTGAAGGAGCGTTATCGGAGGTCCTTTGTTCCTTCAGCTGTGAGACTTTACAATCAACACAGCTCCTAACAGCCCCCCCCCCCGTTTATAAAAGTGCAATTAGTCATAAGTGCAATCACTTTGTAAATTTTGTTAAATTGTGTATTTTGTATGTAATTTAGTAAATTTTTTTATATTTTATTTTATTTATTTTGCAGCGTCTTGTTCTGTTTTCAGTTGTGTTTCTGTATCCTCTTTCTTATGCTGCTGTAATCTGGAAATTTCCCCATTGTGGGACTAATAAAGGATTATCTTATCTCATCTTATCTTAACATTGATATTGTGGATAACGCAGCTAGTTTACTAGCGAAGAGTAATAGTAATTTTTGGTAGTTTATATGAGCTAATCTTGCTGACGTTCTCTTATATCCCCCTCCCCGGTTTTAGCAAAGACATGGAAGATCCTGTCATTCGTCGTGGCTCTTCCCGGTGTCGGTGTGTGCATGCTTAACACCTACCTGAAGTCGCAGCACCACGACCACGAGCACACGGAGTTCGTCCCCTACTCTCACCTTCGCATCCGCACTAAGGTAGCGAAAGCTGCCTTAACGTTCAGATGCTTATACCCGTATACAGCAGAGGAGTTTGAATGCCTTCATCATTTAAAGCTCTTAGTTATAAGGCAATACAACTTATCTGGGCGTTAAATATGATAAAGTTTAAACGGCAGTTATACAACTAAGCCTTTTGGATTTTTCTTAAGCAGTAAGGTTGAAGCAGGTCCTGAAGGTCATGAGACAGTTCAGGGGGTGTAGTGCGGCTAATCAGATCGTCATCCACACACAGACACTAATGACTTACTGTGATGCCTGAAACCACTTTACTGGGTTTATCATAAATAATCCAGAGATGAGCTGCACAAGGTCTAGACCACACATTGGGATATAGGGCACAATACTGCATGGAGGTTTTAGATTCCAGATCTATGGTATTTACAATAGCTATTCTGGATAGTACTCCTGCATACAGTGTAATGTTACATTTCTCATTCATTTTTCCTAGTGCTAAACTAAAGGGGTGTGTGTGTGTATGTTGCAGCCTTTCCCTTGGGGTGATGGCGTTAAGACCCTCTTCCATAACCCCCATGTGAATGCTCTGCCTGATGGTTATGAGAGTGATGAAAAGTGAATGTTCCTGAGCTTGGGCACTGTCTTCATGGACCAGAGGGCTCCCTCACCCCCCTCTTCCATCACCGGACCATTGTTCTTTACTTCCAGTTTACATTCAACATGTTCATCGCATACCTCTGTGCTCTGCTTCTGGTGGAAGCACCTAATGAAACCTTATTTACACCAAGACCATTGAGTGACATTGTTTAACCTCAATAAAATAAACATGTAATCATAAATTTTGTGGTTTTCTTTTGTGAATGTCCAGTGTACTGTTTGATTTTTGTTGGCTGTCTAGCTCCATGTATGCATGTATGAACCACACAAGGAAATACTTGTTTGACCCTGCATGCTCGCCTTACTTGCCAGACTCACATGACGCTTTTCTTGTGATCCGCATTCCGCTTCAAAATTGTCCACCAAGTTTCGTCAAAGCGAAATGTCAGCTGTAAAAAGGGTTACAAGTTAAAACGGTCGCTAGGGTTAGGTTTAAGGATTAGTTTATATTAATAGTAATCGCTCGTGAATGTGGCGCTGGTTTGCTGGTACCGAGACGTTCCTCAGGTGAGTTGAGGAGTTTGTACTCCATCAGAATCGCGTCAGATTTTTACATCCAGGCAACGAGAAACCATTTATGCAGTGTTTGATTAACCTAGTTAACGGATTATGCGTAAATTCCACACTGATGATTCTTGCAAAACCACAACATTTTTAAGTTAAACGAGCACAACTAAAAGTTGCCAATGTTGTATTAAAATGTTACAGGCAGCAAATCAACACCGTATGTGTCGTGTCCTTTGCATGAAACTCGTATCGTAGTGAGCGGAATGCGGAACTTGGTGTGAGTCGGTCGAACTTTCATGAGGGGAGAAACGAGATACATGACACGCCGCCACTAATGAAGGCCGCGCGCTTTACAGCCAGGCTGGCGCATTCACCGATGGACGAGTCGGAACTTTCGGAACAACGACGGTGAGCCCGAAGGTCGTATAATTGTATAATCCGGGTGACATGAAGGCCAAATGATTTATGTGAAGTTCTACAACTCCAGTTCACTCCGGGTGCCGTGACTGTACAAGCAGTATTGATGCTTAAATTTGTTCATTTTCTTGATACCGTGACAGGCGAGCGTTAAATTACGCGTATGAATAAGTCACTGTGTGGTTTTTTTTTACTATAAAAATACAGCTAATATTTAACGCTCCAAAAGTAGTTAACTACAGCATCAAATTAGAGTTTCGTGTTTCTCTTCGAGGATTATTCATGTTCGTTTTCTCACGTTCTCAGGTTCAGGGCTTTCTTCTTGTACGATCGCTCAAAGGTTCAGGAGGAGGCCGATCTCACTCGCGCTGGGATATGCTACTTCTACCCTGAAGATGTAACGCGCTTTTTTAGTGGGTTATAAATATGAAACAACGTTTCAGATTGTTCATCCATATATTCTCTCTAAGATGAAGCCATATGTCTACTTTACTAAGACATTCAAGTCCAGATCAGTGTGGTGGGGAAAGATGTCCTCAAAAAATTATTTGTGGTCAATTTTCAGACAAACCACAATTAGAAACATCACAGGGAAAACAGCTTCACATGTGTCTCATGTTTATTTAAATGTAATTATATACAGGATATCATGCATCCTGGCCAAGCCATTAGTTTGATGTAGGTGTGTGAATAGGGTGTGGCGGGTAAGTAAGCTGTGTGCTGTTGCAGACGCCGCTGGAGCAGCAGGAGCTGCTCTGTGGGCAGCTGGCTGGGGTGAGTCGCTGTGTGGCCGAGCTGTCGTGCTCTCCTGTCCGCCTTCTTCGTCTGCGTAAGAGCAAGTATGCTGTTCGCATGAGGGACAACTTCCTCTGGGTACGAGACTCTTTACCTGTTTTGTCTGTGCATGTGTGTGATTAAGAGGTACTCATTCTGAATAAGTTACCCAGGAGGAATTTAAGTAATTCAAGAGTTCAAAAATATAAAGTTCCTTTTTAAACTGACGATGTAAATCATTATAAATTGAACAATCATTTCCACTACTCCATGCTCCATTCCAGTGTTCCACATTCCAATACTGTATTACTGCACTACCTTTGTTAAACGTGTTACTCCTCACTTCAATACTGAAATATTGCACTACTGTATTACTCTAATACTCCAATACTGTATTACTGCACTACTGTATTACTCTAATACTCCACTACTGTATTACTGCACTACTGTATTGCTCTAATACTCCACTACTGTATTACTGCACTACTGTATTACTCTAATACTCCACTACTGTATTACTGCACTACTGTATTACTCTAATACTCCACTACTGTATTACTGCAGTACTGCATTTGTCTGATGAGTATAGGTTTGAGTAGCTGTGGTCCCCTCTCCTTCCTTCTCTCTCTCTCTCTCTCTCTCTCTCTCTCTCTCTCTCTCTCTCTCTGTCTGTCTGTCAGGCACTGAGCTGTGTAGCTGAAATTCCTGATATCAGTGTTTGTGAATTCCTGGATCAGCTAATTGACCTCTTTTGTTTCTACAATGGCCCAGTCCGACAGAGCTATCAGGTATAGAGCTGCTTTCAGGTACAGAGCTGCTTTCAGGTACAGAGCTATCAGGTACAGAGCTGCATTTATTTCCTGCATTAAAAGTTTTGTCTCAAAAGGGGAAGCTTAACTCGGGCTTTAGTCGGAATCCTCTACTGAAACACTGATCCCTGCCCTGTAAGATCATTTGTAAGCAATTGTGTAGTTTTCCCCAAACTTTCAGTGTTACAATACATTAGTGTGACATCACAGCTGCATTCAAAAACTCAGCAGCCAAAATATCTTAAAATATCAGGGCCATTTACTGCAGTACAAGACTGCTCTGAAACTGCTGAAGCCTGAGTGTGTTCGGTGATTGTGCTGAAGCCTGAGTGTGTTCGGTGATTCTGCTGAAGCCTGAGTGTGTTCGGTGATTTTGCTGAAGCCTGAGTGTGTTCGGTGATTTTTGCTGAAGCCTGAGTGTGTTCGGTGATTCTGCTGAAGCCTGAGTGTGTTCGGTGATTCTGCTGAAGCCTGAGTGTGTTCGGTGATTCTGCTGCCTGTCTCTCTTATGCAGCTACGCAGCCGGGGGGAACTTGCCCTGCGCTGGACTCGCTATCTCTCCCACCTGCAGGGCGGCTCCACTGAGCTGCACCATATCTTTAGCTGCCTGAAAACCGTCGACTCCACACATGTATGAGATTTCACAGTAGTTCCAACATTTATTTATTAAATTATTTTTACTTATTTATACTGCTGACATTAAAAGGTTGTCTTTTGCATATTTGAAGCTGTTTGTTATAAAGGTGTTTAGATACCTGTGTGTGTTGCTTCCAGATTGACCCGCTGTTGTTGTTAAAGGCTGCCCTCATCCTGCAGGCATGTCAGCGCTGCCCCCTAGTGTTAGCAGGCTGCCTCCTCTACCGGAGCAGGTGGGTGCTGTTGTCGTGTGTGGTGTTTGCAGCAGCGTGCAGGAGTATTGGTGAGGAGCTGCAGTAAAAGGTCAGGAGTGCTGCCGCTGGAGATCTGCTTGCACGTAGCCCTGGTCTACACGGAGAAACATGAGCATCTGCAGCAGAAGCCCCTTTAGATCAGAGTTCAGTCTGAACAACTGCATGGCAGCTAGATACTGCATATTTTGTGTTTGGAAACAGCTCAGTCCCTGTACACTAGTCTCACTGTAGCGTTAGTGATGGTCAATCTGTGTAGATCTGTGTACGTGTTCAGGTCCCTTGCATTAAGGAATAACACCTTCAAGAGTGACAGCTTCAGGAATTATAGGGTCTCCACTCTTGATTTATGCGTGTGTGTGTGTGTGTTTACATGCATGTGTGCGTGTGTGAATGTACGTGTGTTTGTACGTGTGTGTGTGTTCTGCGCAGAGTGTTGAGCACACAGATGCCTCCACAGCTCACAAGGAAGGTGATGGTGCACGAGACGGAGACCTACAGCCAGGTAACAGGCATCCACTCAGACCACTGAACCTGGTCAAAAAGAAATGTATCTGCTGCCAGAGCTCAGACCCGCCCTCCCACAGGAGCACAGGTTGCTGGCCAATGAGACATGCTTGTCTGGGGCCATGCCCACCTCTGGGATCGTCACAACAACTGTATTCCTGACCTCCTGTGAGCTGCACAACCTGCGCTGCCCCCAGGTGGACAACTCCTGCAGGTATTACTCAGGAACTCTATACTTCAGTAACTCTGAAGCTCCTGAAAGAACTGAGCACAGCACAGTTTAGTGTCCTGGAATGGTGGTGATGATGAGGGGTTGAGTTACATGTGAGAGAGATGACATCTTACAGAGAACTTCTGTTTGAATGTAAGTTTGGTATTTCCCACTCCTGTATGTCTTCCACAGGTTTCACTGCACTCCTCAACCTCCTAGCCAACCCAGAAAGACCTGCCTCCTTTCACGCACACTCTCTGATACACCAACAACGCAGCTGGGTCCTGCTGAATTAGACTCTGCCTACTGTCCACCACCACCATATCAGACAATGCCCTCCTCCCCTCAGTCCTCCCTCTCTGATGAAGCTTCCTTTAGTTTGTGTTCCTCAACGGTCAGCACTCCTCTTCACTCTACTATGATAAGCCAATCAGAAAGAAGCCCTTCTAAGACACATGACCACAGTTTGCTAAATGGGACGTTGCCATATAAGGTAATAGAGAGTATGTGTGATGGAGGCATTTCTGTCAGGTCCAAGGAGGAGGAGAGGCTGCGGTTTGGCAGCGGTGCAGCAGAACCTTTGACGGTCCAGTGTACTGAGCAGAACCAGACCAGCACCACCAGCAGTGGGCCTGCATCAGAGCATCAGAGCCCAGCCCTGCACACACAAGGGCAGGGTGAGGAGGTGAGGGAGGAGGTGGCAGAGGTGAGGGAGGAGGTGATTGGGGTGACAGAGGTGAGGGGGAGCATGAGGGAGGAGGTGCTGGAAAACTGGAGGAGTGAGAAATGTCAGAGCCTCTCAGATGCAGCACTGGAGCCTGTGCTGTTGTATCAGCACAGGGTTGGAGGCCTGGTCCTCGCCCTGCTGGTGGAGCAGCACTTCAGCACACACACAAGCGCTAAGCAGGACGTGGTGAGGACATACTCTGTTCAAGAAAGAGATTTGTGTTAATAACATTGAGATAAGGTTGTACATGGATGTGTATGTGCATACATGCCTGTATGTGTGTGTGTGTGTGTGTGTGTGTGTGTGTGTGTGTGTGTGTATGTTTGTATGTGTGTATGTTTGTATGTGTATGGTACGTGCTACAGTACTTTAGCAGTCTGGCGTCTATGAATGGACTGGAAGCTCATCTGAGGACAGCATTAGCAGGACCCGCAGGACCTCAGGGCCCATACGCCTTCACCCACTATGACTGCATCCAGAATACTCTCACCAGTGAGTGTCTCTCTCTCACACGCACACACACACACCCTAGAAAAAAAAGCATCCCATGAGACGTTTTCTTGGTAGTGTGTCGATGTGACATTATGAAGGGGTCCTGCACAGAGCTCTTGCTCTTCAGAGTACAGGGTGCAGGGTGTACATTCACATTAACATTTTACATTTAAGGATTTTAGCAGACGCTCTTATCCAGAGCGACTCACAAAAGTGCTTTGTCAAGGGCATATAGGGCTGCCAGCATGTGGGTTACTATGGTGTGGGGTATCAGGTTATATATTTAAATAATGGATTTTGTATGTGTGATTGTGTATGTTATAGTGAATGTATCTGCTGGGTCTCAGGATTCGTTTGTGAAAGCCACAGCCCTGCTGCACTCACACTTCTCCCACATTGATACTCTACAGGAAGCCATTGTCAGGTCCCTTCTACTTTATGAAATAACTTTTGTCTTACATCTCCCTCTGGAAGTGGAGCACTCGTACTGAAAGCTTTTTCTTTTGTATTGTTCTGCTGCAGGAATGCCAGCGGTGCAGTGTATGCTAATCGCTCAGCGGCGCAGGAGACCTACTTCCTCCAGCAGGGGGCGTCTGCCAGGAACTCTGGAATCCCCAACGTGCAGGACAGCGCTTTTTCACTACCGAGTAAAGCCCGCCACCGTTTACTCAAACACGGGGTTAATCTGCTGTGAGCAGAGCCCGGTTTGGGACCAATACCGGCTATGAAATGGATTATTTTCCATTTTTAAGCATTAATTCTATGTTTTGTGTAACCAAACTGTATGATACACACTCACAAAACTCGCATGCACATTTTATGTCTGTGATTATTGATTAGTTATATATAAATAGTATTTGTTGTGGTGCATTGTGTGCGACCGTACACAGTTAAGCGTGTATTACATTCATTATTTAAGATGCTTAATATGACCCGGAAGCACGCGGTACCACAGCAGCGACAATACACGGAATTCCTTTCAGCACGAGCGATGCTAACGGAGGCGTATCATGAACGTGTTGCTGGTGCAGTTAAAGCGTGCATGGTCTTTTATAACTGATTTATTACAAAATTCTAATAAATTGAAAAAAATTTATTGTAATTTATCTGTAGTACACTTTGTAATGAGTGTTTGTTGTTGTATTCTGTATTGTATACGTAAACTCGTTAACTCTTAATTTATTACAAGTTTGTCAATGTAATCCCGTGCTGTAGCGGTTCAGTTAATTAATTTTTAAATGTACAGTGTAGGCAGACTGTGTGCGTAATAACGCAGCGTCCTTGGATGGTGCCAGAAGGCATGTGGTCTATTGTGGGTTGGAGAGGACCCGCGGCGCCAGCTGCCTGTCTATCCGTTATAGGACGTGTGTGACGTGCTATTGTCCGATAGGTCACCTGACGGTAGTAAAGTTTCATACTCTCTCAGTTGGTTTCGTTTCTTTTGCAAATTAGTGTTTTATTGGTAATGGTCCACATACACTGTAATAAGGGTCATTAAGGGTTATAAGAATAGGCCCTAGTCGCCGTACGCTGAAAGCCTCATTATGCAGCCGCATTTAACCCCCGCGAGGGGGTGTTAATGGCCGGTTAAAAATCCGAACAACCCATGGGGGAGGAGAGACGGGAGCCGACCAGAGGGACTCTTATTGTCAGAACAGGGGGCTTTTGCCCTTAAATCGGCTGTCCCGAGCCGTTTGGGTGCATCGTCAGAACTTTGAT
This sequence comes from Sternarchorhynchus goeldii, assembly GCA_028565775.1. Taxonomy (NCBI): domain Eukaryota; kingdom Metazoa; phylum Chordata; class Actinopteri; order Gymnotiformes; family Apteronotidae; genus Sternarchorhynchus; species Sternarchorhynchus goeldii. Next base: position 162,412 of record JAOXYF010000016.1, read on the forward strand.
TACAATTGCTGAAGCGGCTCATGCGTTGGGAGTTTTGAGATGGCCACAATTCAGCATGCGTGCATTCTGTTTAGGATCTTCGCTTTCACGTGCTTTATTTTGGGAGTACATTGTCTGTCATTACGTGGTCGTATCCAAAAGTCTTCGACACTCCAGGAAGAGCATAGAACTTTGGAAACCTTTGCGCACAGACGGGTTCGCCGAGGTGCCGACAGCAACCAAGAACACTGCGGCCTGTTCTCTGCTCCGTGGATGGAAATAAACATTCCCTCTGCTAAATGGGGCCATCTATATCGCCTGAAGATTTTACCTATATCGAAAGAGGTCTCTCGTCGGCCCGTTTTCCCAGAGCAGCCTCTGTTTCGGTTTGTCAGACGGGTTTACCGCTGTTGCCAGGAGGGCTACCAGTGTGGAAGCGTTAAAGGACTGCAAGGTCGAGACGTCGGGGGTAAGTTCAGCTCAGTTCAGTGCTATATATAAGAAATCCAGTGATCAAATGTTACCATGGGCATAAACATTAATCTCGTTCAACTTCTAAGGCTCAAGCATAGAATTCTTGTTCAACGAAGACGTGCTGTCAGCGACCATCGCGAGAGCCGAGATTCATCTCCATATTTCTAACCCAGAAAATCTGAATATTCAGCCGCTTCTGCCGTCGCTGGAAAAACGCGAGCTACCCACGAGGTTAGGCGCTAAATCAAATTCCTTCAGGGGCTGCTATTTCATCTGTTACTGCAGTTCATCAGGTTCATCTCCTCACTGGTTCTACCAATCTCTCACCTAACAACTCGTCCTGCTTTGTGTATCTGTGTAGGTACAGATCTTTGACAAAGGACCATGTGGTGGAGTTGAGGGTGGACCTGATGTTCGTGTTCCAGGCACTGCAGCGTTTTCATGGTGGCAGGTCCACAGTGAACCGGTCTGTGAAACTGCCGCGGGTGGGTGGTCGGAGCTGGCCCTGGACCCCGGAGGCCTCGGAAGACCCCCCTGCTCCACAGGACATGGCTCCACCTGCACAGGGGGAGGTGAAGGCGAATGAGTGGGCACAACGCTCCCTGCAGGCAGTGGTGGAATTGGGACTGGCTTTACACTGCAGCACAGCACATACACACCCATGTGAGAGACATGGGGTTCAGCTCCTACACACACCTTTCATCACACTGTCATACAGATAGCAGCACGCACGCACACCCACACGCACCTACGCACACACACACCCACGCACACATGCAGCCTCCTCCTCCTATGAGCTTGGGTGAATTGCTAATGTAGTCTATTGTTTCAATTGTTCAGTGTTAACGCTCAGTCTGCCTACAGCTTTACAACACTGCACTTCAGCAGGTGACTGGAACTTATTTATTTGGGTGTTTCGTGGGAATGTATGTAAATAGTGTATGTAAAGACATAGTTATATATAAACTCCTTTTACTGAAATTGAGTGTTGATTCATTTATTTGCTCACAAGGTATTATTCGGAAAGATGCTAATGAGCTTGAATTTGGCTTTTAAAACAATATAAAAGTTTAATAAATATATAAAAAGATAGAAAAGCTTTTAGTGTAAAATGTATTTAGAACAAGCAAATACTTCATAAATTATATTTTATAAAATAATCAAAAATTTGGTACAGTAAATACAGTATAAAATACACTTGAGATCAAAATTAGAGAATGAACACAATTTTTTATCTACATTGATCAACATTTGAAGGATTTTTTTTGTAAGGGGTACACCATGCCTCTAGAACAGTGTTTTACAAAATAACCAAAGTATATCAACATGAAACCTTTA
>JAOXYF010000016.1:164356-183514 GCA_028565775.1 Sternarchorhynchus goeldii
TACAATTTATGAAATAAACTTAAAATACTGCTATTTCACTCCTGTTAGGATAATTTCACATAGGACTACACAATGACATTGACATTTAGGAAACTGTGTGTTGTTCTCCAAGTTTGATGTCCAGTGTTTGTAGTAAAAGGTTAAATGCGAAGGCCCAGTCAGAGCTGTGAGTGTAGACAGTGCCCCCTGCAGGCAGTTTATAAGTACAGCATAGGTTTTCCTCTGAGACATGGAACATACTCTTAACAGCAGACACAAGCCAGGAACCTTCACATCAGTGTTGTCTGGACTCACTGCATCTGTATGAAGGTCTTGTGAGGTCAGTCCAAGGCTCTAAGCCGTGGGTTAAGATGGTGATGTAGACTCTGCATAGTATAACCAGCATAAAAACACCAGTCATACCAGGTGGGGTTGGGCATAATCAATATGCTCATTCATTCAGGACATAATTTGGCCTTTATATGAAAATCTCAAAAAGTTTAAACAGGAGGATTTAAGACTCAAACAATTCAATTTACATACAAATTACAAGTGACAACAGCGACGTGGATGACCCTCCACAGCTCCACCGCGACCCCACCCCTCCACTTTGGTGTGTTAAATATCAGGACTACAGCACAAGTATGCACATCAGGACCAGGGCTTATTGGCACATGTTTACACATACTTTACATGTGTGTATACATGTTGCATGAAATTCTTTATAAGGTGTGCTCCCTAGAAAATATTCAATTGTACTCAATGTTCCACAGTTTCTGTAAGACAGAGCTTTGTTCCTTTCTTATCGTGTATGCGTGTATACACGTGCGCTGTATAGCACTGGCTTTGTTTGTTCTACAGCGAGAAACACTGAAATGGGCTGTAAAAATGTGTTTTTAAGCTGCAGCACTGGACAGAGAGGCTGAGTGGGGTGTGTGTGTGGAGTGCGTTTCCTTCCACTCAGAGCTCCTAGTTAGACTCTGCCCTCTGGCCTGATGCAGCAATGGAGAGAGAGATGAGGCCAAAGTTCAGTAAATGAGAGACAGAGGTAGACAGAGGGGGAGGGGGGCAGCCAGGGGAAAAATCAGCTTTGAAAGTGAAACAGCAGCAGGTTTGCAGGCAGAAGCAGAGAAGCCACACGAAACACTGCAGCTGAGGTAGACGCAGAGGGAAAACACCAATCGCTACAACCATCACAGAGAGGAGGAAAACACCACCATCACCAACTGTTACACCAACCACAGAGACGCAGGTATATCAGAGAGTGAGCTTACTAATTATTACCATTTGTGTATCTAAGTACCTGTTTGTGTGTTCATTACTTCAGCTGTGCAGCAGTGTGTGAGTGTGCGTGTGTGTGTGTGAAAGAGTGAGTGTGAGTGAGGGAGAGAGCAAGAGGGTGCTTTCGTCACACCCTCTGGCAAGCCTGGCTCTGGCCTCAGTGGTGTGTGTGCCAGTGAGGGTCTGATGGAGGTCAGGGAGAGAGCGCTGGATGGGGTGGAGAAGCAAGACCCCGGAGAGGAGCCACGTTCCCGGACGCTGTCGGCGCTACAGAAACAGCTGGTCTGGTCCCTGCTCGGTTCCGGTCTCAGCCGGGACGTTCTGCTGCAGGCCATGGGCGAGCTGGAGAGAGCGCGGGCCGAACCAGCTGAGCGGGCCGACGGTGACAGCTCTGAGGAGGGAGAGATGGAGTATCCGCCCCCCATCTACCGCGAGCTGGAGCAGCTTCCGCCAGAGGAAGCAGCCAGGCAGAGGGCACACGTGGAGCAGCTGCTGCAGTGAGTCTAGGCATGCAGGTCCAACCCTGAGAGCAACACACACACACAATACATCAAAGTGCCTTATGTGTAGTGAAACCATAGGAAAATGAAAAACATCAATATTAGCATATGACTGCTGCCTTCCTGCTTCATCTACATGCGATTGTTCTCAGTGCATCGTTCTTACCTGCTGAATATGCTCACCTGTATCTCACGTGAGCTTCTCATCCTTTAGTGCAATTCTCCCCTTCCATCGCCGTGCGTTCAGTCTCTCTGTGTTCTTTCTCTCAGCTGATGGGATGAATATAAAGGAGAGGTTCCACCTTTTCTAGTTACTAATTACCCACCCTATTCATTATTATCAGGCCATTTCTAGCTCTTTAATAAATGACCTACACAGATGGGTTAAAATTAACAGAGTGCCTATCTAAGCATAGGTGTATATCGTGTATATTTGACAAGTGTGGGGGGGCAGGAGTGGGGGTGTGTGTGTGTGGAGAGTGGTGTTGAGAGGGTGGTGAAGCTTGTGGTGCTGTTTTAGAGTTGAGTGTCTCTGGAAAAAAGTGAACCCGTACTTATGAACACATGCTTCCATGTTAAAATTTATTTATTTTTTTTTAAATGTATGTGAGTATGTGTGTGGGGGCGGGGGTTATATGTGAGTATGGGTTTAAGTATGCATGTTTGTTCACGTATAGCTGGACTCTGCCCCTTGTCCCCAGCCTTATCTTACACTGTCAACACCTCTGCTCCCTCCCTCCCTCTCCCTCTCCCTCGGTTTCAGTCATGTGACTGTTGGCTTGCAGTGCCAATGTAAAAATGCCTTATTTAAATAACAATCTAAACAAAGTAATACTTTGTTACATAAGCAAATGCAAATATGGCTCACCATAGGTTAGAAAATAGGCTCAGAAGAGTGTGTGTGTGTGTGTGTGTGTGTGTGTGAGAGATAGAGAGGACCCATGGAGAGTGGCGAAAGTGATTAAGAGCTACATGCAGCAGCACAACCTGCCTCAGAGGGAGGTGGTGGAGTCCACAGGACTCAACCAGTCTCACCTGTCTCAGCACCTGAACAAGGGCACACCCATGAAGAACCTGAAACGTGCTGCCCTCTACAGCTGGTATGTGAAAAAGCAGGACGAGATTAGCCAGCGTGAGTACTGCGCTACACACACAGGCACCCTCAAAGATGAAAAAAATTATATAAAAATGACTATGATCTACCAATTATTCTGATGGGTCTTATAGAATATCCTATACAACCTATAGAATTCTAATCAGAATCAATACCCATGTGCTGACCAATCTCTGAATCTTCTCAGCCAGTAAGATCAACCATGCAAATTGACCTCTCCCATTGATTTAACAGAATTCACCAATGCTAGCCGGGGGGTGATGTCAGGGGAGGATCCAGGGGAGGATGGCAGAAAGGGGCGGAGAAATCGCTTCAAATGGGGTCCAGCATCCCAGCAAATTCTGTTCCAAGCGTATGAGCGTCAGAAGAACCCCAGCAAAGAGGAGAGGGAGGGGCTAGTGGAAGAGTGCAACCGGTGGGTGGAGTCACAGACAGAAAGAAGATAGCCAGCTTTGCCCCATACACTGCTAAGCTAAGGGATTTCAAGTATCCCTAAGCACTTTTATAAGTCGCTCTGGCTAAGAGTGTCTGCTAAATGCCATAAATGTAATGTGTGTGTACACACATGTGTGTGTGTGTGTGTGTTTCAGAGCAGAGTGTTTGCAGAGGGGTGTGTCTCCGTCACAGCTGGCAGGGCTGGGGTCCAACCTCGTCACAGAAGTGCGCGTCTATAACTGGTTTGCCAACAGGCGTAAAGAAGAGGCTTTCCGTCACAAACTGGCCCTGGACACGCCGTACAGCAGCCAACCAGCATCCACCCCTGTACATACGCTCCCATACAGCCCTACACAAGGTAATCATACAAGTCATCTTTACAACACACACACACACACACACACAAACTGACTCATGCACATGTACAAGCACTCAGAAGAAATGTAAACTGCCATCATTAAGGGCTAATTGAATTTCTATCAGTCCTTTCTCTGTACAATTATCTCATCATGTTCCTCACTAATCTGCTTTGTCCTTTTCCCACCATTTTCTGCATCTCTTTCCTTTTTCCCCCAATAGGACTGAAGTTCCCTCAGCCTGTCGTGTGCGAGGGCTTAGGAGTAGTGCGCAGTAGTGTTGAAAGCGATAGGACCAGTGGGGATCACTTGGAAACCAGCCCAGTCCAGCTGGAACCCACTCACACACTCCTGGACACACCGCACCACAAACCCGTGAGCTTCACTGCAGAAGAGCACTACTGTACACTACATTACACATGAAATTACACACTACACTACACATCACACCTCTGGACAACAGTACACAAAATAACACAGCTCAAACCGTATGCTGGTGCAGGGCAAGAGAGGCGTTCTCCAGCAGGACTGCAGCCTGCTGAAGACTGGACAGAAAATCTTAGATCTGGAGAACACGTAGATGTGTTTTTCTTACAAGAGAATTTAAATGGCTACAGTATAAAATCAGTGTTATGGCCACTGAAACCTTCACTCTCCCTCCTCCTATGCCTCCTGTCTCTCAGGTATCAGGTGGAGGTTCTCTGCCCCCCGTCAGCACTCTTACCTCCCTGCACGGTGTCTCCAGCTGCTCCACCACTCCACAGGGACTAATCATGACTGCCTTACCCAGCGTCATGAGCCTGGGAGACTCCTCTCTGCTAATAGGTACCACACACACCCACACCCACACGCACAGCTTTTATCTAATTGTTTTAACTGGTGCATTTTGGGGCTGTAGGTCTCACTCCCACTCAGCCACAGGCAGTTCCTGTCATCAACAACGTAGGGGGCGGGTTCACCACACTTCAGCCAATCTCCTTCCAGCAGCAGCTGCATGCCTCAGCCCCACAGCCAATCACGCAGCCGCTGCAGAGCCACATAGGGCCCAGCTCCTTTATGGCTACCATGGCCCAGCTGCCATGTCACAGTAAGCTGGTCGACATGCTGACCAATCACAGGCCTTTATTCTCAGAAACAGAAATAAAGTAACGAGATCAACACTTAAGAGTCAGCATGTTTTTTTCAAAGGAACTAAGAAACAATGTGTGTGTGTGTGTTTCAGTGTACGGGAAGACCGATCTGGCCTCGTACACCCCCTCCAGCTTGCTGTCTCAGGCTATGGTCATTGCCGATAGCAACAGTATAGGAACCCTTGCTAGCCTCACCACAGTTCGACAGGTCAGTTTGATTTCTAAGATTCTCCTTACTAGGCACACCAGTGCAAAACACCAGGTCTGAGTTAATATCATCAAGAACAAACCAGAACAGCCATTAGAGAACACTGCAGCTCTCACAAATGTGTGTGTGTCAGACTCTGAGTTCAGATCCTGAGGAGCACACACCCATCCAAGAGGAGACGCTACACCTGCAGTCCAGTTCTCCGGTACCAGGTGACTTTACTTGGCTGGCGCACACACATACTGCACACCGGCTTATTCACACAAAATCCCTCAATTCCCATACCAACACTATTATTAATTTTAAAAGATCCATGTTTAACCCAAACATCTACATGAACTAGGCCTGGGATCCCACAAGTCCACAGATCAGTGCAGAAGAGCCTCCCCACATTCTCTTGCAACTCTAAATCAGCCAAGTCTCTAATCTCTCTCTCTCTTTGCACCTTGTTCAGTGTCCTCAGGGGGTTTGGAGCTGTACTCCCAGACGCAGGCCAGCAATACACACAATACTGTTCATCTGCTCACGTCCCCACCTCCAGATATCGACCCCTACATCCCAGCACAGATGGTCTCTACTGCACAATAGCAACAACCACCCCAATGGAAGATGCCATTGATGCCTTGCAGGCAGGAGGAGCCCCAAGACTGTGCCTTGCTGCCTGTGTGCGTAAAGCAGGACTCACCGATATGTCTGGAGGGAATTTCCTAATCTCTGATAATGATGATGGAAAAGGTTAAAGAGTTTGGAAGCCCAGTGACAGAATGAAGTCCCTAAGATGTCCTTCGAGTTTCAACATGTATGAACGCAGCAGCTACAACAGACAGCTGTTAATGTGAGAGGAGGGCTCTCTAAAAGGCACTCGACTGATCTTTCAGTGAGAGGAGTCACCACATGTCCAAAACAAACTATAAGCAACATGTAATTTTACAGATAGTTTGAAATCCCACAGCATTTTGCTCTCAATAAGAACTAAGACTTTAATTTAGAAAAACAGTTTTTTTGTAGAGCATAAAATAAAATCTAAAAACAAATAGCAGCTACTTAAAACGCTTCAGTCAATATCTGCTGTTGCAAGACAATAACATTCAGCTCTAACCAATGTCCAGGACCAAAAACAAAACCTAAACACCACTCTCAGTCTCGCACTCAACTAATCTTTTGATTTTTTTACTTTTTCTTCTTCCTTCTCTTCAGTACATTTTCTTCTGGGCTCTGTTCATCAATCGTCCTCCGCTTACGAGTGACAGCTCCATCAGCCTTTGATAAAGACTCATCATCCTCTCTCTCCTCAGTGGGACCTCTCTTCCTCTTCTTCTTTGTTGGTACGGTACTGTCCTTGGTGACTTCCTCCATGGAGAAGGGCAGGAGATCCGATACGCACACGGCTGCCTCTCTCAGTCTCAGCTCCATCTCACTGTCACTATCACTATCAGGGAGACAGAAGAAGGGGGAGAGAGAGAGGGAGCAATATTCTGAATCAAACAGTGAATAGTTAGTAATGAGTTGTCTGGGGTACCTGGAGCTGACCGAGTTGTGTAGGGTACCTGGAGCTGGGGGCAAGGGAATGTTTAGAGGGCTGGGGTGGGGTTGACTCCTTCCACCATCTTCCAGGAAGCGATGTAGAGAAAAGACGGAATCCTTGGCACATGACAGAATAAAAGGAGGACAAATGTGACTTATTAAAAATGTTTATCCTGAGAGGCTTGTGTGTAAAAAGCTGCAACAGACCTTTTGTCTGGCTGACCATCATTCACATAATAAACATAACGAATTGTTTTTATCCATATATGATTTTTCATCTACTGACTGCTGCTGACTGCAGTGACAAACTGGATAAACATGATAAACGAGTGGATGAGACTTCAGTGTTCAGCTTGGGTCACCTGCATCATCCTGCTGGTCTTCGTCACACTGTTCAGGTTTGGGATCTGGAGAACCAGAAGTGCCTTCTGAGACCAAGCTGAAGGATTCAGAAATGAAGTCAGCCACACTCGCACACAGAGGCAGAGTCAGCCACACTCATAAATCCACATTTCTAACATTAACAGCCATGAGTAGCCTCCACCTGTCTAACATAGCTGCCAGCTTCCTGGCAACATGAGAGCGAAACTCTGGCGTCGTCTGGAGCTCATTCCCATCGTGCTCATGTTCACTCACATCCACTCTGTTGGCAAAGGGACTCATTTATCAAAGGCTGATTTGTTTCAAATACAAACATCTGCATGTATATGAATATAAAACGCAAATATGGAAATCTCTAGTTTGTAATACAGCTTACCTCTTGCTCACTTTGACATTTCTCCCTCCATCTGTGAATGAACATTTACAGATTACTCTACAAAGCATGAATTATTAGCCCATCTAGCCCACCACTAACCATCATATTCAAGTTAACGGTGTGGGAATAAACACCAACCACTTTTATTAGAAGCACATTTTAATTTGACTTTATAGGTTCAGCGAGAATCTCTTGTCTGTTTGTGCTAGCATCCCCGCTCAGCGACACTGTGGCCTGGAAAGTTTGGATGGCGGGTAAGGCCACTTCTGCCACTACCACGGGTACTGCGGGGTTGATATTATATCAACTGGCGGTAGAACAACAGTGACAATATTGGTACGTTACTGTCAACTGTGTTGAAAGTGGCTTACAGTTCTGGATACTCAGCCACACACAAACATAATGCGCCCATTAGCTAAATAGCTGGGTTAACGTTATATAGCATTAGCAAACGATGCAAGGTAGGTATTGTAAGAGGTTGGTCAGGCGTGTGCGATCAAAATAATACAATCATAATAACGTTTAATTTTAGTTCGGATATCTGTCTCGTTATGTTTTCAGAATAACATCAAAAGGTAGAGCTAGCTAGTTACCTTTTTCGGTCTCGTTGGATTCTGGTTCCAAACTCCACACAGCCTCTTTGAACTTCTTTCTATTCTCATCTTCGCTGCTACTTTCGTCTGAAGACATAGCATGTGTTCCCATTTGTCAGCTCTGTAGTGTTGACAAACTCAAGAAATATAAAGTTATGTCCGTCTATCTAGCTAAAACTTAACTTTAACCGTTCGCTTAGCTGCTAGCCAGCTGTATTTTCATCAGCTGATTTCCTCGTGGAGTGAAGTGCGTTCATCTGCAGACCACCCACACCCGAGGGAAATGCCTCGCGCACGCTGCTTATCCTTATATTCCCGCCGCCAACAAACTTCAGCAGTCTCGAGAGGAAGCAACACCAGACACTTCCGGCGCATGCGAGCTGTGGTCTTCTACTCCTACAGTACACTGCCCCCTTATGACTCGGCTCCAAAAAGCAACAACTCGAATTTTCTACCAGGTTATTATATCTTCTACCAAGATACAAGTATAACATATTCGACACTAAAGTAAGTTCATTTTGTAATGAAACCTGTTTTATTTTTTGTTCTTTTAGAAACAACTAGAACTCACACAAAAGGCACGAGCTGACAAATGAATTCCTAACTTGGACTTTTCTATAATACAATTTGTCAAAACTATAAACAGAGAACATCAGGGAAAATTTGGTCCAAAAGCAAAACAATACAGGACCATGGTTTCCAATTACAAACAGGTGATGAGACAGGTGTTCCAGACAGGTGTTGGGGAGGTTTGAGAAACATTGAGGATCCGATGGCAGTTGCATGGTGTGCTTTTGTATGAGCAGAACCAAGGCCCAGCATTCTTCCTGGTCCATCTCATCATACATTTAAATGCCCTCATCATAATCCAGCACTACAAAAACATCATAAAAGAAGATTTTCAACCTTAGTACTTGGGTCTTTGCTGGGGTCTAATTTATTATTTTTCTCTCTGCTGGAATATTTTAATATTTCAAATCCAGTCCTGATACAGCTTTCAACAACAAAACAAGGGGGGAAAAATGTAGGGCAGAACAACAGTGTGTGTGTGTAAAATACATACATTCAAGTTTAAACTTTGGATAACAAACCAAGAAACAAAACAAGTAAAACACACCAACAAAATGATAAGTGGCTATAATGAGAAAATGACTGAAATGACATGGTAACCAGTCAAATATTATGAGTAACCAATAAGAGGTGACCAGTTGTCACTGATTTTATTTTGAACATGAAAGGTTATCCTTTTATAAACAAACATGGTAACACACATTAGATTAAGACTCCACTATGCAGTAACTCGAGGATTAAATCTTTCAATATAGTTTCAGAAATATGACTTAAAAGGGGTTAGTGAAACCAAGAAACACTGAACAAAAGTTGGAATGAGCACGTCTCTCACATAAATAAAAGGTCCTAACAAGCACTAGAGTGGCGCACAATGCTAGCAGTTGTTTCAGAAAGGCTGCATCATTACTGGAGCGGCCACCAATGCTGAAAACAACAAAACTTTAATACAAAAAAGTAAGTTTGGGGGTTTCTAATAGATAAAAGACAAAACTTTAATCCAGACTGTAAGTTTGAGGGTCTCTTTAGTAGATAAAGACAGAGCCAAGTGAAAAGCCTCACCCCACTGCCAGAGCAGCTACTCCAGGCATGAAGACTCTTTGATGGCTACAGGCCGGCAGGCTGGAAGGTTGCTGTGACAACACAATGCTTTTATCAAACAATCTGGATATGGGCTCAGTTTTCACTCATTGTAGTGTTAAAATTGTCTGTAGTGTTAGACGCAGTATTTGCTCTGCTATCTCACAGTGATAAGAACACTCAACCCTGTACAAAATCCCAATGATGAGTGACTGCAGGGTTCCACAGGTTCCCCAGGTTCATGCTAGCACACATGGATGTTAGCTCAGCACTGACCTCTGAGAGAGAAAGGAGGCAGAGTACCAACACACTTATCTTCTGTGTCAGGCACAAACACTGCTGAAAACAACCTCAGCAGGAGAGCAGCCAGCTGGGACAGACAGCAAGGATCCCTCAGACCCTTCAGAGACAGATGGAACATGAGAACCACCAACTCTCATAAAACAGAGACCTAATCGTCAGAGTAAATCAGAATCATCAACCCTTGTTAAACACACACCTAATCCAGAGTAAACGGCTGCACCAGCTGTTCGCTATGCCAAAATAGGTGACACACAAAACAAAGACAGCTGGGACTACGAATAACGGAGTAATGAAACAAAGTGCAGTGAAACAATTCAGAGCCATCACCTGTGGAGCTTTAAACAGCAGCATGAACCTGGTTCTGACAGGGGTTTGTCCATGGAAATATTCAATATGTGAAAACTGGTGGTGGTGTCAGTCACGTGATGCACATGACTAGTGTGATAACCAGTGTGATATTTTCCTGGGTGTGCGCTCGCAGTGCCATCAGTTGGCTGGAGGTTCCACACATAAAAAAACCAAAACAAATAACAACAAAATCCAATTAGTTCTTTTCATGTACTGACCAGAATGTGACTAACAATGTGCTTCCCCACATAGGCCTGCGTAGAGCAGTTCACCTTCTAACAGCCCAGTCAATGGTCTTGTGATGGTAAAGTGAAAGGAAATTATGTACGATGACCTCTTAGGAAACTGGTTGTTAGTGATGCTCCCACACAGTGGTGGGTGTGAAGTACAGATAAACCCTCAAACTGAGTAGTGTGCAGAGAGAGAGAAAGAGTTAGGGTGGAAGAGGGAGAGGAGGCATGGGGCAGCAGTACAAACGCATGTTCCAGTTACAGCAGATCATGATCACACACACACACACACACACACACACACACACACACACACACACACACACACACACACACACACACACCTCACCCTCACTCACTCACTCCTCCATTGTAAGCATAATCTGCTTTGTTGTGCATGATGAGTTTGTTGTCCACAAAGTAGAAGCTGTCTGAGCGGGTCTCATATGGGTGCGCCACCATCTGAGAAACTGCACAGACAAAACAGAGTTAGCAAATACACACGTGCTAACAGACCAACACACACCCCACACACATCCCACACACATCCGGGTTATAAGGTGTTCATGTCTTCCATAGCGTTAGCTGGTGAAATCTGATCCAAGCCTCAACAGTCAAGGTCACCTCAATTCTTCACCTGAGGAGGGTTTAATGATTTTTTTCCCCACAGATGTTTTCACAAACACTGAGAAAGCAAATAATATGATGGACACGACCTCACCTCAACCACATCACACAACCTTACTCTACTCCACCTCACCTTAAGCAAGTGACTCCCAGTGAGATGGAGGGACCACAAACATTAGTTTGATCATCACAGGAACACACGTACATGAACCCTGAGAGCACCGAGCAGAGCACATTCGTATAGGAATGTGATACAGGAATACTGTTAGCCTCCTTTGGTACTCATCACACACACACACACACACACACACACCACCTCCCTTACAGACCCAGTCCCATAACCCACTGCAGGGATATGACTATATTCACCATATTCATTTATTTGGATTGCATCACATCACTAAAGAGTCCTGGCAGCACCACATTTTACTAGGGCTGTGAATCTTTGGGAATCCCACAATTCGATTCAGAATCGATTCTTGGGGTCGTGATTCAATTTTTTTCCGATTCTTTCAAATCCAAACGATTCGATTCAAAAACGATTATTTTCCGATTCAAAACGATTCTCAGGATCTACTCCAGTCTGCTGGCATGAAAGCAGAGTACATTTATAAAGATTTTATCAACCTATTGCAATAATGTAATCACACAAAGGTAAATCCAAGACATGTCTGATTTATTTATGCTTGCACGCATTTTTTAAACTTGTACAAACACCACAATATCTTTGAGGCTGACACTCAAGCTACTTGAACTGCTCACAGTTATCAGAACACTACATTAAAGTAATAAAACTGTAGTAAAATAAATAAAATTGGTAGGCTTAGGCTAGCTGCCAGAACTTGCCACTACTCAAAACTTAAATTATACAAAAATACTGCTCTTTCTGTAAAAACAACAAACTGCTTCGTACAAGAACTAGGCTTAGGCTAGCTGCCCATTTCTGAGAACACATCCAGAAATAAAATTACACTTTTTTTCTTAACAAATCACAAAAATTACAAATATGTGAAAGTGCTTCCAAAAATAGTGCCGTTACATTAATAAAATGGGTAGGCTTAGGTTAGCTGCCAGAACTTCCACTTCACAGATGAAATAAAACAAAATACTGTAACCCGCAGTCGCAGGTCTTTTGCGACGAAACAAGCGATGGATTTTATCTTCTTTGCCCGTTCACAATTGTGTGGCAGTTACAAAAGTGGTGAAGCGTGCGCTGATCAGCTGGTCTTCACTGGATTATCCAATTCTACCAACAACTCTGGGTGATGTCTTTCCAGGTGAGAACGGAGATTTGAAGTATTCCCGAAATACTTTACCGTTGCAATCTCTGCAAATCGCATGAGTCATGTCAAGCCCTTTCTTACCCGGGCTGGGTTGACGGTAAAATCCAAAGCGTTTCCAAATGGTTGCTTTCAAAGACCGCGGAGCCGGTTGGATTTCTTTTTCTTCATCCTCCATACTTTAGCGGCGCAACACAAACATCGTAACACGACACTACACACCTCTCTGCAGCCTAGGCTTGCATGCCTGTACATAGCCAACGCTACTTCCTTGTTTTGCCTAGCACTACGGTGGCTGAGAAGGCACACCCGCACCCGCAAAAAAATAGATTTTTTGAAAATGAGAATCGATTCTGAATCGTTCAATGTTAGAAACGCGATTCGAGCTCCAATCGATTTTTTCCTGCGCCCCTACATTTTACATGGCTGTATTCAGTGTTACATTAATAGTAACATTTTAGCGAGCCTGACTGCACTAAAACAAACAACTGTTACCATCTCAAGAGGCATGGCATTATTTCCTGAAAGCAGCAAGACCACTTTGCCCTCCAGCAGCACATTTTCAGTGATCATGTGCCCAGTCACTCCAGGACTCTGAGGCTCTATAAACATTTTTGTAAAACATTAATGAATTTTAAAAGTTTACATAAAAACTGTGGAAGTGTGCAGCGGCCCTCAGGAGCATGCACAAACACAGTGTACACTGCATGCGCGCACACACACTGCACATGCACACTTACTGAGGTCGTCTGGGAGTTGGGGGAAGTCGTAGATGTGCTCACACGTGTTGCGGCTGTTTGGAATACAGAAGCCGAAGTCAAAGTCAAAGTTCTTCAGGAGGCGGTCCTGGAAGTAGTGCCTCTCAATCATTCGGAAGCTCCCAACTGGTTTCTCTCCTACAGTGAACTCCACACTGCACAGAGGAGAGGAGAGAAGACAATGCTATACACCAGACTGGTTGACCAAGCATTGAGAAGTAAACAAACACACAAGCCGGCAGAAGGTAGTCTGTTCAATCAATGATTGCTGCAGAACCAGAAATAAATGAATCATTCATTCTGTTGAAATGCTTTTAGACAATACACTCGTCTCCCAGTTCAGTTTCTGCAGGTACTTCTGAATAACCAGAGTTTACACCATACATCAAGTACCATTCAAGATTTATCCATCATTGGAGAGTGACACAGCCAAAAAGAGCTTAACCCCACCCACCACTGGGCACCTATGCAAGGCCATGAAGATGGATCCCATGAAGATGGATCCCCTTTCTGTGAAGAGCAGCAGCTCATCACTGGGTATGAGAGGCAGATCAGACTAACATCTGCTTCAGTTTGGAATGGACTGTTTCATGGGTTCCTGGATCTGTGGTATTGTGCGTTTGTTCATGGATTAAAAGATTCAGGGACTTACGTGGCACCAACTGTGCGTAGCTTGAGAAATGCTGGTGTGAACTGGTAGCGAACAAAGCGGCCTGCACTGGTGTCAATGTCCACACTCTCCTCATCTTCCTCGTCCAGATCTGACAGGAAGAGGCGGGACATAAGCAAGAGTCAGCATCAGCCAGAGTGCCGCACAGCAAGGTACCTGTATTAACCCGCACTACGCGCTGGGTATGCCATACCATCACACCTCAGGACAAACACAGCCAAATAACTGACAGCACAATTTACTCCTACATTCACAAACTAGAACCTTGAAAAGGTTTCCTAAATGGTTCTTTAGGTTTATTCGGGTCATTTTACTTCATCTCTAAGCTGTGAAATTCCAGCTCAGGCATAGCGGAGGCCATGACAGGTGTGACCCACCGCAGTGAGGGGGCTTGGTAATCTCAAAGAGCACTGCTCCAGTGTCCAGGTCCCTGATCTTGAAGCGTGTAAAATCAATGTTGTACACATTATCTTCAGGTTTGCAAAGATAATCTGTTGATAGAGTCAACAATGCATTCAGAATCAGATGCAAAACAAACAAATAAAAATACACAAACTGCCAGAACTGTAACTTTGTTCGACTGAAAGTTTGAAACACACTTTAACATAAACTCCGGAACCAAATACTTGCAGCTACTAATCTTCTAGTCTGGACTGCACTATAGTCTTCACAATAAACTCTGAAATGTTACAGGAATTTTCTCTAGTGGTTTGTCACCTGAACAAACCTCGATGTGAAGGCATGACATAATCTAAGTACTAGTTATACGGAGCCTCGTAGTGGAATGTCTTGCTGTACTTGCATTTTGACCAAAGTATTATAGTAATCACTGGAGGAAACCACAGCAATACAGTCGTGTTTGTTAATGTTGTTCAACGGCGTCAGTCTCACCTGCAGTACTGTTCTTAAACCGATGTGTTCGGATTTTTAAGCGTTTTGCTGTTTAAAAAAAACCAAAACAATAAAACAACACTGGCTCTTACCGCGAGTGACTGTCCGAAGTCCTAAAACTTCATCCGGAGTGATGTCTCTTCCTAACGCACGTAGCTCTTCCTCTGTTACAGGCCGTCGGTCCGCTTGATTTCGTCGGGATTTCAGTCTCTTCAAAACACCACCACCGTGTTTCCTGTCTCTCGAGCCTGCAGCGGTGGCCTCCTGTCCGTTGACGGCAGCTGACGCGTCGTTTCGTGAGCTCGGGCTACTCATGCTTTTAATCGTTTTGTGGAGCGCGAGCTACGTTGCTATTAAGCTCGAGACCCACTCAATTTAAGATGGCGTCTCACGTCACTATGGAGAACCTACGCCGAAGGGACTCGTTTGTGATTGGCTGGACGTGTTCGACCGTTTCCATGGTTATCATGGCGCTCTGTGTTTACTTTCCGATCTAATCTTTTGGTCACGAATTTGCTAGTTAGCGATATAATTTGATTGAGCAGTCAGGTTGTGTAACACATTTTCAGATAACCCTCACGTAGAAGTCGTCAGTATAACTTCTGACACATCAAAGATTGCTACTGACTGTGTTTACTAGCCAGCTAACATTCAATAAATCACAGACTTTTTGAATGAGAAATCACACACGCAGCCGAGGTTAGATAAAATATCACATTTATTAAAAAGACAGCGTACGTTTGCAGTTCCTGCTTCAGAATTCATTTCCCTAAAGACTGCAATGTAGCGCTTTCACCAGTAAAGTGTGTGCACCAGTTTCCATATTTTCATCAGATGAAGGTAAGAGGGGCGGCTAGTATAACAGAGGAGCGGTCATGAAGTCCAGAGACGTTTCCATCGCGTTCAGCTCGGTAGGCCGGTGCCGCAGAGACCACGTGCGTCTAACGCGGGTCAGTGTGCATCAAGGCTGGTCTTTGGCTGTGCGGAGGATGAGCGCATTTGGTAAGAACATGCTAATTGTGGCAAAGAAAGCAAGGAAGGGTAAACGAACATGCAAAATGATAGACACTTGGCTTAAAGGAAAAAAGGAAAGCACACGTGAATGTGTTCAAAAATCAAGGCAACAAGGGATTAAACTCAGTCGCCAAAAAATGGCAAAGAAAAAGAACAGCAATGCTTTTAAAATAACCAGCAGTGCAGCAAAAAAACCCAAACAAATAAACCATAAACAACTGTAAAACGTGAAGTAAATCAAAAATCCTGAGGAAAATGTGACTAACTTTAAAAAAGTCTCATTATCAATTCGTTTCCATTTGCTTAAATTATAAAATATATAAAATGAACCTAAATCTAGTAACGATCCTCGTTACTTCATTTCATCAGGTGCGCGTGTCTGCCTGCTGTCCTATCAGCATCAACGGACACAAACCCCATAAACAAGACCATGCTAGAGAGTTCAGGCCAGCCATTACAAACACCCAGACACCCCATTAACGACAACAAAAATAACAATTTGGCACACAACTATTGGTGTGACCAAGTACCTTATACACACACACAAACGGTAAACAAGGGGGGAAAACATGAGGAAGTGGACATGACTTTGGCGCCAATGGTCATATAATTAGGTTTAGGGTTATAGAACTAGGTTTAGGGTTATTGGACTTCTAATAAAAATGACGAGGTGCTTCTTTCACAATTTTTTTTTAAATTGTGTGTCACACCATGGATAAGTATGAGATGTAGGCAGGGATAACCGAACACACCCCCACCTTCCCCCATATCAGTCAGACCCAAATCCACTACAATATACAACAATCCAGATGATACTTGTGCAGCTCTCTAGACTGACATCTGTGTCTGGCTGCTCTGAGAACCACCATCACAATCCCAGTTCATTTGGCCACCCAGGAGTGACAGCATAGAGCAATCCAATATTTCACCAGGAAAGCACAGGCCTGGTGACATCACAGGCCTCACATGTACGGCAGAAAACATGACATACAGTCACCATTTAAGAAACATGAGACAGACAGACAAAGAGAGAAGGTGAGGCTTAGAGAGAATGATGCCTAGAAACAAGGTGACAGGATTTACACTGTAAACATAACATAAAAAGAAAAAAAAAGAGAGAAACTGAGAAATGGGATTAAAAAAACTTTCAAGAGTGAAAATCTCCCATCACTGCAATAGTTTAAATTCTTTCATGCTCGTCACTGCTTTACAGGACATGGATATGCGTCCTTGAAGGAAAAGGTGCATGACTGCCATCTGCTGCCAACATTAGGGAAGCGCCTACATCAGAGCACCACGCAGTTCCACCGTAGGGCAGACCAGCCAGTACCGGCCGCAACTGTCTGCACAAACATGACAAAAACAAAGCAAATCAAAGATCTTTGGTGATGCCGTGAAAAGGCCTGCACACTTGCGTGTAGAGAAAGGCAAGAACGGCGACGGTCAACGCTACACGTCAGGAGGACATACATCAAAGAAAACACAGACAGACAGCAACAGGCACCCTGATCAGAATTCTTGTTCACTTTCATCTTAAAATCAGTGATCAGCTGCTTGTAACGGTACAGACCCAACAGCTGAATGCACTGTTTACACAGACACAATCACCAAGGACTCTGTGGAGATCCTCTCTAAACAGAGACTCACAAACTCACTGTGAACCTGCGACAGACACAGCAAACCAAGCAATAAAACAAAAAGCGATGAAATAAACAATAAAACCAAATCATTAAATTATGGAGAGCTGCCAAAATCCTTTAAAAGTCCTGTGGTGTTTGGTGTCTGCCGTTCAAAGGCCTTTTTTTGTCTTTTCTTTTTTTTGTTATTTGGCATCCTGTACTAAATAGGGCTGAACAGCCTAAATGCTGTAAAATACTTGTCTTAAACAGCAAATGAAAAATAAATTGCCTCAACACTTAACGCCAGTCTGCTTTAGTTCTGCAGGGGGCGCTGTCCAGGTTTGGGTGAGATCAGTCGCACTCTCTGCATTTTCTTGTTATCAAATGCTGACTGAGAAAGAGACCACATTAACCGCACATCTTACACCTCACCAAAAACAAAACAAACCAAAAACCTAGACACACACACAGCCCAAACTCAAAAGTGATGCACGTCTGCCTCTCTGCTCGGCTCCGCAACAGAAGTGACGGGCAGATGAAACACACTGTGGACACACAGAGGCTGCAAGGAGAAAAACTCATACAAACTGAGGTAAGTAGCATGTCCCCATCCTGCGACCACGCCCCACACCCCCACCTTCCAGGCTGTACTGGCCACCCTGCACATCGGTGACATACTTTACTGGCCCAACAGGAACACTCTTAAGAAATGGGGCAGCCTATCAGAAGCAGCGTTCTGTTCCAAGTCTGTTCCTGCTGGACCAGCCAAACCTGTTCTGCAAAGTGGTCAATCTTGTCTTGAGTGTGTGAGTTAGTGTATGTGTGCATGTGTGTCTGTGTGAGTGCACATATATATATATATATATATATATATATATATATGCACTGAACATACTTCTTTCAAAGAGCACAAGTGTCAAACATGTGCACAAACACAGACACACTAATAAATAACCCAGCTAACGTCGCACAGTTCTTACACACCTGCAGGATGAGAGGAATATCAACACCTGCCATGTTCTCTTCACCGCTCTTAGTCTCTCTGCTTCACTGATGCTCTCCTGCCTCTGTCTGTCTGTCTCCAAGCCCCCCACACCCCCTGCAGAGTCTGCTGTACCCCCCTCACAGGCGACAGAGGCAGAAGAGGGTGGGGATAAAGACTCCGAATGCCACCAGGATGGGGAACATCAGGCTGCTGTTGTCAGATGCGTAGGGGTTGGGCGTGCGCGGCCCCGAGCGCACGGGGCTCCTGGGGACGTTGGACGCGCTCTTCTTCACACCGTCTTCCCCCGTCTCACTCTCCTCCTCCTCTTCCTCTTCTTCATCTCGCTTCTCCAGCCCGGGGTGCGGCTGCAGCTTCGGTACATCTGAGAGACGAACAGCCAAAAGAGCACAGTTACGACACGGAGCCAAACGAGCACAGTCAGTATGGATTAACCCATTAAATGCCTTTAGACTAGTTAAACAAATTAGTGTTAAAAAAAACCACTCACCTTCTGGCTTCCCTTTCATCACATACAGAGCGCATACCTTGGGGTTGTCATAATAACCCTATAAGGATACATGAAAGAGGCGTTAGCCGTCTGACAGGAACATGAACATCCAAATGCATGCAACCGGAATATGTAAATTAGGTAGGCAGCCAGACCAGAAATACAGGCATTCAAACCTATAACAATTATATATGTATTGCAGGCAACTTGAGTTTCATCTGCGAGCGTAGCAAGAGCCATCAGATGTGGAATGAAATGCTTTTTAGACCATTACGGGTTTTTAACCAGTAAGCGGAAAATTCCAGATTACAGAGGCCATTAATGGCAGTGTAGCATTACAGGCTATGGGCCTCGTTTGCTGCCCAGATGTAGGTCACATGCCCGTCCCACGGAGCTGCAGC